>JAEQBH010004901.1:0-327421 GCA_016808115.1 Tetrastigma voinierianum | reverse complement strand
ACAGTTTTCAAAAATTGTAAACAAACAGGCCTCTATTTCTGTTTTTAGAAGGCTAATGATTGAAGAAGGTTATATCTATAAAACATCAACTCCTAGCTATGGGATTCATGGATTCATTGCTCCACTGCTTAGTATGAATCATGTTTATAAGCATTTTTGGTCTCCTGGAGTTAAGGTCCTCATGGCTTGTCCCCTTTGAGGCCAAGGGGTCCTCATGGCTTTAAACGCTGGTCAAGCAGGCCAGTAGTTCTCATGTTTAAACGTACAAAGCCCCCATTCGATTGTGGGATGTGACAAACACCCCTTTGTAGATCAAGCAGTCCCACGGGATTGCAGGCTGTCGCATTAAACATCCCCATGGTTAAATTGTAACGCTTTCCTCGTCAGATCGGCTTTGATACTATTTGTAATGACCCGGTCCAACCATGTAGATATTGTCCGTTTTGAGCCTAAGGGACCTCATGGCTTTAAAATACGACTATTAAGTCGAGAGGAACCCATACTTATATAGTGCTAAGAAGTTTCTCCCCTATCCGAACACATGTTTATAATAAGGAGTCTTTTTTTCGTTTAAGTATTTATTATGGTTTTTAACTTTTGGATTATGACAGGGTCAATTACTACCAGGAGGGTGATAGTTCATGCCCACCTTGATGTTGCGATGGCTTTAAGGCTTTGACGACTTGGGCATCATGGGCTGACAAGTATATCAATCCAGGCAAAACTAGAGTTTTCTTCGAAGTTCAGCACCTTCTCATTTCAGGTTCATGTTATTCATAAATTCCAGATTCCAGAAACTATATTGCCTTCTTTTTTTTTTTCCCCTTTTGGTCTTGATATCAACTGCTGAGGGTGAATTTGGTATACCGAGCAGGGAAGGCCAATGGAATTCTGGTGGGCATTGCAAGGAAGCCACTCAACCTCTCAATGAAACCTTCAATTTTGATTATCCTGAAAAGAGCATAATCGCAGAAGAGGTCATAAAACTAATGAAAACTGAGGTGGTTTTCTTGAACATAACCGGTTTATCACAGTACAGAAGAGATGGCCATCCATCCATTTTCGGAAGAAAACCGGGGAAGGCCGACTCGTCAAGCATCCAAGACTGTGCCATTGGTGTTCCCTGGGGTCCTTGATGCCTGAATGAATTGTTGTATTATCATTTACAATCTACAAGAACGAAGAGATTTAGAGATTAAATTCATCTGGACATGACATTCAGCAGATATTTTTTCATTCCTTTCAGGCTAATATGTAAAAAAAAAAAAAAAAATGTAAATGTTCTCATTTTGAGGGTTGTTTTTCAAGGAGAAATTCACTTTTTCCTATTCATTCAATTGCTTTCAATCTCTGGAATACCCAGTATTTTGTCAAGTATCAATACAACAACAACAACAACAGGTATCTCTCTTTAAGTAGGATAAATAAACACAATAACAACAAACAGTGACCTGTTTCTCTGTATAAACTTCCTCTCAGAAAAGCAAAAATTCCATACCTCTAAACCTCCTGTACTCTACTTTCCATTGTCTGTCTAATATATAGCCGGTGAGGTCTTATTCATGTTGTATTGTACGGAGATGCCGTCAATATTTCTGGCTGGCATAATTATTTCGATGCCTGAAGAGTCTTATATATATATTTTTTATGCATATAATGCTGGAATGACTATAGCGGCAGTCTTCCTGGTGGGATTAGAAAGAGTTGAATCCAAAATCACTCTTTTGTGAATCTCAATGTGACTGGTGTTTCTTTGCTCTACCTTGAGAGACTGATGAATCATCCCTTTTGGAAGCCTCGGGTTTTCGAGCCCATGCAGGAGCTTGATCAGGTCCATAACGATAATCATAGAAGAGTTCTTCACCAGCTTCTATATGCTCCTTAGCAGATGCCACTCAGATCCCCGGCTACCAGCATCACCTGAAAGAGATAATAAATCAGGATCAACCTAGGAACTGGAAAAACATCGTGTCAAAAAGGATTAAGAAAAACAAGGGAGCTGTTGAAAGTGAGTCTACCTTTGCATAGCAGTTGGGGTTTGACGAGTGGTTTGCAAATTTAAGCTTATCACCCTCGCGGTAAGCATCTAGTACATACTGCAAAGATAAGAGGCAGATGCAGGTGCTCAGAGATAATAAATAAATGAGGGAAAAGATAAACAAATGTATATCAGAAGATGCAGGGTAAAAGCTATAATTTTTTTATATTAATAAAAGACTTTAAAAAAAATTGATAATTGACCTGTTAAAAATATAAAAGAATATAGATGAAACAACAAAAGGAAGAATGATTTCTTAAGAATTCAACAACCAAAACAGGAAAAGGGATTAAGATAAAGATAAGATAATTTGTGATAAAATTGATAAAGAACTAAAAACTGTAATACTTTACCTTTTTCGGGCAAAAATGGTCTGAAAATGAGTGTAAGATGGGTTCCTGTTTTCAAACAAACGTCCTAATTTCTGGAATGAAACATTATATATCATCCTTATGCGTGTGCTTGTCCGTAAATCCTTGCTATTCTGCTTTTAAATCCATCAACAAGATGCTATTTATTGATATAGCAATTTGTTCTAATGAATTTTTTGCTGCGATGCATTTGTCTCAGATGTATAGAGAAGAAAACTCAAATGCTGTTGTTTATTATGGAGGGTGACTTGCCTGATCATTCAAATCAAAAAGAAAGGATGAGTTTGCACGATCATAAATCTTTCCCACGCTTGTCTGCTTTCTGTGGGAGATCAATCTACCAGTATATTTCAAGATAATCATTTTGTTGACAGAGTTCTGGAATCACATTATCTAATAAATTAAAAGGAGAGCAGACAATTATAGAGAAAAAGGCACATGGTCTTCCCACCTTTAGAAAGGCTCCCCATCCAGCAACATCAGACTTGCCAATAGGATCTGAAGTAAAAAATGGGTCAAAACCATGCTGTTCCATAAAACAGTCCAAACATCTATTTCACAAATAAAACCCAGAAATGCTCACTCTTTGTTGTTGCCTTAAAAGGAGTCTCATGTTCACATTGACCATCCCCTCGTTTGGGTGGCTCACCTAGTGAACCATCTCCACAACTGCACAAGGTACCAAATATTCACAAAAAAAATCTAAGACTGATGAAAGAAACCCTCCTACACAATAAGATGGAAAGCAGACTGGTTGACAAGATTTTAAAGTTAAACTCTTTGGCTTAGTTTAGTCCCATCAGGGCCTAAAAAGCATTGGTATTAAAATGCCAAAGGGGTAAGAATACAGCACATGCTTTTAACTAACTTCACTTTATGATTCCTTTTGGATTAGGAAATAAAAGCTATTTCATAGTATAGAGAGAGGAATAAGAAAAAGAGAATTAGAAGATAATTTTTTTTAAATAATGATTTTTTTTTTCTTTTTTTTTCTTTTTTTTTCTTTTTTGAGAAAATTGGAAGAATGTGATAATAATACATCACCCTTAAAATAAATTATCATTGTTTTCTTTAATTTGTAAGGAGAACTGTGCTTCGCCAAGCACTGGCTTCAAATGCTATACGACTATATACTGAAACTGCCTATCCGACCCAACAATGGCTTCCATTTGAAGCATGAAATAAAATGGACCAGCTGCTGTAGATTAAAAATTAAAAATAATAATATATAACAAATTTATAAATTTTATACTTGTAAAATAAAGTTTTCTTTCAAATACTTAAAGCTTTTTATTTTATTTTTAAATAGAAAATTTCACAATCAAACTAACAGCATCTGACAAACATATATCCAAATTTGTTAAAAAAGCATTTATCGACATTCCAAGCTTAATAAGATAATATAAGGCTCTAAGCCTTATACATTCGAAAATCTATACTCGATTGGGGACACATATAATCTAATTTCAGAACATACCGATCGATCCGACTTGACCGGACGCCTCTCGTTTGATCAATTATACTATGTCGTTCAAAAACCCACACATTAGAAACCTGTTAAAACAAAGAACCCATCGCACCAAAACGAGGGAAACAAAATCAGAATATTAAAGACGACACAAACACATGTTGTGAAGAAAGGCAGCCGATAAAACTAGAAAAAGCAAAACTACACCGCATTTGTAAGAATACCACTTGTCGAGAGAGAAAACAGGAAAAAAAAAGGAGATGTGAAGGGGTGATTTCAAACCAAGAATGACTAAAACAACTAAAACAAAAGCGCCAAGGACATGTTGTTTAGGGTTTCAGTAGAGGGGTTATTGTTGCTTCTCCCTCCCTCTACGTAGTTCCTCCATCTTTGACGATGTCGCCAAAGATCATCTAGCCTTCCTCCTTCCAAGACTCGTATTTTGAGAGGCTCTCTTTCCTGCATCAAAAACTGATAATTTCAAATTGATGTCTCACATCACACAAATACTTATAGTTTATTCTCATGTTCTTAAAACATTATATAAAATAAATTATTTTAATTATAGTTATATATATATATATATATATATATATATATATATATATATATATATATATATATATATATATTTTTATATATTTATTTTAAATTAGTTTTCATTCTAATATTATTTTTTTGACAATTAAGTACTTTGCTACAATATAAGAAACAACTTCCCCCTACGAACTCGACCGGACCCTCCCTATCCTCGATGTATTGTCTTTTAAATTCTTGAATACTCTAGTAACCTGAGCTAGGCATGATCATACTAGTATTATCTTATTTTATTAGTGCAATTATTTAATAACTATTATTTTTCTATAAACAACTATTTCATATTTTTCATAAACAAAACTAATATTTTCAAATAATTAGAAAATATTATATAGTCAATAAAAAAATTAAAATAAAAACTAATAAAATTAGTCAGGCAAATCGTCTTAACTAAGCCCTAATCTGTTGTGGGCTTATTCAATCCGGTCAATAAGCCCTGGGGCTCTATTTAGGCTACCATTTTCTAACCCAACCCCTCAAAAATATGGGGTCAAAATGAGTCACCCCATATTCCCACCCTGCATACGACTACCTTCAAAATCTGGCCGAACACCTACGATAGTTTTGAAACTATAAAGAATATTAATATTTGAAAAATTAACATAATACTAGTTACTTTAATTTTGCTTATTCTTTAGTATTAAACATATAAATTAAAAGATGTCAAAATATAAATTAAAAATAAATTAATAAATAAAGTTTAGGTGATAATTTACAATAATTTTATAGGAAATAATTCTAAATTTTCTATTTGAGGTTTGGATATATCAAAATTTTGCTTATAATTTGAAATTTTCTAATTGAATATATTTTAAAATTTTAAATGATATTTAAAAATAATATTTATTCATATATATATTTTTAATCATTTTTATATTTATATTGTTGATTTTGAAATTACTTTTTAGAAAGTGAAAATAATATCTTATTTTTAATTATTTTTATATTCATATTATTGTTTTTACAAAAATAAATCTAAGCAAATTGTGAAGAATTCATGAGAATATCTTTTAATCAAAAATTTGAAATTCTTTTATATTATTTTTTTCCTTGGTCATTCTCACAGAAATCCTCACATCTTTGTGTTTTTTTTTAATCTCATACTCTCATACTTTTAAGGGTTCAGGCCTTATAAGCTTTTGGCATCATTTAGAGAAATTTTAGAGGTTATGTTCTATTTCAAATTTTGAAAGCTAAATATCCCAGAAACATAATTTTCTTTTTTATGGCTTCATTAGTTTTTATCAATTGCCAAAGGATACTTGTTTAAGATAAGGATAATAAATATTTGACCAAAAATACAGGTAAGGTGGCAATTTCTTTTAATTTAAATGGAAAACAATAAATTGGAGGTTTGATATAAAGATTAATCCAATAAGATTTTTCGACAGCAATCCAATAAGGTATTATTATAACTGAAACAGGGCTAGAGCTTACCAGTCACTTCAAAGTGTTTTTATTCTACTTTAACTCCTATTACTTAATTAATCAGAGTTTCAAATATATATATATATATATATATATATAGGTATATATATATATATATATATATATATTTATAGTAAGTGAAGTAGATATCTCTGATTTGGGTATAAAATCTAAGATAAAATTAGCTGGGTTTTTTTTTTCTTTTTCGGTGGATATATATAGTAATGAATTATGAACTACCCACCTGGTGTACAGTAGAGATATGCTGCTCAACCCAAGCTCCACTAAATGCCGTCTCTGTTACCTGTCTGCGCCATTTTTAAGATTCTTTTTATTTAATTTTCTGAAAAATATGAAAATATCAGTAAAGAACAGGATTCACTTCTCACACATTCTGCCCTGGAAGCCAGTTTTGACTTTATTTAGAATCATCTTTCTTAGTGAGAAATTCTGGTCCTCAGATGGAGAGTCAGAGGAGTTTCCCTTCATACCCACCAGGTTCTTGTTTTTTCTTCACCATCTTTTCTGTTGCTTTAACTTTTTCTGCTTCTTCCCATTTCGATCATGACGACAGTCCTTCAAATGCTGAGTCCGGTACAGCAAACCCCTAGTCAAATTTCTCCTTGAACCTATAAATGCTGAGACATTTTCTCGATTTAATAGTACAACATCGGAAAATGACTTTGAAAACCAGTCATTGTTGATGCCCATTTGAGCAAACAGGAAGATGCATCTGGGTCTGCAAATATTTCAGTCTTGGATGGGATTCAGAGGGGGAAATAAATCTGATGTTTCAGGTGAGGGATACAAGCAAGAATGGAGTTGCAGGGTAATTTCATAATTGATTTGGGCATGGGCAAGAGATTGCTTTGCCAGTACTTCAGTTATGAAGATTGAAGTTCATACTGACTGTGAAGATTTGAAGAGGAAAAAGAGAGAGTGTGATGTTTGAAAGGAAGTGGGTTTGATGAGAGCTATCCCTCTGTACACAACCAGTCATGCCCCTTGGATGATAAGGTTTTACTAGTAATGAAGATTGGATAAAACACTGGCATGAAATGGAGATGGCAGCCACAAGATTGTGACATTCCCAGGTACTACCTCATGATGCACCAATTATCATATAAACTTCATTTAAATATGTAAATTTTCTAGCTTTGAATATGATGAATGTATTGCATTTACATTATAATTGAATCTGTGAGAACAGACAGCAATGAATTTTCAAGATTAATTTAGTTTGGGATTGTGTTTTGTAATCTAATGTGATCAAGAATTGCTGGAATTGATAAGAGGGAAAAGACTTAGTTTCGTGGGTGATCTAATAATAGAAATCAATGGAATCCATGATATGTTTGTTATATGGAGCCAACATCCAAAGAAAGTCTATGAGACGCGTATGAAAATCATCATGAAAAGCTTAGCTTCAAATTTGTAATTTTGAAATAGCAAACAGAACTAATTGTACTTTTTTGGGTTGTCTTGTTTTGATCTTTTATAGATGATGCTTTTTTGCAGATTATAAACATGAAAGTTAATATCATATTTAAGCTACTTCTTGTGTCATGAGGGAAAGGCAAGGTTAGGCGGAAGTGGGTGTAAACCCTATAATGATCTAATTGATAGAGGTCAGCCTGCTATGAGAGAGCTGATATTTTATCTTTCAACTCCACACACAGGTCACACGTCAAACCAGTGCCAGTGAGTCTCACATTCTTCATCTGTTTCTGCTGATTCCCAAGTACATTATATCTGTAATGCGGTGTCAATATTGTCATTAAAGCCGCAATATAGATTAGTTTATTGATTTCAAATATGTGGGATGGGCTTACACAGAAACATGTTCCTGACTTAACTCAGGATATCACATTTACGATTCTAAAATTTGTGGTTGATGGTTTTGAAAATCTCACTACAGGATATCTTTGGCCTGTTTTTAGTATGCCTTTGATAACATTTTTTAAACACTAAGAACAACATTTTCGTGTTTTTCAAAATCGCTTTTGCTTTTCTAAATTTAGTATTTTCTATGTTTTTTATAACAAAACAGTTTAAAATTCCAAAACAAACAAGCCTCTATTTCGTTTTTAGCCTAATTAATGATTGACAACTCCTAGCTATGGGATTCATGGATTCATTGGGTTCTAATGTTTCAGCAAGGAACACATGCTTATACATTTTGTCCCTTTGGGCCCATGATCCTCATGGCTTTAAAACTGGCCATCAGTCATAGGTTCTACAATTATATATGAAGAGAAAAGCCTCACTATCGCGGATTGACAGAAACACCCCTCAGATCATCAGTCCCATGGGGATTTGTATGCCGCTTCTATCGAACACTTTGCTGGTTAAATGTAATGTGCTCCTCATCGCACTGCTTTAATACCATTTGCGACGATCCGCCCAATCCATGTAAATATTGTCCGCTGGGCTTCCATGCACACAGCTTAAACGCTCATTAAATCGAGAGAACCCATACTTATATATCACTAAGTTTTTCCCTATCCGAACACATGTTTATAATAAGGAGTCTTTTTTTCGTTTAAGTATTTATTATGGTTTTTAACTTTTGGATTATGACAGGATCAATTACTACCAGGAGGGCATATAGTTCCATGCCCTGTCTTGATGCTAGTGGTGGCTTTCAGAAGGGCTTGACGATTCTGGGCATCATGGAAGTTGACAAGTATATCAATCCAGGCAAAACTAGAGTTTTCTTTCGAAGTTTAGCACCTTCTCATTTCAGGTTCGGTGTTATTCATAAATTCCAGATTCCAGAAGCTATGTTTCCTTTTTTTTTTTTTCTCTCCTTTTGGGCTTGATATCAACTGCTATATGAATTTGGTACACCGAGCAGGAAGCAATGGAATTCTGGTGGTAATGCAAGGAAGCCACTAACCTCTCACGAAATTTTTCAATTTTGATTATCCTGAAAAGAGCATAATCACAAGAGTCATAAAGCTTAATGAAACCAGGTGGCTTTCTGAACATAACTGGTTTTATCACAAAGATAGAAGAGATGGCCATCCATCCATTTTCGGAAGAAACCGGGAAGGCCTACTCGTCAAGTATCCAAGACTGCAGCCATTGGTGTCTCCTGGGGTCCCTGATGCCTGGAAATGAATTGTTGTATTATCATTTACACCCACAAGAACGAAGAGATTTAGAGATTAAATTCATTTACATTCAGTAGATATTTTTTCATTCCTTTTCAGGCTAATATGTAAAAAAAAAAAATGTAATGTTCTCATTTTGAGGCTTGTTTTTCAAGGAGAAATTCACTTTTCCTATTCATTCAATTTGTTAAATTCTGAATTACCTAGTATTTGTCAAGTATCAATACAACAAATAAGAATAACAGGTATCTCTAAGTAGGATTAATAAACAATAAATAACAACAAACAGTGACCCGTTTCTCTGTATAAACTTCCTCTCAGAAAAGCAAAATTCCAAACCTCAAACCCTGCATCTCCTATTTCATTGTCTGTCTAATATATAGCCGGTGAGGTCTTATCTATGTTGTGTATTGTAGGAGATGCCGTCAATATTTCTGGCTGGCATAATCATTTGCCTGAAGAGTCTTATATTTTTTATGCATATATAATTCTGAATGACTATAGCGGCAGTCTTCCTGGTGGGATTAGAAAGAGTTGAATCCAAAATCACTCTTTTGTGAATCTCAATGTGACTGGTGTTTCTTTGCTCTACCTTGAGAGACTGATGAATCATCCTTTGGAAGCCTCAGGTTTTCTTATGGCAGCTCCATGCAGGAGCTTGATCAGGTCCGTAACTACAATCATAGAAGAGTTTTCAACAGCTTCTATATGCTCCTAGCAAAGATGCCTACTCGGTGATCCCCTGCCACCAGCATCACCTGAAAAAGAGATAATAAACTGTGACTCAACCCTGGGAACTGGAAAAACATCGTGTCAAAGTAGATTAAGAAAAAACAAGGAGTTAAGTGAGCTCACTCTGCATAGAAAGGGGGTTTGACGAGGTTTCAAAATTTAAGCTTATCTCCTCAGGTAAGCATCTAGTACATATCGGTGCATGATAAGAGTGATGTGAGGTGTCAGAGAGAACAAATAAAATGAGGGAAAAGATAAACAAATGATACTTGAAGATGCAAAGTAAAGCTATAATTTCCTGAGATACAAAACTTTAAAAAAAATTGATAATTGACCTGTTAAAGATATAAAAGAATATAGATGAAACGACAAAAGGAAGAATGACTTCTTAAGAATTCAACAACTTAAACCGGAAAAGGGATTAAGATGAAGATAAGATAATTTGTGATAAAATTGATAAAGAACTAAAACTGTAATACTTGTACTCTTTTTTTTCTTTTAAAGTGAAAGATGCATTCGAAAATGGAGGTGGTTGATGGGTTCCTGCTTTCAAACAAACGTCCTACTTGGAATGAAAATATTATATATCATCCATGTATGTGCTTGTCCAGAAATCCTGCTATTTGCTTTAAATCCATCAACAGATGCTATCTATTGATATAGCAATTTGTTCTAATGATTTTTTTGCGGCATTACTTGTCTCAGATTTATAGAGAATGAAACTTCAATGTTGCTTGATATGGAAAGTGACTTGCCTGATCATTCAAATCAAAAGAAAGTGATGAGTTTGCAATTTTATCATAATCTTCTACGCTTGTCTGCTTCTCTGTGGGAGATCAATTCACCAGTATATTCTCCAAGATAATCATTTTTGTTGACAGAGTTCTGGAATCACATAATCTAATTAATTAAAACGAGAGCAGACAATTATAGAGAAAAATGCACACAGTCTTCCCACCTTAGAAAGGCTCCCATCCAGTAACATCAGACCTTACAATAGGATCTGTAGAAGTAAAAAAAGAAAAAGAAAGGGTCAAAACCATGCTGTCCCATTAAAACAGTCCAAACATCTATTTCACAAATAAAAACTCCAGAAATGCTCACTTTGTTGTTGCCTTAAAAGGATTCACAGTTCCTACATTGACCATCTCCTCGCTTGGGTGGCTCACCTAGTGAACCATCTCCACAACTGCACAAGGTACCAAATATCTACAAAAAAAAAAAAATCTGACTGATGAAAGGAACCCCTCCTACACAATAAGATGGAAAGCAGACTGTTTGGACAAGATTTTGCAACTGAAGCTCCAACATTATCAAAACCTGCAGGGCTGAATTTACTCAACTTTATTTCTGCTCTTATGTTATTACAATCATATTCATTCAAGTCCAGCTTATCTTAGTTTTAAACCTGGAGCAGGGATTACTTTTACTTTTATGTGAATTGGCCAAAAAGAAAGGTCTTTGATGTAAGTTTATATGGTGGTTGGAAATTCACAAGTAATGAGCAATGAACTTGAATTGAAACCTAGAGATTAAGTTGTATGTCCTTAAGGGGGTGTTTGGTACATTAGAATGAGGAATGAGAATGAAGAATCCCTTCATTCTTATTTATCATGGAATTGAATCAATAATTTGATTATGTTCCTAGTGTTTGGATTAATTTAGGAATCTTACATAAGAACGATTGTTTATTTCATTCCATTGCTTGGTAATATTAAGAATTGAATGAAAATAAATAAATTGGCAATAATACCATTTCACATTATTTTAATTAATTTTTTTTTATTTAAATACTAAATCTATAGTTTTACTAAATAATAAGATTAAACAACAATAATAATTTAAAACATAATTCATAAAAAATTATATAATTCCTATATACAAATATTTAATCAATTCATTTCTATAAATATTTTTATTTTTATTTTATCAATTTTCTCAAACATACCTAAATTTATATATATATATATATATATATATATATATATATATATATATATATATATATATATATATATATATATATATATATATATATATATATATATATATATATATTCATTTTAGAATTATATTTAAAAAAATATTACAATTTTTTTTTGTTTATTGTAAATTAATTTATTAACTTTAGACCTATTTTTATTTTCATTCTATTATTATATTATATAGGAGTTTTTTTATTTCCTCCTCATTTAAAAGTTGAAACTTGAGGGTAAGCATATTGCTCAATAATTTAATTATTTTCAATACACCCAAACAACAAAACAAATTATAATTCTTTTTTCTTTGGTGAGTTTTCATTTATTTTCTTTCCTTCTGGATTCTATACAACCAAACATATGCCCTATAATTAATTATTTTATTTTTATTTAGAATTAAATAAAATATTATTAATTATTTTAGATTTTTAGATGATTATCTATATTTATGTTTCACAATTGTTCTATTTTCATGAAATAACCTTCTTTCAAATATTAATTTCTGAATTATTTTGAATCCAAACCAGCCACAAACCCGAGAGAACTCAGAAATGTGATATGAGAAGCAAAATCTGAAAAATAGTACTTCAGTTATTTTACATTATATCTTAAAAGAGGAATCAAAACACCACCTAGGTATGATGAATCAAATTTCTACTTGTGAAGTAGGAGTTTGTTTTCCGGGCGGAATTACTTCGATTCCATTTCTATTATTAAAATTTATCCAAACATAGAATAAGGAGAAATGGAATGAGATTCCATTTCCCACTCTCTATTCTCGCACTAAATGCCCCTAAAAAGAAAAATCAATTTTTGATGGGTTAAATTTTGTAAACAAATTAACTAATGCTCCTCAAAACTAAGCATACAACTACCTTAACATATAAAGATAACTACGTTGATATCAAACCAAAACCTACTGCAAGAGATATGAAGCTTGCAATTAGAAACGTTACTAGTCAAAGAGCTCCATCAGAGAACTAGGTCAAGGATGGTACTTATGAGAATCAAGGGAATATTATCTAGATATCTTTATCTATTCACACATTTTTTGTACATTATCCCCACTCTGTTATACTATTTTTGCCTTCTTGTCTCATTATCATATAAATCTTCTTATACATGTAATCATCTATTCAATAAAGAAAATCATTATTTTCTTATCTTATTTCACATGAATAGAGCCACAAGGTTTGAAGGCGTTTCACGTGCTTTCACTCGCAATATATCTAGTGGCCGAGTCTCACCCAGCCTCACCCCACCCCCATCGTGGTGCCTGTAAACCTCCGCGCCATTAGATCACCCCCACCTACTGGAAAAATTATTCGGCGAACTTTTCGGCAATATTGTTTCCAGTCGGCGACACCACCATTAGAGTCGCCTAAGCCTGATCTATCCACTGGAGGAAATACTTCCGGCAACCACTTACCCACTTGCCCACACGCACAAGATTTCCACCTGGGCTCCCCACCCACACCTGACCCTTCTTCGGGTTCCTGCCAACCATTCTGTTCTATCCACTGTTCCTCCGGTTGGACTCAGATTTTACCCTTTTCTCGCTTTTGTTTCACTTTGAAACCCTAGCTACTCACAACTCCTCCTCCGATTTTTCCGAGGATCTACTCGATATATTCAAGTTCTCGAGTTGTCCAAGGTTTCGAAAGTGTCTCTTCCCACAAATCTCTAAAACTGTGATTTTTGATTATTTTGACTTCATGGCTGACAAAGGACAGAGTTTTTCTTCGATTTTAAAAGAACTCCAACTGACCAATCGTGGAATAACTCAAAGAGAGCTCATCCACACCTTCAGGAGTTATTCTTACGCCCAATAAGTACAAGAAGTACCTCCACTTCACTCAGTACCAAATCACAGATCTATATCGCTCTATTTCCCATACCGCAATGCTCTACATGCCTTCACATTTATCCGACCTCGCTCGACACTGGACACTGATCATCTTCGTAATAAGGATCGCTTCTTCCTTTCTATTACATCACCTTACCCATAATTACTTTAGCTAATGGATTCAAACCATGACTAAAGGAACTCCAGTTGACATGTCCTCTTCCTTCGTATCCCCTTTACTGATCATTTATGTTCCGATTGTCCTTTTAATCTCGATTCAGACAAGAAGTCGACTCATGACCTTACCTTGTTGGGATTACCTTTCGATAATTCACATTACAGGACCCAAGTATGAGGAGGACAATTGGCATAAGACGTGAGTTTCAAGGCCTCTTTTATCTCAGCTCGCCTTCATCTTCCACTACTTGCACTTCCATGGATACTTCTCTCCTTATTCATAGTCTCCTTGGTCATCCGAATATTTCCAAGTTTCGGATAATGGTTCCTCGTTTTTCTGGGCCATTATTCCTCAATCGGAACAAGGTTTCTACGCTACCGGGAAATATACTCTTTCGTGTCCCCATTCTCTAAATGTTTAGATCAACTGACAAAGTTCCTCTTCGAGCTTGTCCACCGATGTTCGTGGGGTCCTTCCCTGGACTGAGTTTACCTCGTCTTGCAGATTTCTTGTTACTTTATAGATATGATTATTCTTGTTGTACTTGGCTATTTTTAATGAAAACTCGAAATGAAGTTATTCTCTCTATTTTTCATAAGTTTCATGTTGAAGTTCAACTCAATTCCAATATTTCAATTTGTATTCTACGGCGATAATGCTAAGGAATATCTTTCTGACTATTCTCTTCAAAACCCTCACATGGGATTCTTCATCGCCCTCTTGCGCTTTTTCTTAATACCATCAGAATGGGAGTGAGCCGAGCACAAAAACCGCTATTTGCTTGAAATCGCCGCACTCTCCACCCATTATAAGGTTCCATAATCGCTGGGATACCCGCTGTTATTTGATCAACCGTATGTCGGCCGCCATCAATCATACATGTATAAAACTTCATTCCATTCTTTTCCAAACCAATCTCTTCTCGCATTCCCCGTGTTCGTTGTGTTTGCTCGTCCATATTTTACCATAGACAAGACAAACTTCAACCAAAGCCACGAAGTGTCTTCCTTGCTACCTTTCTGGCCAACGAGATTATCATATACTTCGATATACACGCTACTTTGTCTTTTGCTGATGTCACATTTCGAGAACTCTTCTACGTTCCTTATCACCCACACCCTATTCAGCCGCCACATCTCTACCCTTCTTTATCCCGTCCCGAATGTCTCATATGTACTCCATTACTCCACTTTTAATTACTGTAGGTTTATACTCACGCCTGAAAGTACCCACACTAGCTCCAATCGACTTTATATCTCTTATGACGCCCCTCCTCCACTACGCCGGCCTTTGCCGGCTTCCCCAAGTGAATCTCCTGTGGCTGCCATATCTCTAAAGGTACTCTGTCTTCAACTCATCTTATTTGGTACTTATAATTTCCTAACTTATCATCGCTTATCTTCCCATACTCGCCTTTGTTTCCACTCTGCCTTCTCTGCTTCGTCTATAAATTATGAAGCGAAGCTCTGGTCCCATCCGACCGAAAAATAGCTAAGTGGTTGAGGAAATAGCGACTTACATTCTATGGCACTCGGGACTTCGTTACCTTTACTCCGCCGCAAAACACCGCTGATGTCCGGGTGTATAATGAAGATCGTCTCGATGATCGAGTGGATTGTCTTAAGGCTTAACTAGTTGCAAAGCTGCTCTGCCTTCCTATCGATGGTCGCTATAAAATTCGCCTTTGTACGCCGGTACACAAAAACGTCTTCTACTACGGCGACCGCGTGAGAATGAGCGGAGCAACTACCTGGCTTATCGCCGTGAGGAGTCCGATTGGTACGCAGCTACGCGCTACGCCGCCATTATACGGCCCGCGCCCTCAAGCTCGGGTTTGGTCATTTAGTTTCATGGAGCCAGGAGTTCGGTATGACCTGAGTACAAATGATAACCTTGCCTATCATCATACAAGTTTAGGGCAATGCATTTATTTGATTGTTTATGTGGATGACATCGTTATCACGCAATGGATGGTGTATTGGAGGTCAAACAAAGATCTCTTCAACCACTTAATTAAGGACTTGGGGAAACTCAAATAATTTTTGGGGATTGAGATAGCTCAATCTAAATCTAGTGTAGTTATAAATCAGAGAAAGTATGCCTTGGAAATATTAGAAGAGATGGGTATGCTAGATTGCAAATTTGTAGACACTCTTATGGATCCAAATGTCAAGCTTATACCAAAATAGGGGAAACCTCTATGTGATCCATGGAGATATTGACAACTTCTGGGAAAACTAAACTATCTCACCATCACCCGACCAAACACTCCTTTCCAAGAGTGTTGTTAGCCGCCTCGTAATCACCATGAGCAGCTACTCAAGATGTTGTGTGATTTATATCCTCCGTTATATTAAGGGAACACCGGGCCAAAGGGTGTTATATAAAAACATAGGTCACACCCAAATAGCTCTGATATCAGATGCAAACTGGTAGTTCAATCAGATAGACGCTTCATTTCTGTGGCAAAGATGACATGGAAACCTAGTATCTTGGGGAGGAGTAAGAAACAAGATATCAGGAGCTGTGATCAAGCGTCAAGGTAATCGAGCTATGGCTTTGGCAACACATGTGAGCTCATAGCAAGGTAAATCTTCTTTAAGATTCGAAGGATGAGCAAATTAAGCTAATATATAATAATCGAAGGTTTCCACATCTCATCCAACTCGGTCTCATGAGAGGACCAGCTACAGAAATGGATTGTCACTTCATCATGTAAGATCGCATCAAGATGCACACTACTGGGCCATTAACTTATGACCAACCAGCGCATGTATTCACCAAATTTCAGATGTCCTAGAATTCATGTATTTGTAATGCTTGCATTTTATTTGACCTATATGCTCCAACTTGGTGAGCGCGAATCATAGAATATTCTCTGGGATGCTCTCTTATTATCTCCTTTTTTTTTTTTTACATTATCCTCTTCCTTTTACACTTTATTTTGTTTTTATTAAATTATTTTGTATATATATAGGTGTCTTTATATTATATAACTCACTCATTAAATAAAGAAAGCATTCTTTCTTCCCCTCACATTTCACAGGCACTACAGAAACTCGCTAATCCTAGAAGAGATCATTACCTTCTCATACAATGGTAAAAAGGGGATAAATTACTTTGATGCTTGGAACGAATGAAACTTGTCAAATCGATTTCACAATGGCTAATATTTTAGTATGCATGCAGATGAGGAGAACTTGAGAAACCCGAGGAATTCCATCCAATTCACCAAATAACATTATGAAACTCATTACCTAACCCAGCAATTCCGACAAACATCAGGATCACATTCACGACCAGCAGCAAAGCATGGACATTGCCTGCTTCTGCATTGAATTCTTGCACAGTGCATCCCTAAACCGATTTTTGCAGCTTTGAGCACCTGAAATTTCTCATAACTACTTGAGTAAACCAAAACCTTTTAGTTTTCACCATGTCATTAAAATGCAATAAATGCAAATTTTAATCATCAAGAAACAAACTCCATTGCATATGAACATTTTACTCTGTATTTAGAACAATAGTTTCTGTAAACTTCTACAAGTACGTGTAACTAGGAGACCCACCAAATGAACTAAAGGTCAGCCTTATCCCAACTATTTGGGATCGGCTGGTTTCATTTCACCACTACAACTCATATTATTTACATATTTTACCATATAGTAGTTAAAATTAACATAAGAACGTCACATCACTAGTTCCATGTACTTTAGCTACTTCAACACTTAACCACTTATAGAGGATAGTTTAACATACCCACTTAGAGGATAGTTTAACATACCCACAATATTTTTCACAGCAAGTTCCATTACTTTGACAGGGGCATCTTGCCACACATAGACAAGCATCCGCATGGTGTGTACTGCTTACAAGATTGGTTTTCCATCTGCAATTCTTTTCCAGATTGATGGATGGCCAGTTGACTTCCAAGAATACTTAAGCTCGCTGCTCTGCCCCTTCTACGAAATAATCGTGATCTAGTAGGCATCTCTTGCTCCTGGAACAACATTAGTCAATCAATTAATGTGTATGTTCCATACAGCAGCCAAGCATTCTAGCAGCAAACTCTAAATTCTATTTGATTTTCCGGGAGATTCACCTACAGTGAATTTTTGGCATGATAGATTTGTTTAAACCATGACTCTTCCACCAAGAAAGCTAGAGTCAAGAAAACTGAGGTCAAGTAAATGTAGGACATAGAACTTCAGTTGGGGGTAACCAAACCAAAATAACGTTTCCATCTTCCAATGACAAAACAATGGTATGTCAAAAGGCAAATTTGGCCAAGTTGTTGATGCTGAGTAAACCTTGATGCATGTCTCCGGCATAGGCGTAACCTCTCTTTTACATATGTTTATAGTTTAATTTGAGTTTTTGCGCTTCAGAGAATTCAAATATAAACAATTGGAGTATAGCCATATATTTAATAAAATTACGCTGTTAAAAGATTTCCAAAACTAAAATTGATATGTTATGCACTTATATTATTTATTGGAAAATCCTTCTATTTCCCAGTCAGCCAACAAGAGGCACCACAAATAGAAATGGGAAAGAAGCTGTCTCCTAGCTTAGTTTGTACCACAGGCCTACTATCAAGTTTTCACCTGAGTTCAAAACACCTTTTTTGGCTACACCAGCCTTAGGAAATAAAATACAAGAAAATGCACCGAAAAAAGAAAATCCTATAATACAAACCGTATAATCTGCATCGCCTCTTCCATTGTCCTCTAAAATTGAACTAGGTACAACAGCAGATCTATGAATCATTGCAGATCCATCATCATACATATAACTGGATACTTCAATGCATGTCTTCAGGCCAGAAAGTAGGTTCCTGGCTATGAGGCAACTGCAACATGTGAGCAATAAGAAATAAGCATAGAGATGAAAAACAAAGATAAGAGTCTTTCATCTGTGCATAAATAATACATGTCTTCATATTGTTCATAAATCTAGTCTAGATTTGTCATTCCCAAATGGAATATGAATTGTGATGCTGTGAAGCATGTCTAAGAATGACATAATCAGCCAAAAAAAACATACATCTATATAGAACACTAGAGACATTGTTCATTAAATAAAAAGATGGAGTTGCCCCTAGTATTCCTTTATAATTTGCAACAGTTTTTCAATTAAATTGAATCTAGCATGTGCAGTAAGTTCAAATATAGAAGGCAGTATATATACAGAAGAATCATGCAAGGCAAAGGTTAACATGAAACTGAGATTCCTATACCTGTTCCTCCATACACCCTATTCCCTTCAAGTATAGTTCTTTTCAAAAGGTTTCCACTCACAGCTGCTCAAGTCCTCTGTTCCTGAGGACTTGTTTGCCAAGCCTCAATCTGTACAAGCCTTGATAGCATCTACTTCATCTCCAGTATCATCCTCAGTCTCATTTATATTTTGCATATGTCTGTTAGATTCATTCAAAGCACAATTGGTGTCTGCTCAAGTTCATTTTATCAGAAATTAACTTCATCGCATCTTATTTTTGTCATTGGAAATGTCATCCGAAATTGATTTACCTTCACTAGTGGCAGTGACTACATCCAAGGCAGATAGTTTCTTCTGTTTCTTACTAGAAGTGCCTTGGATATCGTCAGAATCCAAGGTTGAGTCCCCTAGAACTGTATTTGTGCATTTTGAGACCTTGCGCTTCCCCAGACTTTCATGGTGACCTACATCAGAGTTTAAACCTCCAGCAGCGACTTCTGAACTAGAAACAGTTTCTGAAGCAACAGCTAGTGTTTTTGCAGCAATGCCTCTTTCATCAGATAAAATGTCCATATTATCATTGCCACTAGACTTTTCAACATTGGAGGACACCGGGGTCTGGTCTTTCTCTTCTGATACTGCCGTTTCTTTCTTCTGTAAGGAACTGATAACTGAAGTCTCCGGCAAGTCTTTGACAACTCTTAACTGCAAGAAATTGAAAGAGAAGTTCTTACTTTGCAATGCCTAAGCAGAAGCAGGAAAACATATGCTAAAAAAATTATATAGGTAATAGAGGAGAATGACAGGGGTAAATGATCCAGTAAATGCACTCACTTGACATATGATTTATCTGATACACATACTTCCTTCATAGGAAAAAAAATATACTTCATAATCTACTTTAGTCAGATTTATGAACATCAAACATGAATTTATAGTTAAATTCTTTAACCAAAGGATACCAAGTGTGTGGTTGTGGTTTCCAAATTTACCAAAGGTGTGAATGAACAAACAATCTAAGTATGCAGACAGGATTCTGTGAGAACACATATCAAACACAAAGAAAGCTTAAGAGCTATAAATGATCAACATGTCAGTACTTCAAAGACCTTATCTGGTTTGTTATAAAACAAAAGTATTGTCAAACAGAAACAGGTAATGTAAGGAACTAGGTTATATACTTCTGTAATATCTTATTGAGGCACAAGAAGAAATGGAATGAAAAAAATCATGAAGAAATGGAGTAAAAAAAATCATGAAGAAATGTTAGAAGCAAATTAACCCACAGATTCAGCACACTTATTGTCAACACTTCAGTACGTCAGATGTATTTTCAAAGGCCTTAGCCAGGGCTGGCGGCATGGAAGTTCTATATAACCATATAAAAGAAATACTGTCAAACAGATACAATAAGCTATGGAACTCAACAGGCAGTTCTTTTATATACAATTTAGGCCAAGAAACTTAGGTGGATTTTTTAGATTTAGTTTATGCCCAGAAGACAATGGAGTTCAAAACTTAAGAAATTAAGCATCTCAAGAACCAAAACAGAATCCATACCCGAAGGCAACACTGGTCACTGCAAGGTTTCCCATCTTCTTCAACCTCGGAACAGTTCGACTGTATTTCACTCTGTTAGGCAAAGTCTATTACTTCATCAGCCACTAAAATGAAATTCACATTGCACAAAGTAGGAAGAAGACAGGGAGAGAGAGCACAGGACTGCTACTTACAGGGTTTACTAGACTTTGCGAACATCCATGCAAACGGCAGTCGAATACCTGTTGGATGGATGCAAGCAAATTAGCATGAAAGCAGACGCAAGCTAAAGATGATATTGAACACTAGAAAGCTAGGAGGAACATAAGGCCAGAAATCGGAAGTACCAAGCAACGACGACAAAAAAGATTATCAAAGGAATCTAAAGCCGCACCAAGGCTCTTGTCTAGTAATATGCCCTTCAGACCTCAACTTTCCCAGAACCTTAAGCTTTTGTCATGTTTTTCCTGACGCTTCTCCTTGCGAATGTTGCACCGATCCTAAATATATCAAAATGCAAATACATCCTTCATGAATAAAAAAGATGCTGGTAACAAAATAAAATGGTGCAGACATGAACCATACAGGACAATATTCAAATGATTGGAATGGGAAGACCAAGAAATCCCCAAAATATAAGGGATATCATCCTGCATATGAAGTCAGATCACCTGAATTTCAGAATTGTTGCCTATTATACTGGCTCACAAGGTTAAGTACTTCCTCGCTAAGCCCATGCTCTTGAAAGGCCATCCTGCAAAGGCAGTTAGAGTGATGAATGCAGAGTAACAAAACTGTTAAAATATTTTAGGTATATTTACCTAATTTGACTAGCCAGATTTGAGGGAATTAGTTTGGTTGATTAGGCAGATTTTAGGGAGTGATTTGTGGTGATAAGTTTGAATTCTATTCTTTCCTCTATTGTGTTTTTAATTCCAGATTTGGTGATTTATTTCCAACTATTATATAGCTTGTAAATCTATATATTGTACCCTTAATTTTACAAATCACATTGCAAAATTATTCTTCATACTTTGTATTGGTGGGATTCTATGGTATCGGAGCAATGGTTTTTCCTTGAGCTTTTTGTCCAGCGCCTTCATTGTTGGGAACCTTCCTGTGCAACCTTTTCTCGGAATTTCTATGTAGCCTTCATTGTTGTATAGCCTTCATTTCTGGGAATTTCTATGCAGCCTTCATTGCTGCACCTGACCTTTTTTTTTCAATCATTCTTCAGGCTTCATTGTGTCAAAAAACCCGTGCTCTGCCCAGTTTTTTTTTTTTTTTAAACCACATTGAATCTTAGATGTTCCAAAAGCTTCCCTCTCCATGGCAATTAGACAATTTCATTCATGGTCAAATCCAAGCAAGATTGATCCCGAAGACTCATTTATGGTGTGAACACTATAAACGACCCCACACCATAGATACTTGCTAGTAGATTCACGACAGTTCGCAATTAATTTGTCTCATGTTGCTGTCTCAAACACTACTATGTGTACTGTAGCCCAACAAGGTATTTCCATTCAGCCTAATATTCCTTGGATAATAGACTCAAGTGCTTCTGATCATATGACGGGCCAATCACAATTATTTCACTCATATTTGCCTTCCTTGGGCCTAAATAAAGTTCGTATTGTTGATGACTCATTTCTCCAATTGTTGGCAAAGGAGAAATTGTCCTTACCCCAACTTTTACCCCACTTTGGCTGTATGTTCTCGTTGTCTTGCAATCTTTTCTCTGTCAGCAAGTTCACCTAAACAAATAATTGTGTTGCTAAATTTTTCCTTTCCTATTGTGAGTTTCAAGATTTGGGTTCAAGGAAGACGATTGGCAGTGCTAGAGAAATCAAGAGATTGTATTATTTTGATGATGGTGCTATCCGAGAGGAACAAGTTCAAGTGGCAAGAAAAGTTCCTTCTGTGTCGGATAAAATAAGACTATGGCATTGGCGTTTAGGGCACCCTAATTTTCCCCACTTAAAGAGGTTATTTCCTTCGTTATTTAAGAATATAAACATGTCTCAATTTAATTGTGATGTGTGAGCTGCTAAACACCCAACGCTTTTTTCGAGCTCATCTTTATAAAAAATCAACCCCTTTTACTCTTATTCATAGTGATATTCAGTCCATCTCATGTACCTAATTTGTGTAATACTTGTTGGTTTATCTCCTTTATTGATGACCACTCTAGGTTGTGTTGGATCTATCTCATGAAAGAAAAATCTGAAACTTTTTCCATTTTTAAACAATTTCATTTGATGGTCCAAACTCAGTTCAACTCAAAGATTAATATTGTTCGTACTAATAATGGTACCGAATATTTCTCTAACATCTTAGGATCGTATTTCAAAGACAATGGCAACATTCATCACTCTTCATGTATCAATACCCCACAGCAAAATGGTATAGCCGAAAGGAAAAACCGGCATTTGCTAGAAGTAGCTCCGCACCTCCTTATGTTTCAATCCAATGTTCCAGAAAACATTGGGAGAAGCCATACTCACAACCACTTTCCTCATCAATCATATGCCCTCTAGAGTCCTTGGTTTTCTCAACCCAATCCATGTGTTCTCTCGTCTTTCCACATAATTGTCTTGTATCTGATATTCCCTTGAGAGTTTTTGGTTGTACCTCCTTTCTCCATGTTCGTTCCCAAAACATAACTAAATTGAATCCTAGGGCATTGAAAACAATTTTTCTTTGTTATTCTCCAACTCAAAAAGGGTACAAGTGCTATGATCCCCTCACAAGGAAAATGTATGTTAGCTATGATGTCTCCTATTTTGAAAATCAACCTTATTTCTCCAAAGCTTTAATTAAGGGGGAGAATTTAGGGGAATCTAGTTTTTTGGAAATTGTTTCTAATTCTCTTCCACCTAGAGAGTCCTCTCCTAATCCCAATCCAATGCCATTGGTTGATGTTGAACCGGATAAGAAAAAAACAAAACAAACATTTCCTGAATTATGCGTTTACTCAAGGAGACAGCACCATCAACAAGATGCAGGACAAGCTCCAAGCTCTAGCATTGCTCCTAGACTAGAACCAGGCCTAAATCCAGCACAAAACCTGAACAACAGCAGCAAGGATCAACCAGAAATTGACAGGACAGATTCGAGCCTAAATCCAGCACCTAATCCAAATAGTAGCAGCTCATATCAACCAGAAAATAATGAATCAGAAAAAGGTTCCAGCCAGAATTAGCAAATCCAAGAGCTAGATCTACCAATAGCTCAAAGAAAAGGAGTCCGCGCATGCACAATATCATCCAATTGAGTGATTTGTGTCATATAATGCTCTATCTAACCCTATAGAATGTTCCCTCTTTTTGGTCTCAATCTCGTTAATCTACCAAGGAGTACTGAAGAAGTATGAAAATTTCAGATTGAGAGAAGCTATGTTTGAAGAGATGAAGGGGCAATTAAAGAAAAATGGAACTTGGGAAATTGCTCATTATTTCAAAAGGTGTTGTACTGGGTGAGTTGCAAATGGGTTTTTACTATAAAGCACAAATCAGATGGGATAGTGGAAAGGTTCCAGGCTCGATTGGTTGCAAAAGGGTATACACAAACTTATGGAATTGACTATCTTGAGACTTTTGCACCAATGGCAAAAATGAATACTGTAAGGGTACTCTTGTCTCTAGCTACTAGAAATGATTGGTCCCTACATCAAATGGATGTGAATGAAGAAGTGTATATGCAGCTACCACTTGGTTTTGAAGAGAATCTTGGCAAGGATAAAGTGAGTAAACTATTGAAATCTCTTTATGATCAGCGTTTCCCATGCTTGGTTTGATCGCCTTCTGTGAGCACTGAATGGCTGGTTACTCACAAGGGCAATTCCATCATACAATGCTCTATCGACATTTAAATGGAAGGAAATAATATTTTGATAGTTTATGTGGATGACATAATCATCACTGGAAGTAATGAGGTTGAGATTCAACGGTTGACAGGAGTTTTATCAACCGAGTTTGAGGTTAAGGACCGTAGGAAGTTGAAATACTTCCTAGGAATGGAGGTGACACGATCTAAGGAAGGCATTGTTGTCTCACAGAGGAAATACACACTTGACCTTCTAAATGAAGTTGACATGCTTGGAAGTAAACCAACTAATGTTCCAATAGACTTTAATCACAAGACCGGCAGGAGCACAAAGGGGAAGAAAGTGGACAAAAAGCGTTATCAGAAGCTAGTTGGGAAGTTGATCTATCTCTCACATACTAGGCCAAATATCTCCTTTTATGTTGGGGTAGTGAGCCAATTTATGCATGATCCTATGGAAGAGCACCTTGCAGTAGTTTATCAAATTTTGAGATATTTAAAGAAAAATCCAGGTCGTGGTCTTATGTTTAAGAAGGGAGGTGGAGATCTAACTATAGAAGCCTACATCGATGCCGATTCGACCGGGTCACCATCGATGGAAGGTCTACATCAACGCATATTTGTGGGGTGGAAACCTACTACTGGAGAAGTAAGAAACAAATAATCAGGCTAAGGAAGGTTAAAGAAGAATATAGAGCAATCGTCTAGGAATATGCGAGTTATTATGGCTAAAAGATTGCTAGTGGGAATTAAAGATTACTTGCCAAAAGGTCCATGAGTTGTATTATGATAGCAACGCAGCCTATCAACATTTCTAACAAATTCCAATCTAGCACAGCGATCGAACCAAACATATTGAAATCGACGATTACTTCACCACAGGTTAGAAAATGGGACCGTGTGCATGCCTTGTACATCTAAAGATCAAGCAGTGGATATTTTCTCACTAAAGGACTCTGCTACACGCATTTTGAATCTTAGTATGCAAGCTAGTGGTCAGATGACATCTACAAACCATGCCTTAAGGGGGAGTGTTAAAATATTTTAGGTATAATTACCTAATTTGACTAGCTAGATTTGAGGGAATTAGTTTGGTTGATTGTGCAATTTTAGGAGGATTTAGGTGATAAGTTTGAATTCTATTCTTTCCTCTAATGTGTTTTAATTCCTCATTTAGTGATTTATTTCCAACTATTGTACAACTTGTAAATCTATATATTGTACCCTAATTTTACAAATCAATACACAGCAGAATTATTCTTCTTTACTTTTGTATTGGGTGTGCTTTTAAAAACAAACACCTATCAGAGGCCAAATTTACCTCATGTGTTCTTGCTAATTCAAAGTTGATACACACACACTCTCTCTATCTATCTTGCAGAATTCTGTTTTCAATGGTGCAAGATATCGAAGCACAAAGGAAATTTTCTAAAGGCAGGTTTTTTCATGTTGACAGCATACAGGCATACTGGTAAAAGTCTTGGCTCTTGATGTAGAGTTATTTGGCTGAGAGTAAATAGTCCTAATTGGTTTTGCATGCTCAGTGATGGGGAGAGTGATGATCATCTTGCTAATTGCTTGGTGGACCAAGTGTGATTAGTGTTTTCCCTTCTCATTCTGGAGTCCATCCAATTCTACTAAATGCTAAAATTGGCCAGTTCACGTGGTAAGTTTGTGAAGAGGGAGAAGAAGGGTGTGGAAGGTAGTTACCTCATGTATTTCTTGGGAACTAGTGAAGGAGCACAGCCAAGGGATGTTCAAGAGCATTGAGTTAAGGTAAGAAGATTAAGGATAGGATATTTTCTTTTGGGGATAATGATGGCTTACCTGACTCTAGAAGATCCTTCCAGGACTTTCTTGTCAGCTTGGAGGGGGTTTAGAAGTAGGTACATACCATATTGTATTTCCTTTCAATATTTTGTTTCCTGATCTTTTTTTATGTGCTCTGGACATGCTGCATGTACGAGGACAATGCTCCATTTTGCACCAAACTATAAAATATCTTTTGCTTACTTATAAAAGATGGAAGTGAAAGATCAACCAATAACATACAGCATAATATTAGTCCAGAACAAAGCTTATTTTTAACTAAAAAAAATCATGAAGGAAAAAAGAAAAGATGCAAAGGCAATTACAGTCATCAAAAAAGAGATAAATAGACCTTATCAAGAACCCCAATTACATCAATTTATGTGACAGTTCTTTGTATTGTTAAATTCTTCAAAAAAAAGCAGATTTAGCTTCCACTGCAAACTTGTTGAGTGTGATAATATCATAAGAAGGAGAATCTTATAATGGTAAAGTATGGAAGAGAAGTGGAATTAACTTTTACATAAATTGCAAAAAAAAACCATTATTCCAATAGGAATCGAAACACCAATGTCTGTAGCATGTTTCTCTTTTCATATATGAGTAACTCTCCATTTGAAACTTTGGAATTGTTAGATTTACCATAAAATGCGATCTTCGTTCTCAGAGAATTCATGCTTCTCTTCCTCAGGTTCTGCAATATCTTCTTCACTGTCACTACAGATCAATGCCTCGCTACCATGTTGATCATAGTAAATCCTTCTTCGCCCAACCACCGACTGGTCTTCAGCCATTCTTTGATTTCTGTGCTGTGACAAGAAAACTTGTGAAATGAAATAACAAAGCAACATCTAAAGGCGAAAAGAGAAGAAAATCTGGGTAAACAGCACTAATTTGAAGAGAGACAGAAACTGAAGTCAAAAGATCAGCACGCTAGATATGCTAAAGGCATAAAATGCCCAATAATGATCCCTGAAGGGTTTATTCAGATATATTGAACTATTCACAGAATTTCTCCATATATTCTCCATGCATGATCAGCAAAATTTAGTAGAAGAAATTAAAATTTTAATAATTTTATTAAAATGAAGAAGTGTCTTTCCACTTGGCATATTCCATTTTCATCAATTTAAAAGTTTTTTTTAAATTGTCAAGCTGAAAGTATCTAAAGCACAAGATAGTGATTATGCTATTACAGTAAAATAAATAAAAATCTATAATCATACTGCCTACAGTACCAACAAGTTCTAATTGAATTGGGGTATTTCATACATTATGATATTTTTATCATGACTTAATCATTAGAGAACACTGACATAGACAAATTATCAAAGATTGACATTCCTTATTTCTATCTAATAAGGTACGAATAGGTCCTTGATTTTTTTTTTTTTTTTTTTTTGTCCTTTTTTTTGTGTTTTTGCCCAAGTAATTGTTGAATCCTCCCGTTCATATAAATGGAATAAAACAGATTGACATGAGTGTGATCTGATCCATTATCATCAATCAATCCTGAAATTGATGGGTCATTCCTTTTTCTGGTATATGAAATAAAGGATTTAACTAAGTTAATTGTTAGGAACTTTCAAATCAAACCATTTGTTCTTACTTGCATAAAGGATACAGGGGTCTTTTTGATAGGAGAACTTTTGTTTTCTTAGTATGCTTGCAGTCATGTTAAGTGGCATGGCTATCTTAGTTTTTATTGAATGCATCTTAATTATTAGCCTTATCCCATGCAGTTGAACAACTTATTGAGAATGTGACATTAAAAGCAGACCTTCATTCATAACCTTACATATGCATCAGTTAAATTTTAAAGCCATCATGAGTATTGGTCCTTTCTATCTCTAAAGTGGTTAAATTTTTATGAACAAATGGGGTAACAAACTACACAACGATGCATCTAAAGAACAAAATAAAAGCATAAGAAAATTTAAATTCTTGCCACCTGTCCAAAACATCCAACTAGTATATGCGGTATCTTCAAATATTATGGAAAGCTTGGTACTTGTTGAGACACAACTTCTTGGCTGTTAGCATAGTCTTTGTCTCCGATCCCTGAGGAAACCATTAAACTTGAAGAGGAGGATTTTGAGCTCTGGCAAGAAAGGATACTTCCCAACCCATTCTCTATGAGCAATGTATCCTTTCTTGATATTGCTGGCACAAGCTGAAATATGATTTTAGCTAAGCTTTCCATTCTCTTCTCAAGCTTTCCTGTGCAATGGATGATCAATCTTGACATGCAATTGACATAAAACCCAAGTCTATGTGATAGATGAAACCAAATTAAGAAACTTTGCCACAATTATTTGGGTCAACAAAAGGTAAGGATAAACTAATCCTCAGTCTGGCCCATGTCCAAGCACTGACCTATGCATAAAGGTTATAGTTTGATATTGTGACAACATTATCTACAAAACCTCTTTAGTTTTATAAATTAATGCAAAACCTAAGATTAAACTAACTGAACAATACTATTGGTGCTTATGAATTGAGTTACTTAGTATTTGATTGTGTATTTAATTTAGTTTTAAATTTTTTATGGTTTCTCCAATGTTGTGATTTAAGTAACTTACTTATAGAAACAACTCTCTGCTTTGAATCTTTCTTTTCAGGTGATTTATTTTAGAGGATAAAAGTGCAATCAAAAGGATCACGCTTGCCTGTTCTCCACTAGATTTACACAATTATAAAATAGAATTATCAGATACCAATTCCACTTCTAGTACCGCAAAATGTAGTCCATTTCAAATCAAGAAATGCAAAACAATAACATTCAGGTGATGATGTAAACACATGTAGCATTACATTAAAGCACCATGATAATTTAAAATAATAAACTATTCTTTTCTTATTTATTTTACTCTTTCCTCCTAATCATCCCTTTGCTAAATGCTATATATGGGGGCAAAAGAGGACTCAATCTTATAGTTTCTGTTCAATTTCTAGAGGAGACAAATAACCAATGCATAAATATATAGTCAAAAATCATCAGCTCCAGCAACATCTCACAGTCATCCATTCCAAAAGCAAGAAATGCACGATTCTAAATCAATCAAGACAACATCGGAGATACAGGAATTAAAACCTTATATTTCACAGTTCCAATTCCAGAAAAATGACAATGAAGAAAAAAAAAAATCCATCTACGGGTAAAATTACAGAGAAGAATTATCTTATATAACACAATTCTTGTGTAACATCTCTCAGCCAGTTCATTTCCCAAATCAAGAAATAAATAGGTCCAAGTCAACCAGGTTACAGGAAAAACACACAAAATGTTTCGCACCTGGACAATTTAGTATTATTTTAAAACCCATGCTTTCCTTTTCTTTGTTTTTTCCCCTTTTCCCCAACTGAGAACCAAAAGGAATGCAAACTCTAATATCTCTACCTTGTTCCAATTCCATTTGAACTGATATAGAGAAAAGAAAAACTTATATCAAGCTTTTAAGCGCTTGGCTTTGTTACTTCTACTGTCTCCTTATTAACCAAATGATTGTGAAACAAAATTTGATATTCATTTAATTTTTCTTTTCCACAGCCAAACAGAGCAGCTTAATTTCCAGGAACACGAATAACTGAATTCTAACAAACCACAACTTCATCCATCCAATCTGACAACATGCACTGTATTAAAAACCGAACCATCACAGAAATTTCAATCCGATGAAAGGAAGGATCAAAGCAACAGAAGCGCTGAGACATCGTATCGTCATCAATTAAAGAAACAATAAAAAAAAAAAAAAAAAAAGAGTTAAGACAGGCAAAGGTGAAGCAGTCGAGAGAGAAACTGACTCTGAATCTCAAAGTTGAATCGCCCGATTTGGAGACCATCTCATCTGGCGTGACTGCGATTCGATTTTGAGACTTTGGAGATGACACAGAGATGGAAGCTCGGGCCAGCAGGCGAAGCGCGACGAACGAGACAGTTGATCTCGCTGTGCACATGACCACGAAACGGTCGCAGTGAAACCCCCATAACGAAGACACGTGGCGTAGATTAGGATTTGATGACGTGCCACAAAATTAGTTGTGGATGCACGTTCTTTTACTATGGGTACGTGTAGGAGGATATAGTGTAGTTCTATAATTATATTTTTAAAAGCACCAAGAAAATCAAGAACAGAGCAAACTCTCCAAGCCCTGAATCAGAAAATAATATTATAATAATGCTTTGGTGGTAAGAGAACTTATAAGTCGTCATACAGAGAGCCACATCATAAATTATTTCAGTTTTAATTTTTCTTTTTCTTTTTCTTTTAACCGTCCAAACACATTAATTACGGTTCTAATTCTAAATTTTAAGCTTAGAAGTACTTTTTTTTTTTTTTTGGTTCTGAATTTCTTCTTCTTTTTTTTTCTTTTGATAGGGAAACTTGTGCTATCTGAATTTGTAAATTTTAGATAACATTTTTAATTTTTTTTATTAGTTTCATTTGTTTTTAAAAATTAATTTTGAAATAGAGCCCAATTCTTGCTTACTCAATATCATATAGTGCTAATTGAAGGGTGAATGGGTGATTGATTCTAGGGGTATACACAACTAATTAGGTGGCGTTTTAAGTAATTAGTCGGACAAAAAAAATCAATCTCTTAATTTTTATATGAATTTTTAATAAAATAATTAATATATATGCTTTGATTTAATTTAGTATGAAGCTGATCATAAGAATTTCCATTGGATCATAATTAAATAATATGATTTTTTTTTTTATATTATAATATCAGTTTTTTCTCAAAATAAAAATTTAAATTTTAAAAATTTGCTATTTAAAAGATATGATCTAAAAATTTTAAAATTTAACAATAAGTCATAAAAAAAATTAAAAAACAAACAAGCTAGTAAAAAGCTAAAAAATTAAAGCGATTTTAGTGTCTATAAGAATTATGAAGGGATGAATTTCAAGAAAATTCATGAATTCGATAGGTTGGAGGGTAGTCACCAACGCCAACTCCCTTATAGCAAAAATTTACAAAGCTGGCTATTACCCCAAGACAGATTTTCTGAATGCAGAATTGGGCAACAATCCAAGGTTTCTTTGGAGAAGTTTAACTGCATGCTGAGCATCTGCCAAGGTACGTACAAGATGGAGAGTTAGGGCTGGCCACAACATCAACATATGGACGGAGCCATAGCTACCACTACCAGATGATGATATATATGACTCTCATCCTTGCGAGTACCAGGGTTAGAGCCTAGAGGAAGCTCAGTGAACACTCTCTTCTTACCGGCCCGGTGAGAGGGGATGAGATATGGATATTCTACGAGATTAACGAGATAGAAGTTTAATTAATATTAATGCAAATTCTTCAAACAAATGATATGGAGGAGGATGTTGTACTGGAGACATGAGATGAAAGGAGAATGTTTTGTGAAGTTAGCTTATAGAATGAGTGAGAACTTAACTACTGTTGTCTTCCTTGTGGTGCTTAATTTGGTCCATAAAATTACCTCCAAAAGTAAAAAAATTTATGTGGCGGTTATGTAGTAATTGCTTACCAACAAATTAAAGACCGGCTTAGATATGTATAGAAGTTAAGTGAAGTTGATACAGCCCTCACAGTCTGTGCAACTGAGACGGAGTCGGATCTACATGTCTTCACCTAAAGGACTGCTGGACAGCAGCTCAGATAATAAGGCCATCGGATTATCTTACTGCTATCACAGATTGGGTAGTACTCCATCTCTTTGAGTAAAAAAATGTTGATACGTACGTACCATGGATATATATGAGATGTATGAATGATTTTATAAGCTCTATGGAGAAACGGGAATGAGGTTCTGTGGAACAACAACACACAAACACCTTCTTACCTTCTGAACTTATTGAGCAACCCACTAAGTCGCCAAAATGCTAGGTACCAAACGCTATTTCATAACTCTCGAACAGCAAGACCCGAACAAACGCTTTTGCTCAAATTGTAAAGCAAATCAAAGGCCATTTTAATAATTAAATGTTTTTTTATTAAAAATATAATTAAACTAATAGCGATATTTAACGGTATATTTTTTCATAACGATCAGAATTTAAAGGATATTTGTATAGTAACAATTTAAATTTCAAATTTTGTCCGCGAATCTAAATTTCAAATTTCCAACCATGGAAATTCAAATTTGAAATTTAACCGCTAAAATAAAATTTTAAAAATTATAATTGCCTATAAATATGATAATTTTTCTCTATGTTTTTCATCCATCTATCTTACATTCTCTTTCGCTTTCCAATATCTCATTTCTTCTCGACTATTTATCCTTTTTCATTTTGCTCAATGTTAGGTGACCGCTTTTCCTAATATTTTGCGAGAGATCCTCAATATCAGCAAGGTACGTATGATTCGATATTTGCCAGATACGCAACTAAGCTACTGCTGGCAGCCGTGACGATAGCACAGACGCTGTTCCGTTCCAGCCACGTAACGGTTAATCGTGATAGAGTCAAGGTCACGAAAGACTCTATCGCGACTATTTCATACCCGTGTATACGAAGTTTTTTCGCGAGGTTCAATGATCGCCCTTTCTTCGAATTGTAAATGAGGCCGAATAATATGATCCATACTTCCATCCAAAGAATGGGATGTCATTGAGTTCTCGTCATTATCCTCTAAAAGATAACAAATGCTTATAAGAATTCTCGCTACTTTAACACCTAAAAATGACTATGGATGAATACATCGACCTGGAGAAAGCACGCTACAAAGAGTCTCAGAAGGCTCATGAGTTTCCGCATTGCAACTTGGCACCATTACCCGAGGTCATCAAACAATATCGATATTGCTCGACATTGCTACAAATCCTAAAGAACAACGTATTTTCCCTAGCATGTTAGTGGAGTATTGATCGCATGTATCGGTGCTGAAAATCATTCCCACCGTTGCATAGCTGCAAGATGCATACCAGTCATTGTCATGAACCAACACAATCATTTGGTGGTCACAGATCTCAAGATCTTTGGATATGGCGCATTCTTTCAAGTACCGTTCATCAATGACATAAATGTTCTTGTGATAGGTCCCCTGCTTTTACATTATTAGCAAATGGTCATGCTTCCCTCCAACCAACTATAATTAATGGTCAGCGAGTATAGAATGGGATATTATTCACTATTATATTTATCCAAACCCGGTCGATATTTGTAAAAACACCCCCGTCCACGTTCGTTAAAAAACATTTCATAGTGCCACAAGAGCTCAAGAAAAGCATGTAGAGCGGCACTGGGGTGTAACACTTCAAATATACCCTAGTCAAGCCACATGTTTAGTATTTTGTAAGAGCAATTTAAATGTTTCGTGAGTTAAATGCGAAACATGGAAACTAGAGACCCGGAAATTTACAAGACTTAAGGACAAAATTGTAATTTGTCCAAAGAGGGACTTAAAAGTCATAAGTTAACAAGATTTGAGGTAAAATGAAATAAAGAAAACTTGAAATACAAATGGTCAAGAGTTGGAGGACCAAAAAGCAAATAAAGAAAATTAACCCAAAAATGGGTTTTTGAGAGCCAAACAAGGCCTAAGAGATTTTTTATTTAAAGACCAAAATTGGTCTCCATTTTGGGAGAGAGCTCAAAAACGGATGGGAGAAGGAGAGAAGAAGAGGAAGAGGAAGAGAAGAAGAAGAGAAGAGAAGAGGAAAGAAAGATCAAAAAAGGTATGGAAACTAACCTTGATTATGGATTCTATGAGATTTGGTATGATCTTTGGTTTTGTGGCGGTTAATATCTTGCTCAAATCCTTAGGTTTGTTAGATTTCATCCTAACCAAAGATGTATTGAAATTAGGTTGGTAAAACTCAAAAAGGCACAAGATGATTATAGAATCCTCCTTTTAGGTTGGATTCATGGTTAAATGGAGTTGAAATCGAGTTAGGTTTAAACAACCCTAACAAATCTTGGTGCTTGGTTTGTGTGTGGGTTAAGACCCATATTAGAATGGTTTTGGGAGAAATTCATGGAAAAGTTTGGAAGAAAGATAAGTAATGAAAGATAATTTGAGAAGAAAAGAGATTATAAGATGAATTTGAAATGGTTTTGATGTGTGTATGAAGTATAGAGTTGATTTGGGTATCAACACATGGAAAAATGGGAGAAAATACACATTCGCAATTTCTAAGGACATGTACCTAAGACACCTTGAACACAACGCATAATGCTAGGTTCCTGGTCATTAGTTGAACATGTACCTAAGATACGTCAAGGTGTACCCCAGACATGTAATGCTATAAGTTTCCTATTTCCTCGACCAATTTTCGTATTTTAGCTATAAATCAAGCCATTTCTTATCCAATTTGAGTGATTCAAGTGGATAATTAAAATAGACTTCAAGTGAGAACCAAATATAGAAATAGATACCTTCACTCCTGACTCTAAGTGGCCCAAAATTACCAAAGCACATGTGCAAGCCAATTCCTCGCATTAGTTTGATCATAGAGTACCAGTTGTTTTGACGTAACTTGAGTTTCCTGGGTGTCTGATTTGGGTGATTCCAGTTGGAGAAGAACCCTTGGCACCTTAGCTTTAAAAGAGTACAAAGAGATAGTGTCAAATATGAAGTTAAGACCCCAGAAAAATGAGTAATACAAATTGTCCCTAGTCTAATCGGTAAACCGACTAGTTTGGCATGAAAATGCCATAACTTTCGTTCGGATGATTCAATTGGAATGATTCCAATTTCTAAGAAAAGTAGATGCATCGAGGGATAAGAATACATGAACGATGTGTGAATACATCAGTATTCCTGTATAAGTATATGAAATATGAAAATGAACTGAAAATGAACATGAACATGAAAAGCACATATTATAGTTGATAGAATAGTGACAGATATACAGAGTTCAAAGATTATACATCGCATGATTTCTGCAGACAGAATGAATGAGTGATCATTATGCAGATAGACCTGCATTGGTACTTATATCCCATCAATGGCTGATCCCGATTTTTTCAAGATCAGACCCGCATGGCTTGACTGCATCACCCGATTAAGACTCACCCGGCTAAGATCACTGACATTGCACCCGCTCAAGATTTCATATCACTGCATCGCATCATAATCTCACGGTATCTATCCCACTCATTATTTCAGCATCGGTCTAGGTAGTCAAACGCTTATATGATAAGACTAATAAAGAATAAGAATAAAGATCCGAATGTACCTCAGATTGCTTCCTCGTAGCCGCCTACGGTGACCTCGTATCCGACACTCAGTACCTACTTCGGGCATTCCCGTACGCCAACAGTATAAGTTCGAGTACCTATGGCACCCCAGATCGATAAAATAAAGGAGTTCAGAGTACCTACACCCCGTGATCGATAAAATAAGTATAAGTTCTGTGGCACCACGTATTCAGATCGATAAAATAAGAGTCCAAAGAGTACCACAGTACCTCCGAATCACAAAACCCTCGAATATGGCTCTGATATAAACCGATAAATCCATTTGTTTTTGGATATGTTCTGAATCTGTATGAATCCGGTATATGTACCTATTGTGATCTGTACCTGCTATGGACTAATGCCTATATCTGATATGTATCAACATTAGTCTGATTTGTTCCAACTTATCGTACCTACGGGTACCTTCGCACATGAATAAGATCTGAAATATAAGAATCAGTTTTGTAACACAAGTATAAGATCCGTAAGACAAGAATAAGTTCTGTAACACAAGTATAAGATCCGTAAGACAATAATAAGTTCTGTAACACAAGTATAAGACCCGTAATACATGTAGAAGTTCAGAAGACAAGTATAAGATCCTAACATGTATTAGTTCGGTATCACAAGTATAAGATCCGAAATACAAGAATGTCTCAAGAATACAAGTATAAGTCTCGTGAATGCTGCGATATGCTTCAGAAGATAGTTAAGATACGAAGTACCAAAGATAAGTTTTGTAAGACTTTACGAGTACTGCGATAAGAATAAGTCCGCAATACCGCATAATGCCCAATACATCTTCTAGCATCACGGTACTAACAAGTGTAAACCCGTAGTATAAGTATAAGCTTTGTTTGGCACTAAGGGTACCCCAAGATAGCATAAGTGTGTCGGAACTCCTACGAGCCTGGTATATAAGATGAAGATGCTGATAAGTATCACCGATTAGTTCGACATATATATATATATATATATGTCCTTTCGAGAGTCCCGAATAAGCATAATGGCCTTAATACAAGCATAAGTATGTGTCCTACGGGAGATCCGTATAAGAATAAGTCTGCTATAAGTGTAAGACCCAAGTAAATATAAGTTTGTTATAAGGATAAGTATATATGCAAAATTTTTATATGATAACAAGAATATGTATTAGTCTGTTATATGAATTCCTGAAGATTCCGATATCTGTTATTGTTTTATGTTATTTGTGATTAAGTATAAATGCATGTGTTTCTGTATAAGATATGTTTCCCACTAAGCGTAAAGCTTAGCACGGGTTTTTAATCCTTGTAGGTACAAGAGAAGACGTCTGAAAACATCTGCATATAGCTGGGCCAACACACGAGTAAGGGTTCATCACAGTTGGTCTTGCGCTCTGAATATATAATTGGAATGTAAAGTTGTTTTTGTATATGTATCAAGAATGAGACTCCGCTTATATGTGTCTAGATTTTGATGGACACCACTCCTAAGGGTAGTTCTTTGATTGTATATAATATTTTTTGGATGGCAAGTAAGATGTGGGCTATACCCACAGTGTACAAGTTCGCTTTTGAAAAAAATCAGGTAAAGAGTCCTGCCGTCTCGCTACGAATCCGGCTCGGATCCGCCTAACTGGCCTGACAGATTCGGGGTGTTACATGGGTAAATTTCAAGCCCGCTTTTGTAATCAGGCGTGACCAAGATAAGCTGGATGAAGAAACACTTGCATATTATGAAACAAGGCATAATAACGCATAATACTACTATCGATGCACGGCTGGTATATTGCAACAACGACTTTGACGAAGTGATGCAACCACCGTGTATGCTCACACGTATACACCAGAACTGAAGACTTCACGCAAACTCATTATCGTGATCAGCACAAGCAGCATTTCATTCTCAATTGCAATGATCTTATCGAGCATTTGTGGCAACGATACGGCGACTAATAACCTATATCAATTTCAAGTTGAAGTTGTATTTCAATTCCAATTTCAATTTCATGTTGTATTTTAATTCCAAATTTCACTTACTTGTATTTTAATTCCCAATTTCAACTTCATGTTGTATTTTAATTTCACCTAATTTCATGTTGTATTTCTTCACTAATTTTAATTTCAAGTTATATTTTCTGAATTCCAATTGCAACTTAATAAATAATGACTACAAATTAAAAATAATAGCAACATAATAAATAACAACTAAAAATTAAAACCCCGCTTTTTCATAACTCTATTCTCAGTTATTCCAATATGTTGCGTAGTGGGTCCATGCCAAGAGGTATCGGGCCTATGATTTTCATCTCATTTTGTATTTGAATTTCAGACTGCCTTCTTCGCTCTAACTCCGTTTATGATGAAAATGTTCAATGCTATCTCCCAAGGAGTATAAATTTTGTCATCACTCAACTTTTTGTCGCTCCACTTCCATTCTTTCATTCCAATGGAGATGATCTAGTGATCTTTCAACATCTAGCTTGCTTCTCTTGTTTTTAAGTTGTTTCCTTCAACCTTTCTCGCCCAATGGCCTATCGAGGTCGAGAGGACGAGGCTCAGTCATCCCCAACATGGAGTCAATAACAGATTCAACATGAGCCGATTCAAAGAGGATCACTGGGGCTTGAATATTTTTGCTCTCTTATTACCGGTCGATTACTACCATTTCCGCTCCATTTTCAATATATTTCAACAATGCCGCATGGAAATGGTTTTCCAAAGAATCTTAGCAAACATTTTTCGCTTCCATCAACTCCTCAAAAACATATGAAATTATTCAGCTAATAGTTCAAATATCAAATCATACTAGTGTCTAAATTAAAAGTTTATATCTACATTATTTTGCTCTGTGTCCACTTTGTAGGAGTCTTCAATTTGACTATGAAAAATCGACAAATTTGCCGTATTTTGCACTCTATATCAGTCCAACTACTTTTAATAGAAGATTTGAGAACGCCTTCATGACGCTCTCCATGAGCTTTAAGTATCGCAATATTCTTTGCCGTAATGCACCACCTGGCTGAAACATTCCCGCAGAATCGTATCTTTGCTTGTATTAAGCCACGCAGATACAATTAATTTATCTTCTTCTACAAAGAAGTTCTTTGTCCTTTGCGATTTTCTCAATCTTGGAACGACTTCATTTTGTACTGACGCCAATACTGTGGAATTGCTCTAAATAGTATCATCATATAAATCAGTGTCGTTCATAAGCAAATCAGTTAAAGAACCGTCATATTGTAAATCCATCTACAAAAAAAAAAATCTAATCAATTTAAAGAATGAGCAATTTATAAAGTATACAAATAAATCTATCAATTATAAAATTTGACTTCAGCTAGGTCACAAGTCGCCCATGTGGGTCAGACTCAACCCAAATTTCATATACTTCCATGAAAAGAGGCAAATGGTCGGTGACAATCGCTTCAACCGCCATGTACGTTAAACGATGAGATGGACATGAAGAAATTTCCACCAGTGCACTGAATAACACATTGAAGCATTAAAGACATACATCGACTTCATTAAGTTTTTCAGACCGATCGTGAACAACGAGTAAGTGTTCTTGATCTTTAGTGGTCGCATCATCTCGGGAGTTCTAAGGAGACAGAATCTAAGTCGCGGATGAATCATGGTCGCATCGATCGTAGCGTGATCGATGGTCGGCTGACTCCTGGCTTGCCCGGGCCGTGAGGATCGCTCATAGGTTCGCCGACCGGGATGGTCAGCGCTGTCCGACATACCAAACCACCTTTTTTCAAGTGTTTTAAGCTCATTCTATTCAGTTATATTCCATTACACTGTTATTCAGCAAATGGGCTATTTTATATTCCATTACAGCAATCTCGACTTAAGATATGTGGGCGCTGCAGGTGACCTTAAAATTATAATTTTTTTTTTCATATTAATTAGTTATTAATTTTCTAATTATCCGTGATTTTTCCTCTGAATTTTTTTATTATTGGAAAATTAAATTGTATGTTATAATTAACTAATTAAAAGTTAATTGATAATATATCAGGGTTATTTGTGCAGTAGTGGCTACAAGAGAACAAATAATTCATTTATCAAGTATAAGAAGAGTGCATTTTCATACAAATACGAACATATAGCTTATATGTATCATTGGATTGCAAACTGCGGCATCAGTGGATGTTCATGAGTTCAATAGAGTACAACAAATCTGTGATTGTGCTTGATGCTCTACCGTGATAATGGGAGTCGCTTCGCCAAGCCTTTGAAACAAAGATTGCCTTTAGACTTTAATACTCACGAGGATATACTCCATTGAGAGGGAAAGTCGCTCTAAAGGCTATGGGTATTCGTCGGACTGGACGAAGCGCAAGGTGTTTGGAACTCCGCCGCTAGATTCGCCCGTGGGTATGAGGAGTATGAGTCGGGTGGACAGCGACGATAATTAGACGACACTGCACGATCCCTGATTATGTTCCCAAGCATGTGATCATATTTTTGGATCATATTTGCATATATTTCCGTGATATTTCTTTATGTATGTACATATTTATGCACTTGATGTACATATTGAATGTTTTTCATTAAAGACATGTTGTTGTGTATTTTTAATCTAATTGCTACTGATGAGCACATGAATGAAATATTCAAAGTGGGAGGTTTTTAGGTTGGTAGATTTATGCAATATATATCTCACCTAATAACCAAAATACGTATGCTCTTGAATTAAATAATAATAATTGACTATGTCGACATACTGATTGAATGTAACATTACTTTTGTTGTTGTTTGCATGTGTTAAATTATTATTAATTAATTTAGTGCATCAGAGCAAACATTATTGTAAATTGAATTGTACAAGATCCTAATTTAAGTAATTGTTCTATATAGTTAAAATGGTCAGAACAAAAAGCATTGTCGACTTCTGAACCATGGAGACAATAATGAAAGAATTACGATGTTTGGCATCGTAAGATTCAGTATCTCCTAGAGGAGCAAGATATGCTAGAAACCATTACACAACCAATGGTTGAACCTGAGCAAGGCATCATCAAGCCAACATAGGCGAGACTCGAAGCCTAATGCTTCATAAGCCGTAAAGATCGTGTTATCGTGATTTTGATGTCGAGTAGCATGAAAAATGACGGATTCGCGATTTGAGAGGCACCGCTCAGCTTAAGGCTGTGACAATAAGGCGTTCAATATGGTGGAACCTCAACAACAAGACTTCGGGCCGCTAACCCTCGCCTGATGGTTATAAGAAGCGCCGCATCGACACCATGAGGCAAGATCTTACCATCACGCCTAACATGATCGCGAATCGAGGGTCGCAAGGTATGACATGACTGGATGAGCAAAGAAGTCCAACTGCTATTCGTTCACGTAATTGGGGAACATATGTCATTAACCCACCTATAATGAGAACACCATCAAACTTTTGATGATGTCGCTTCGCCATGTTGAGCTGAGGAAGATCGCCTTTCTCCCTCGGTGAAGCCTCGGCTAATGAAGCTTACGATCGAATCCAAATCGCGAGGAACAAAAGGCTCTAGACGAAAAACTGGAAAGGCAAGGGGTTTCAAAAGGGCAAGAGGAAATGAAGCGTAAGTTCTGGGACAAAAGCACAAGCGTGGAACGCTAAGTAGAAGATAAAAGCGCAGCCGCGAATCGCTTTTAACTGCGGGCAAACTCGGGGTCACTTTGCTCGTGATTGCACTGAGCCAAAGGTATTGTCTGCACAAACTCGTCCTTCTAACTTATATGTTAGTAGTCACGCACGCTTGCCGACCACCTTTTGATCAGACTCAAAGAACCGACCACGTAGCAAGGGACCGAACAACTATGTGGAATTTCGTCAATTCCCAAAGGCGAGAAGTATATACATGGGGAATAATGCTTCCACCGACGTGCTGTGGATCTGCGACCGCAAACTGTAGTCATGCGGTGGTCGCACGCTTTATCTTCATGATGCTATATACTCTGAAGTTCGACGAAATCTTGCTTCGCCTTGTTCTACTAAAACTAGATTTCAACTTATATTTAATAAGGGTTTGTGTAAAAGTATTTCCGGACAACGCTTATTATGGTTCGCTTGTTAGATGGATTATGGTGTCGACACCACTAATATCAGATCAATGACGTCAGTTTCCATCTATGTTGTTGGTAATTCCAGTTCTATTTCTAATACTGAGAGTATTTTATGGCATGCTAGATTAGACACATTAGGCAAGACCGATTAAATAGATCGCTCGAGTAGGTCTCGATCACTCACAAAGTAAAATTACCTATGAGCATCGCTTAGCCGAAAAGCAACTAGATTACCATTAAGTAAAGCCAAGAGAGCCATTAGTCCATTACAAATTATTCATTCGTATATTTGCGGGACCATCGAATGTGAGTGGGTTAGGCATGGTGCCGACTACTTCATATCACTTTTATAGATGATTTCACACGCTTTGGTCTTATTTGATTACAAGTCCGACGTGATTGACTGCCTTCCAAGCGATATACTAATTTGGTAGAGAATCAATTAAACATGAAGATCAAAACACTAAGGACCGATCGAGGTCATAATAGAATACCGTATCAATCACCAAAATGCCCAGATTGAGGCATATATCACACACTGATCTGCATCCCACAAATGGAACAGAGAATGAGTAATAATATCCCTGAGATAATAGGAACAATACTTTTTCATACTGTGTTATTCATCCCATTCCTTCGGGAGATGCTATTAACCCGCCACGTACTTAATCACGTGCCCTCTAAATCGTCCTCCACCCCATATGAATTATGGAATGACAATAAACCCCTACGAGGAAATTTGCATCCTCAGTGCGCCTTACATTCACAATAATACTCATCAATATGGGAAATCCTGGTCCTAAAGGGAAAAAGTGTATTTTCATTAGATACCAAACCTCCAAAGGATTTGTTTTCATTGGTGAAAAAGCTGATGGGAGCGTGACAGAGCTTGAGTCCCGTGATGTCGTATTCTTAGAAGAGGACTTTCCTATGAGAGGTAAGGTTAATAAAGTTTTTCAATTTTATGAAAATCTAGAAAATGGCAACCCTACCACAGTAGAGGGATTAGAGGACACTCTTAATTCTCCTGAGGAAAGTGGGAGCGACATACCCGGGACCGACTTATGGAGCAAGATCATGAGCAATCTCAACCTCGCCGAAGATCTGCGGACCGCATAATTGCTGACTTCCATTTTCTCTACAGCTTTACTCTATCTCGGTCCCAAAGCCAAGGAATAGAGAAGCTATGGAAGAAGAAATGGAGTCAATGAGAACTAATCAAGTCTCGATTTGCTGATCTATCACAGACGTAAAATCTCATTGGAAATAAATGATTCAAAATTAAACGAAGGTGGATGGGTCCATAGAAAGATATAGTTCGACTGTAGCAAAAGGCTACACACAAGAAGAGGGAATTGACTATGAAGATACATTCTTACCGTTGTGAGAATTACTCGCCGCCCTCTGCTCAGCTATAGTCGCACATACGACTTAGAATTATACCAAATGGACGTAAAACCGCATTTCAATGGAGAACTAGATGAAGAAATCTATGGATCAAATCCTATAGGTTTTGAATCTAAAGGACAAGAGCGCAAAGTTTGCAAGCTCAAAAGATCCATATATGGTCTCAAGCAAGCATCTAGGCAATGGAACATCAAGTTTCATCAAGCAATCCAAAGGGATGGCTTTACGATGATGGAAGAAGACCATTGCGTGTATTTAAAACGTTCGGGTGATGGTTTTGTAATTTTGTCCTTGTATGTCGATGACATTTTAATAGTTGGAAATAGAGAAGAGATGATTGACACTACTAAGAAGTGGTTATCATCAAACTTTGAAATGAAAGGATAGGTGAAGCTAGCAACGTGCTTCGGGTGTGAAGATCATAAGAGATCATACTTAAAAGGTTTTTGAGTTTATCTCAAGAGACTTACATCAAAAGATGTTAGAGCTTATCACATGCAAGATAGCACGATGGATACCCCGTTGAAAAAAAGTTTGAGCCTAAGTCTCGATATGTGTCCTAAGACTCCGTAAGAGAAAGAGAAAAATGGGGTCCGCAGTACTCATGCCGTTGCCGTTTAGTCCACTCATGTAGCGAATGATGCACACGTCCCGACATATGCTATGTCATATTTAGTCGGCTTAATCAAACCCCGGGGTCAAAAAGTAATCGATGGCAGCCAAGAGGATTTACCAGATTCGAAAGGAACTTCGCATTACATGTCAGGTTATCAAGGGAAGAAGGATTTGGCGCCCGATTGGTTACTCTAATGCCGAATGGGAGGTGATGTTGATTAGTGCAAATCGACTCTCGATATGCTTTCGCTAAATGATAGCGCGATACTATGGAGAAGGCTGTGCTAACTCGTAAATTCTTGTCCACTACGGAGGTCGAATACGTAGCTGCTCCGCAAAGAACTCAAGATGCAAACTTTGGTTAAGGAGTTTCTGAAGATTAGAAATCACAACCCAAGATGAGCCCGGTGGACAATTTTTCGTGGACAACACCGTCGCATTACCGTTGCCAAGGATCCTAAATATCATGGAAACCAAACATATCAAGAAAAAGATATCACTATATTGTGAGATGCAATTATCGACAAGGACGTGGTCCTAAAATACATTTCTACAAACAATATGGTGGTCAATTCCACTCACCAAGCTAATAGCCAGGACGTCCATTAGACAGCAATCCTCGCCTATGCACGTAATCAATGATTAGGATGCTTGCGCTTGAATAATTTAACCGTTTTTGCATATTATTCACCGCTTATTTTACGGTGATACTGAGAAGAGTAGAGTCAGGATAATTCAATAAAGCATGTCGATACTAAGATTGGCTCACTTCACACGAGCACCGCTCTAGCGCTTGTAAGGTGAATAGAGATGAGACTATTTGAATTATAGCGCCCGAATAGTGACTCGAAATGCCAGCGGGGGAGCGAATCTCTTAATTCAAAGACATAATTCTGAAGTCGCCTTGAAATCCAAGATGAGGTTCTAAATAGAAGAACCGACATGAATGTATCCTACCATTCATGTCTATATGATAAAGCGAGTGTGAAATTAGTCATCTAGCACTATTAGCAAAGTGAGAGTGATGAGAATTTCGTGTTCGCGCCCGGATTTGCACAAGGCTAAGACTCGTATGGTAAATTACTCTAATGAGGAGAGCAATGACATACATTCTTTATCTTAGGATAAGAAAGAATATTCCGCCATAACATGCACATACCGCATGTGCTGGTCGACCTATAAAGTCAAGAATGGATCTCCCGCTTCTTCTACCGTGTGAGTCCCAGAGATTCGATATAAATCTCACACTTTAACCTTCAGAACTTTTGACTATATCATGATGTGATGTATTAATGTTTATACCTTAAGGGTGTATCCTATGGTCATGAATGATTCGACATAAAGGTGCATTTCTAGGAAAGCGAGTTAATTCATATCTAATTGATATATATTAAAGAAAGAACATTTTTTTGGTTTTATTAATTTTTGCTTGTATTCACGCCTAATCATCTCACTCAAGGAGTTTGATATGATTTAGAATACTTTGTTATCAAGCAGATGAATTGAGTATAGAATTCTCGAGACTGAATAATACTCACTATGTGTAATTCAAAATGTTTTGGGTATATAAGTACACTTTCTGGATTAATTCATTTTGAGGCTGAAGGTTCCAATATGTCCAGATGGGTTTCTATATCGAGCTCCCATCATCTGTTTCAGTCTACACCCTTTCACCCGTATGAATGATTTCTAGTGCAAGTATAAAATTCTATCACATTGATTTGATATAAGTCCGCCCATTATGGCGAGCGGGAGATGTTGGACTTGGGCTAGTCGCGTCGCTCTATGTAATGGACTCAACCCAAAATTCTTATATGGCCTAAGAAAGTCGGTGCGCTTGTCTTCGAGACAACTACTCAATCGTCATGTACGCTAAACGCATACTTATAGATGAATTTAAGAAATTCCGCCTAGTAATCGAATAACACATTGAAGCATCACATACATCGATTATGTCAAGTTTTTCTTACCGATCAGGAACAACGAGTAAGTGTTCTTGATCTTTTAGAATCTACAATTTCTAATTAATTTAAAGAATGAACAATTTATCAATTAAAAAATTATAAATTTATCAATTTAAATTTAAAAAATCAATTTGTCAATTTAAAGAATGAGTAATTTATTAATTAAAAAATTATAATCAATTTTAAAAATGAGCAATTTATGAAGTATATAAATGAATCTATCAAAAATAAAATTTATAATAACAAAATTAGCAATTTATCTGCTTTTGAATCAAAACATTTAAATTGCAATTTATAAGAATGAGCAATTACTAATTTAAAAATAAAACATTGGAATTAATAAAGAAGCGCAACACCGATGCCTAAAAACGATTCTTCCTCCTTCCTAAAAACAATTTCGCCTTCCTCCTCCTTCGCTCTGCCTTCCCTCCTCCCGCCTCCCTCTCATAACTGACCGTGACCGGCGATTCCTCACCCTAGCACCGCCTTCTTTCCTTCTTTCTTTCTTCCTCTTCCTCCTCCTTCTTTCTTTCTCTTCCTCCCTTTCTCGCACAAACGACAAGGGTCAGCATCTAGATAACATCCTTCGTGAGTTCGGTTTGTGTGGGTTCTCTGTGGCTCACAAGTTTGGGGAGCTCATGCAAAGATTCGGGCCGATGTTTTTCCCTTTGAATCTCCTCGATTTCATGATTTCAGTCAAATATAATACAGATACGTCGAGATGCATAGAGCTTATCAACTAGCTATTTTGCATCCTTCCGCATCTCTCTCCAAAGCTTATCAACACAGACTTCAAAATCACTTGACGACATTTCACACTAACGCCATCTCCTCATGGTTAATTTCGCTTTTGAGGATTCGTGGCGCCATTTTTAGTTACGATACGACACCTCTGACATTAATGGCGCCAGCAAGACAAATTCTCCAATGGTGATAATCTCCTCTCGCGACAATGGTAAACTTTAGTTGTGGGGAAAAGCCACCAGCAGGATGGATTAAATGTAACACTAATTAATTATTAGTGTGTTGTTTTCTCTCATGAAGAACAAAAAGTGGGATATGGACGGATTGTTCGTGATGCGATGGGTCAAATGATAATTGCAAGTGGTAGAAAGAAGCTTTGTAGATCCAATGGATGTTCGTGAAGCACTTAGCTGGGCTTAAGACCTCCCCGTTTGCCAGAATTAATTAAACAAGGCCTTCTCCAAATTATTTTGGTTCTGTTATAGATAATTGCTAATTAAGTTATGCTTTAAACCATGCCTCAATGCAGTCTTAGCCTTTGTAAGGAAATCAACCAAATGTGTGGCACACACCTTAGCTCGTGCCTCTAATTCTTCATCTGATGTCCTGTTTTGGGGATCTTATCCCCCACCTTATCTTTGTTAACTGTTAAAGGTATGAAGCTTTAATTTAATGAATAGATCATCTTTTCTCAAAGAAAAAAAACAAGTATTAGAAGCATATTTTAATTTAATTGAAATATTACAATATCAAAAACTTTAATTTACTAAAAACATTTTATTTTAATCATACAAAAAATATATATTATCTATCCATCATGCTATGCTTAACTCATATGATAGATCTTCAACGTTTCAAAAAGAGATGGTATAGAAAAGATAAAGTTGAAGTCCCAATGACCATAAAAAAAAAAGATAGTGTCATGACAAATTTTTTTTTTTTTTTTTAATTTTTAATGCAGATTAAACTCCTTTCAAAAAAAGCAGATTAGAAACTATATAGAGCTCCAAAAAGGAAATGCAGAGGCCGAAGCTCCATTATTCTAAACATGATTCAAATCAGTAGAATCCAATCACAGAAAGAAAAAAAATAATAATAATCCGGCGAGCCAAACACAAACCAAAACCTCTTTCAGCAAGAAGAAAAAGAGTGTTAATACAGTCCATTAAGTGTTTCAGAAACCATTTATGTTTATATGTAGCACTAGATAATTGTGGTTTGTGGTCAGTCTTCAAGGCCCTGTTTGTTTCCTGAACTAAACACACCTGAAATCTCTATTTCAGGTGAATTCCAGGTCGAGAGGGAATGAATCGAGTCCCTTTCCCACTCAATAATGAGGCACTCCCATCCCCTGAGACTGCAGAAACTCGCACAAGCAAATTGCTTAACGATCAAGCTAGCTTGATACAAGGACGCTTCGCTGAACTCAATTTCCTCCATCCCGAATCTCGAGAAGAACGCCCTCCACACATCCATCTTCACATTTCTTATAATCCTTTCCCCCCCCTCCGCCGCAATCATGTTTCTGATACCCTCGCCGAAAAACACGGCCTCGGTCATCAATCTGTTCTGGATCTGTGTATCATTACTCATACAAACCTCCAAGCAGTCGAAAATGACGCTGTGGAAGAACAGTGCCTCGATGAATCTGGTCACGAATGGTGAATTATGATTCGCTTCGACTTCACTGACCACCATTATCGACGGGCTCAGCTTTTTTATCACTCTCATCAGGACGTCCAAGTGATCCGGCCTCGAGATCATCGATCTCAAAACCACCGGCGCGTACACCGCCACGACTTCTCCCTCTTCTACCGCCAATTGTTCTTCCTTCAGATCCTTCATTTCTGCTACGAAAACAACCTTGAATGAGAACGGCAGGTTCAGCGATTCCGCGAAGCTCTGTAATCTCTTCCCGGTCTCCTCTACTTCGTTTTTATCGATTGTTGTGACGGCGGTTAGCTTGAGGCGGGAAACAGGGGAGTTGTCTTGTTCGGAAAGGGCCTGCATCAACGCCGTCCACCGAACGCCGCTCCGGATCGCAAGATCGATCAAATGGATCTGACCGGATGAACCGACATGTTCTAAAATAGCTTGTATTCCTGTGAACTGTGTTACTTGGCTGAAGGGAAGTTCTTGGTGGAAAGCGATGGAAGCGAGGTTAGTGCCGAGTCCCAAGCTCATTAGATCCTTTCTTCCATTTCCTTTGATTGAGTGTCCTGTTTCTCGATCGATTTTCTCGCGAAGCGCTTTGGCGAAGTAGAACACGACTCTCTCGACCGGATTTCCTGTGTCTGATGCGATCCATTCGCATCGGGTGAGTAATCTGCTTGCGCCTTCGAACTGTTGGCAGCCGACCTTCTCTGCTGCGGATAGAAGGAGGTGGACAAGCTCTACGTCCTTAGTTTCTTCCTGGGACAGCCCCATGAGAGCAAAGCCGAAAGGGTGCTCTGCTGGAGATGAATCATCTCCTTGGCTTGAAAACCCATATAGCGAGCTCCTGCAACCCTGAGCGATCACATGTGAAGAACTGGTTCACATACCATCATCATACTGTAGCTGGAGTTTCACTCACTCAGATCCCATGTCGCCCCGGCATAGAAAGGATATGATTTCTGTTATTCATATTAAGACTGACTTATCCGAATTGATCAACAGGCAGTGTCGAACATCCCAACACACATCGGGCGGTCATCAACAGACAGAGATTTGGCTTCCGGCACTGCTTTAAACCCAACTGAGTAAAATCAGAGATCACTGAACCCATCCAACAGACGACCTGCCCCCCGGAAACTCATAACCTCGAGAAGCACTATAAGAATTCATTCCCAACTCAACCTGCAGAGACTCCCAGAATAACAGAGCAATCTTACTAGATAGAGGCATCTGGTGGCTAACATTTGTTGCGCAAATGCGTTCGAAATGACCAAAATCTCATCATGACCACAATTGCGATGATAATATCTGACAGAAACGGACGTCCCATGCTGCGAGACATCAAATGAAATGAATATCTTTGAGCAAGAATGATTGAAAACACATTTACAGAATCAAAGAGAGAGATCTATCACTAAAATATTAATCAATCTAGAGAATTTAACATGTTAAGATATTATTATTGATACTATAAGAAGGTAGATCTAAAGATATATTTTTATTGGATTGACTTGGGCAATATACCAAATTAACAAATCTTAAATACTTAGTACATTTTACCTTCAAATGTAATATTAACAAATTTACAATTGAGTCTAGTTTCTAAAACCTGATTCATGATGGTAAAGATTTTGAGAGTAGATCATAATATACCTACGACATTTATTATAATTTGTATGTTGATAAGAAATGAAAATTCTAAGGTGTTATAATTTTCTTGATGTGTTATAAACTTATAATACACATAATTGAAAGCAAACCCTTGTATTGATGTGTTTGAAAGCTTTCAATGCCTTGTTCTATGGTAATGCCTAGAAGATGGAGTTTCTATGGTATGGATTGGTTGGCATTGGGACCAAACCATTGCTTTTATTATCACTCACTCAGTCTTCTATCACCAAATTACTTAAAACAGTTCCTAGTAATTTCTCTAATTTAAGACTTTTAAATAGTTTCCTAATTTTATATGGAAATTCCTATTGATTATATATATATATATATATCATGAAAAGCAAGGGTGGAGCCACTTGAGGGTCAAAGGAGGCATTGCATATGTTTTTGGAAAAACTTTCTCCATTGTAGCTAGGTTGATTTGAACCTAGGTGATGGATGCACTTTGCCCTCACTTAAATATGTAAGTATTCAACCTTTGACCCTTAATTGTTTAATTGTTCATCTTACTTAAATTTGACAAATTAAATACTGGCTCCGCTTGTGATGAAAAGCTTATTGGTAGCTAGTCACACCTTTATAGCATTCATTTTTCCGCTTGATAAGGGTATATGATTACATGATCTGCAGATATAGAGTTGTCAATGTTATTAAAGAAAACTCTCTGCTGATGTTGGTATTTTAGTATAATAATTCCCCCACTTACCTTCCATTCATAAAACAATGGGGGTTTATTTGATGGATTGGATTAGAAATTTAGAATACAGTCGGAATGAATAAAATATTAGTTTACATTAAGACCAGGTGATAAAAAATAAAAAACCGTATAAAAAAAATTACATGAAATAGTCAAATTCAGACCTTGTCTTCATCTCCACAAGAATCACCATTATTGTGTTCTACCCTCCTCCTCCTCCTGCCGAGCAAAACCATCCCCACCCACATCAGGCCCCTCACAACCCTAACCATCCCAATCGTCACAGTCAGGTAATACAACCACCACCCGACAAAATCCGCCACCCCCAACTCCCTCTTCATCTCAGCCACAATAACCAGAGATTCCACCTCATCCCTCAACCTCCACCACCACAGCCCGCCCAAGCTTGATGCCATCACCACCCTCTCCGCCCACCTCTCCGCCCTTGCGCCGCCGTAGATGGTGTCGTCCACCACCGGTCTCACACCGTCCTGACCTAGCAGCTGCATGAACTTCGTGCAAGCCGAGGAAAAACACCAGCCGACACAACAAACTCCTGTCGGCGCCGAGGTTTGTGCTTTCGATCCCGGCGGCTATGCTGGCTTCAATCCCCAAGCCGACGCATACTTGCAGCGTACAGAGGAGAATCCAGGCCGTGTGCAAACCTGGTCGGGCCGGACTTAGAACTGCGGTAGGACCGGTCCGACCGGTCAGGCCATGGATTAAGAGTGGATAAAACTAACCACAGAAACAAGTGCATGGAGAAGAGTGGGGCATAGAAAAAGAGAGAAAATAAAAGAAAAGGGTTGTGGTATGGCGATATCAGAGGCTAAAGATAAGAGATAGTTGGCAATAGAGAGTCGGGCTAGAAGGAGAAATGATAGAGGAAGGAGGAGGCTTAGGAGGGTGATTGTGAGAAGATGAAAAGATTCTGTCAACATCTTCTTCTCCGCCCTTTGATATTGCTGCAGATTGTCGGAACTCATTTTGTTTTCAAGCATAAAAACTGTTACGCAGAGAAGGAACAAAATGAATGTCGGCATAAATAGTAGTCGTGGAGGGAGAAGAAGGGGTTTAAAGTGGTTTCCACGACCTGTCTGTTGACATTGGGATTGTCTCCACTTCCATGCTTTCCCCCAACTATTTTTATTTTTATACATTATTTAAAAGGAATATTTATGTGCCTAATATTATAGAGGAAATGAAAGGAGGCTTTTTATATATAAATTGTGAACCGGACCAGAATAAGGTCCTATCCACAGTACTCAATCTGACCAGGTGAATGGACCCGGTTTTCAAAACATCACTTCCTTGTTATTTTACATTTTATTGAAGCCCCTTTTAGCGCGTGAAAGGGAAAATTATTGTTCTTTGAGATAGCTTTTTATTATGCTTAAAGGGTTCAGTCAAGTTGTAAAAAGGGATGGGACGTAGGATGAGATATTTCAGGTTTCGATCTTTTTAAAAACATAATATTATACCTTGATATCATAACTATGGGTCCGTTCACCCAATCGTATCATTAAAAAAATTAATTTTGGATTTTGGGTTTGATATTCATATAAACAAAAAATCTAACTATCAATGTGGTTAACCAAATTTTGTGAATTAGCCATTTTTTCGATTAATCAAAAAAACCAATGTATTATATTATATAATAACTAAAATTTGATGTATTATATACATTATATATATATATTGTATTTTTAATTTTAGTAATAATTTTAGTTTTTTAATTTAGGTTGGTGTATCGAATCACAATTTTTATTTGTATACCGGGAACTAAATCGAAATCAAATCAAAATTTTTATTAAACAAACAGCAAATCTATCGGTTTGATTAACCTATTTTTGGTTTGGTCTTGGTTTGGTTTCTCGATCGATTTGATTTCTTAGGGTTTATTTGCGACATCCCTACTATCGGGTTTCAACCATCATTTAATAATGCTTATATGCACAGGAAAATCAAAACTTTTTAATCCAAACTCCCAACATTGATCGTCTTGAATCAATAAAAATAAAACAAAACTATACAGAGGTGTAGAAAAGGATACCCTTTTGAAGTCTAACTTGCTTTGGTGTAGAACCGATGAGAGCAGCCCTCCAAGGTGTTAATCTACAGCAAATCGAGTGTTCCAATGGTAAGAGCACCTCTAATGATGATCCACACGAAGGCACGAAGGGAGAAACCTCCAAGGTAACAATAAAGACTCAAGCAACCTCGCATAGCCAAGATATGATCTTCAATAGCAAAAAGGATAGAGTTTTGACTCTCAAAGCTCTCAAAGCCACGGACGTCTCACTGTTTTCCACTTATATGGTAGCTAAGGTTGGGTGATATAAGGTGTTTATATCACCCAGTGATATGTAAAGGATGAGAGTACCCTTCATTAAAGAAGGGGGCGGCACATACATCCCATGCATGTGTGAGCCCAAAGCCTTCTCAAGGTCCCTTCATGGCTCTAAATCAAGTCCTCTTGCCCTCGGGATTACACTAACCCCAAGCATGTTCAATTTTATAGCTTTACCACCAATTGGATTCAATCCAATACTGTTTTACTCTCTTCATACCTTCTAAGTGTGTAATCCATTGTGCTTAAGCATGCTTTCATTACTCGATTCAACTTCTTAAATCCAAGCAAGTCGCGAGCAGATTCACACAGATCATGACCCCTTCTTTATTAACTGGGAAATACCAACGGTTTGACTGCAAACCTTTTCATATATGACATATGCGCAATTCATCCTTTCACTATATTATACCCCACTTGGTTCAAAGTATGGATTATGTGTAGCTCTCGCTAGACTGACCACGTCAAATCTATTCCAAGTGATATTAATTCTTGTCCCTGAGACTCATAACTCCTCAGTCATGCCATTGAAGACATTCTTCATGACATCTTTACTCTGTCCTGAGATTCCTAAGTAATGATCCCGACAAGAGACCATGGGTATTCCCTCCTTTTATCATGAGTGGTGAATCATTTATTGGCTACTCAATTACTTTCGAATACCTCAGGCTGTACCTAATCATCACCCTGTGAATGACCTTTGGAAGATAACAAAGAATGAAGTCAAAGTATAGAATCAACATCCAAAATATCCTTGAGCGTTTCAAATCTAAGGATACATGCACCATTACATGATTTACTATCATCTACATTCATATATCCATATGATTGTCTTTATAAGTAGTTTTCCAACATAAGTACTTAACTACTTTTAGCAAACATCCACACATTACCTAACATCACAATGATTACAATTTATGAGATCTACAACTCATCCGATCATGAGTATAACATGTGTTAGTCTATCCAGATCAATAATGTTTAATCTTGTTGATCCTATGACTATAGATAATTTAGATACTAACATAATTACACATAATAGGAATCTCATTATCATGATCTTATCATGATTTCTTTCATGTTATGTTATGTATCATGGACTTAATTAATTGATTTAAGATCGATATCCATTCATATAATAAATGAATGCCAAGTTAATGAAGATGTGTTTTTTTAATGAATATACGACGTACTATAAGTGCTAAAGGTAATTGCCTTTAAGCACTTCTCTAACACCTACTTGATATGCAAGTCATGAATAGATATAAAAAAAAAAGTTTTTTGTTATTTAAATTTTTTTTTTGGATGATCTATTTATTTGTATATAACATTGTAAATGTATTCTTTACAAGGATTTGATGGATCTCCTCTTGCTCATTTCCACCCATGTGTCACTTGAGTCAGGATTCATGGGCTAATTTTTACAAAAATCATAAATTATGTTTTACAATAAAAAATTATTTTTTATTTTTTACTTTTTGAAAACAAAAAATAGGATAAAACAAATTTTGATTATTTTAATAATTATTTATTTTTATGAATTTAAAAAAAAATTATATAAACACACAAAATAGTTAAAAATAAAACACTAAACATATAAATTTTTTTTTTTTTAAATATTCAAAACATTTTTAGGTTTGAAATTGAAATAGATTTTTAATCTATAAAACATCTAGAATAATTTTTTGACAAACTGTTATCAAATATATCTAATTTCTCCATCTAAAAGTAGAACGGCTAGTTTCTATTTAAGCTTATTGAATATTCGACATATCTAAAAAAGTACATATATATGAAAAATTAAAGCCAGATGACGAGCAAACTATGAACTAAGATAAATTCACTCTTTGAAGAAACAAGGTGCAATTGCCTTTGGGGCTGATACATTTTTGTTACTTGTACTTGTGAAGCCTCTCTGTTTTTCTGCAGTTTTCATTCAGTTGAATAATGTTTTCCTTCCCCATCCAAACAAATGTGCCAGGGATTACAAGCACGCCATAAATGATCACTATTTTCAACTTTAACTATTTCCCACAGTCAACCGTACAATATTTCCAAGTGGGAAACACATTTTCTTCAACATGCTGTGACATTTTTCTTTCCTCCCAAACATCATTTTCTCAACCAACTCGAGATATTCTTTTGGAAATACTATGACCCATTCGTTTCTGAATTTTTGTATAGTGTAAACCCCAAGGTAAGAACCTGAAATCCAGACCCACAAATGCATAACACATAGTACTCGGGAGCAAGAATAAAGTTATGATCGTGCAGATAATAACGCTGCCTTGGGGATCACAAACAAAGCTTTATTTGAAAACGCTGCGCAGACGCCCTCGGCACTCCTTCACACCTCTAAGGCCGCGGTGCCCATGACGGTTCAGACTCAGCCATGGGTTGGCCAAGAGTCTCATCTAAAATGACACCAAAGACTTCTACATAGAATTGTATTACGAGCATGGAATAGTGAGTCAGGCTTTGATGTACATCGCACGCGGATTTAAAGTGAGAAAGAAATTCTCAGAAAATTTTACCGCCCATTGTTCACCCCATCAGGACCTCCTTTCAGTACGTGGTGCACATGGATCACGCCTACGAGGTCGTGATCATAAGAAGATCGACTTCTATGGCCTTGACAATACTTTTGTAAAAATTTTATATAAAAAGAATTGTAATTAAATTCTTTTGGACTATTGTATAAATAGTTGGGTATGTAATTATGGTAAGAAGGTCGTGATCAGACTCTTATGAACTGTCATTAACTGTTAATTTGCATATTTTTTATTTAAATATGAATGAATGGGTCCCCTAAAGAGATGTATTGAGGTGGTGCCAGGTAAATTATATTAGAACAAGCTAGTTTTAATATATGTTCTGTATAAGAGCATTGAGATAAACTCTTATGGATTATTGTGATACAGGTTATATGTTGGGTAAAGCTCCCCAAACAAATGAGACTCTGCTTGATTTTTTGTTAAAATATGGATCCCGATAAACGGACACAAATACAGGTATCGTCACCTCGAAATTCACAGAATTCCACAATGATTAGCTGTTAACGGACTTCTGATTTTGTGGGGTGTCACATTTAATTCATCAAGTATGACGGTATCACCATCTACATTTTAATAGATAATCCATATGATTGTCTTATAGCAGGTGTCAAGCCCCTACCCCGCTTGGGTGAAGAGAGGGGGCGCGACACGGGACTCTTTAACTTGTTTTTCGGGCATTGGTGGACCCATTTCATATATAGAGCAGATATATGCTATATATATATATATATATATATATATATATATATATATATATATATATATCCATAAGAAAATAAATCTTCTTGCACTACCACCGTAGTGGTGTTTAAAATGTCATTTACATGCCTGAGTTTCATTTACTTGTACTTATACAAATTCTACTATTACAAAACTATTACATTTATATTACAAACAGCATAAAACTTACATCAGCTGACTTACCTGCTTTATTGCCCCGTCACGCGGAATGCTACTTGATGTCTCTTCACACCTACAGATAAATACCGTATGTTTTATAGCTTAATGGAAAATAGATAACAATTATGACCACCAAGAGTGATCCTCAATTACAGGATACAAATAAGATACAACTCTTATAATCCGGAATTTCCACATTCTGTGAGGAGTTCGTAATTACAAATCCAGATGTTAAGGTACCGTAGGTATATTACAAAACATAACCGATTTCTTATAATTTTCTTATTGTTCATTATTGAAATTTTATTATATAAATGTTTGCATATGTCATATTATTCAAATAGACAATATATAAGTATTTGCCTGCATAGACTGATAACAATGAATGATAGGGGCACAACACAATAGGTACCCGAATGTGCGGTATAGTACTGAACAGAGACATGCCTGCCCACGTAACAGAAGTGTCGTAGCACTAGCAAGAGTGTCGAAGCACTGAACAGAGGTGCCTATTCATTCGTTATTCGGTCTTAAGCAATCATACAACTATTTGTCTTACTGAGTTTGTTATATTGTTCTTAAACACATTAGCAAATGAGGGCAAGAAACAATGTTTGCCTGACTATTTCGCTTCGCCAAGGAGGCGAGGTACGGAACATTTTTTATATAATTTTTATATTTGTACGAACCCTTTCATTCACTTATTTGGATCCTCATTAATCCAATTGATGATTGCTAAGAACACGGAAGAGATGAACAAAACAAGATTCTGAAAATAATTCCAGCGGCTAATGCTACGCCTGGGAGGAAAGAATTCACCTAGGCGAAGCACCGCTACGCCCTAAGTGGACCAGAAACGTGCACCAAGCTCCCTGGCTCGGCTTGTGCAGGCGACTCCGCCTAGGCGGCCCACGCCTAGGTGCGCACTCCCACGCCAAAGGCAGGGGTGTCAACACGCGAAACGGCCGACGCACATTTTCATCCAAATTTCCTTCCAAACCAAAACCAACTCAATCAAAATTCAAAATAAACCATAAAACTCATTTTATGCCAACCAACAACACTTCTAATAGGATTTTTCCTACACAATTTAGGCAAAGAGATATTTCCATACATAATTCATACACATAGTTTCCAAACAATTCCATACAAGTTCCAAACCTGGATTTCTTCTTCTTTTTCTCTTCTTCTTTTCTCTTCTTCTTCTCTTCTTCTCCCCACCGTAAAGCTCCTAAATTTTCTCACACCAAAATGAAATATTTTTGTCTTCTTTCCTCCTAAGGCCATGTTTGGCCTTGTTTCTTATTTTGGATTAATTTCATTTTAAGTATTAGTTTCCATCTTTCATTATTTACAATTCAACTTATTCAATTTCTAACTTAGCATATAATCTTATTATTATATGACCTTTAGGTCTTGGATTGGTAAATTACTAATTTACCCTTAACTTCGATTCCTGTTTTTATCATTTTTTTTCACTCTCTAACATTTAAAATTTCTGAAAATACAGATTTTAATTATATTATACCCTAAACATGTAATAAAACTGTCATGATATAATTTGGGGTGTTACAGCAGGTCTCCAATATACTTGACTACTCTTAGCAAGCGTCCACATATTAAATCTAAACATCACAATAAATACAGTTTATGAGATCTACAACTTGATCCTAGGAGTATAACATATGCTAGTCTATCTGGATCAATAATGTCTAATCTTGTTGATCCTATGACTATAGATAATTTAGATACTAACATAATTATATATGATATGAATCTTATTATCACGATCTCATCATGATTTATTTTATGTTATGTTATGTATCATGAACTTCATTAATTGATTTAAGATCGATATCCATTCATATAATAAATGAATGTCAAGTTAACGAAGATGTGTTTTATTAATGAATATAAGACGGTATAAATGGTAGCGTGGCCTTTAACCACTTCTTAACAATCACTTATATGGAAAGTCATGAATAGATATGTAAAAAAAAATTTACATTTAAATTTTTTTATATCTATTTATTTTGTATATAATATTTAGTATCATATTCTTACAATGATTTATGATTTCTAGCTATTTCAACTATTTACTCATATTTGAATTAGAATTCAAGGGCTACTTTACAAAATCATAAATTACGTTTACATTCAAAATTATTTTTATTTTTACTTTTGAAACAAAAAATAGGATAAAACAAATTTTGATTATTTAATAATTATTTATTTTATGAATTTAAAAATATATAATATATAACACACAAAATATAAAAATAAACATCAAACATAAAAAATATTTTTTTTTAAATATCAAACATTTTTAGGTTTGAAATTGAAATAGATTTTTAATCTATAAAACATCTAGAATAATTTTTTTGAAAATCTGTTATCAACATATCTAATTTCCTAAAGCAGTAGTATAGTTCTATTATTTGAGCTTATTGAATATTCTGACATATCTAAAAAAAAGTACATATATGAAAACTTAAAGCCGGATGACGAGCAAACTATGAACTAAGATAAATTCACTCTTTGGAAGAAAACAAGGTGTGCAATTGGCTTTTGGGGCTGACATTTTTTTGTTACTTGTACTTAGTGTAGTTTCTGTTTTCTGCAGTTTTCTATCACAGTTGAATAATGAATGTTTTCCTTCCATCCAAACAGCTGCCAGATTACAAGCACGCCATAAATAATCACCATTTTTATTAACACCTTTAACAACTTCCACAGTCAACCGTGTACAATATTTCCAAGGGAACACATTTTTCTTCAACTTGCTGTGACATTTCTTTGAGTTTTGTACGGTAACAGTGGCCCAAAAAAATTTAAAATATAACATCGGTTAAAAATATCGCCGACCCAAGAATTTAGCGCCGCGTTCACAACACCCGTTAGTCACTAAAATTTTCAAAGACGGCTATTTAACGACGACCATCGAAACACAGATGCCCAAAAAATACAATAAAATAAGACTAATTCACTTATCACCGTCGTTCCCAACGTCTACTAAAATTTTTAAATTAATGCTTGGGCGCCGTTAACGCCGGCCTTTAATCCTCATGTAAGATTCACAAACGCATCTGCTTTCTGATATTTTAAACCACTATTATTCAATTTTTTTCTAAATGCACTATTTTCGTACAAAACTCTCTATTTCTTTCCTCCCAAACATTATTTTCAACTAACTGAGATATTCTTTGGAAATACTATGACCTATCTGTTTCTGAATTTTGAATGTAGTCGGTCTGCGGATGTCCAAAACAAGAATCATCAATTTCTTTTTCTTTTATTATTACAAAGGTTTTCCATCAACCGATTCAACTGGTGTTTGACCGACATTCTGACAAGTTAACGGTCGAGATTTCATGGCTAATCAATTATTGAACCATCATCGTCACTCCTACTCGTTTATGACGTAAATTTATGGAAATAATTTATTTGAAAAAAGAATTATTAAATTAATTTAAAAGCCAAAATAATTACTAAAGTAAAGTATAGACAGCGATAATTGAATTTATGAAACTCTAAAATACCGTTATCCATAACCACGTCAATTGGGGTTCAAAACTCAAATACCGCTGTTCATGATCACGGACAACAGTAATTGAGCTTTTTCAAATCCACGACAACATCATTGCCCTTCCCGCTTTTCAAAAGGCAATCCAGAGTTTGGGCTAATTCATCAACGGTGAGCCTGTCGCAAAAACAGTCCGACATCGATTGCCGTGTAATTGTAAGAAAAGAGGAACGGACTCGTTACACTGGCACTGAGATAAAGTCACACGAGAAGCCCCGGAGGTCTTGAATAGCGATATTTGGGGCCATTCAAAATTTTGTATCCAATTGTCGTACCATAATAAACGACATTCGGTAATTTCATAGAATCCAATTGCCAGCTGTCTATACAATGTGATACACTGATGGTGAATTATTTTGACTTCCAAACTAATTTAATAATTTTTTTTTCAAACAAATCATTTCAGTCTAAAACTCAAAATAATTGTATCAAACCTTGAGGTGGATTATTAGGTCAAAATCTCATCCTTCGAAATTATAATCCTCAAATTAACCAAAATTTTTATCCATATATATTCACTTTATATTAAATATTTGTATAAGGGTGCATAAATCCTTTTAAGTTTTCAAATATCTCACTTATATCTCAAACTTTTTTGTTCGTACAAATAAACTCTTTCATACCTCAAATTAGCTCATATCCTAACTTAAGGCATTAAATGGTCAAACTAACGTTACCTTGACCGTTAAATCAATCATGTAAACAACTATTATGGTAATTTTTTACCCCAATTCAACTTAAAGCTTGAGGAGCTTCTAATTTGAGGAATTGAAAAACCTAATTTCACTAATTTAGGAAAATCAAAATTCAATTGATGCAAAAGCCTCTTCCAGGTGAAAGGCAACCTAGGTTTTGCTTCAATTCTTTCTTCCTCTTTGTTTTTCTTTGACCTTGCTTTCCTTCCTCTTTCGTTTTGCTTGGAACCTCCTTTCCTTCCTTTGCTTCGACCTTCCTCTCTAGTAATCTTCCTACCATTGCCCTCTGTGTAAACCTTTGCCAACAACGACGATCCCCTCAAATTCTGCATGATCTCAACCACCGATTCCCGAATCCAATGCTCCATCGTCTTCATCGATATTCGATAGAGCTCTCAGCTCCTCTTCCTCCGCCTCAGTACACGTCTGAATCGTCTCTTTCGACACTGATTTCAATTTTTTCACCACCTTAATCGAGAATTTCCCGGCACCGGTGTCAATGTAGAAGGTGGGATTGTAGTTTGTGAATTCGATTTCCTTGTTAAAAACAAGGATGATCAAAATTGTTGGGAATCCTTTTGGCTTTTTCTTTTTCCTTTGTTTGTGTGAATGTAACCGTCGAAGGGTATTTAGGATATAACAGTGCAGAACAAGAGGAATAGTTTCAGATGAGAAAAAACACTCGCAGCACTTTCATTAAGGACTCGAGCTTTATATACACGGAACAAAAACAATTTCAGAACCAAAACAGAATCTAAACTAATTGATTATCCACAGAACTCTAGTAGCTTCCAGAATGTTCTTCTTCAACAAAGGGAGTCCAGGACCCATCCGAACCATGGTTCCGTTAGGGTCCAGTGTGAGGGACATCATCCAGCTCGTAATCGACGAGTACCAGGAAAAGGGAGGAAGCCCACTGCTCCATGGGCGACGTTGACGTCGCTTTTGATGAAGAAGCCCATCGGTTCCGGCCATTAATGAAGGAAAGAAAGGAAATGACGGTCAAAGCAAAACCAGAGAATAAGGAAGAATTCAAGCAAAAACTAGGGTTTTCTTTGACCCTTTCGCTCAAAGAGGTTCTCGCATCAATTGGATTTTGATATCCTCAAATTAGTAAAACTAGGGTTTTTAATTTCCTTAAATTAAAAGTCCCTCGAGTTTTAAGTTGAATTAAGGCAAAAGAATTATCACATGATTGGTTTAATGGTCAAGGTAACATCGATTTGGTCATTTAACGCTCAAAGTTATGATATGGGCTATTTGAGCTATTGAGGTCCGGGCATGTTAAACCTTACCCTTGCAATCTTTGTAGTATTTTATTTTTTATAGACTCAATTTAAACCTGAAAATATTAAAAATAAAATTAAAAACAATGATTTTCTCATATTTGGTTTCATCGAGAAAAATATAAAAAAAAATTAAATATTATCAAATTTTTTTAAAGTTTTACATATTTTTAATTTCTAAGTCATTATACAAAGAAAAAAAAGGAATTTGAATAAACATTTAAAATTAATAAATTAAGTTTAAATCGATTTTTTATTTTCTTTTCTTCAATTTTTCCTTTTTATTTTCTCCACTATTTTTTTTCTTACTTTTCAAATTCCAAACAAAGTCTATAGTCACTAGAGCCTAAAACCTTGGGTATACTAGTCATCTTCATTGGGAAGAACTTCACGAGCCGCTAAAAGGGGTTTCAGACCTACTTATCAATGCTATCTAACGATAAAGGCCAAATCAAAGTATTTTACATCCAACGTTTTTTATTAAAAATATAATTAAACTTACCAAATATAGTGATTAATATACTAGCTGGTATTTAACAGAAATTTCATCAACAAACTATTTACAACCTCTCCATTCTCTCTTCCAAGTTGGCAAATATACCACCCCAAAACCTTGAATGACATTTTACCACCTCTAATATCACCTCCATTAGAACCTAATTTTTATCTGGCGCTATTATTTTAATCTAAGCATGATAACACTTCGATAAATAACTCCCATCGGACGCTCTAATCAGGCTTCTTCAACAACCTAAGTTTTAAGTGATGACAAAAAAATTGAAGCCATCAATTCAAGTGTCTTTTCATAATCCACGGTAAAAACAATATAACTTTCCAAAATCTTTTGCAAAATTCATTGTAGCCAGTATTGAGTTCAAGAGAATCTGTATGAGAATATCTTGCCGACTTTATTTGACCAGTAGATATAAGAGACAAAGCCATAAAAGCCACATTTAAGTAATAGCCAAGCACGGTACGATCGGCCAACCCTATGCTTCTCCTCATCAATGTCGTGCCTCATTGGTTTGACCCTACTCTTTTACTTTCAAATTTTTAAAATTTTAAATCTTCCATATCATATAAGGGGTCTCCAACCTGGGGACTTGACAAATGAGACCCATGGTCTGATCTCAGTCGAGCCTATAGGCCCAACCGATCATCAACTGGTCTGGGTTAAACTTATGCGCTTTTTAAGATGACTTGTTCCACAGTTTTTAAACTAGTGCACTAAGGCTGTTAGTTCTACTACTTCCAGATCTAATGGGCTCGATGCTTTGTATTTGGATGCGATGGCCCAAGAAGAACGACTAATGCTCCAAGAATAAAACTATATATATATATATATATATATATATATATATATATATATATATATATATATATATATATATATATATATATATATATATATATAATTTTAACCTTTTTCGCTTTAAAATTTAATGCAAAGACAAACTAAATCAGATATATACTTTACTTCTATATAATAAACTTTTAATAAATACATATTTGTTATAAAGTAATGAAGAAAATAATATATGAAACTATAACAAAGAGAGAACTCAAGACAATGCTTTTTCTTCTTATCTTTCATTATCGGCTCATATATATAAAGGCCATTAATGTAGTGAATACATATTTATAATGATTCATCGGTAAATATGTGGTCATTCACATTTCAACGAATTATTTATAACACTCTCCTCGAACGACCATCACTAAATAAGCAAGATTGCCCCATTAAAAACCTTGTTCGTAAAACCCAGTGGGATAAAACTTTGACGAAGGGAAAAATAGTGCAGTAGACAATACTTTAAGTAAATTTTCCCGATAGTGACATAATACTTCATTTTGAAGATCTTTTACATGACGCATACCAATCTGATATATAAGTTTTTTGAATGTTGTAGTGAAGGCGGTTTTGTAAATAATCAAATGGGATTATCACTGTGACTCATCTGCCGACATCGACTTCACCATTGTTCCAAAGTTCATGAGTATAGAAGAATTTTGGTGAAATGTAATTAGTTCGATCACATTTAATATATCATCATTTGACTTACGCAATACACGCATGATTATCTTCATATGATACTATTGGTTTGTTCTTGATAAAAGAATATCCACATGATTTTCTGATGTGTTGTATCATGGATCTCAACCAAACACATTATCGACTAGCTTCATGCATGACAAGTACTTCGATCGAGTCACGAGCGGCCAATTATCATTTATTTTATCGACCACTAGATATAGCAGTATTTCCAAAAGTAAATAGATATCATGTCTACGATCAGCCAGGGAGGGTATGAAAGATAGTTCAGACCGCATAACCAAAAATTATATTCCAATAAGCTGGGAATAAATTATTCCCATGTCACATGTCCCACAGAGATATCTTAATACATGTTTAATTTTATTCCAAGGTTTTTTGTCACGCCCGATCTCCTTGGCCCACCCGATTCGCTGATCCGGCTTGAAATCTGGGAAGTAGACCATATACTCGAGACTTTACTGCTTTTTTTTTTTTTTTTTTTTAAACAGAATCAAAATATCATATACATATCAAAAGAACTACCACCGGAGTGGTGTCCATCAAAATTTATACATATAGACTGAGTCCCATTTACAAATACAAAAACTGTACTTTTACATTTACAATCGTGAAAGCACCCAACATACCGTGATGAACCCCCTACTGCAGGTCAGCCCAACCGCATGGCAAGCTGACGTCAACTCGTACCTACACTCCGACAAAACCCATGCTTTGCTTTTAGTGGGAAACATACGTCTTATGCATATACACATTTAAAGCATAAAACAATAACAGATATTAGAATTTTCATGCATTCATATAATGAACTTATACAATTTCTTATGCTTATACAGACTTATACTTATTCGGATCTCCCATCGGAGTTACAGAGCTTATTTCCGCATTCCTTACTACTTAGCTTATACCGTACTTCTTATCTTATACTTAATACTCGTAACTTACACTTATAGCAAGATCATACTTATCTCCTAGATGATACTTATTTAGATTTCATGCTAGACTCCAGAGCTTATACATATACTTGCAGCTGCAGGTACTTATCCACATACCATATTTCTTACTGCTCGATCTCCCGTAGGAGTTACAGAGCTTATGCTTATACAGAGATACTTATACACGTACTGATACTTATATCTATCTCAGATCTCCCGTAGGAGTTTACAGAACTTATGCTTATACAGAGGTACCCTAGTACTACATGTCATATTTCTATACCATGTGGCTTATACTTATACTACTGAGATTACACTTGCTCGAGGTACATGTAGGTACTACAGAGATATTACAGAACATATACCGGGTATTATGGAACTTATTTTATACCTGGCAATTCATATACCACTGTCTAAATGTTCACAGATTTACACTTGCGCTTATATCAAACTTTTCTTATACTCACGAGTACCCGTAGGTACTACTCAGTTTATCCTTATCCCGAGCTTATATGGAGATAAAATTCAGAAAATACATGTAAATTACTAGATACAGAGTACCCGTAGGTACTTCTGTAACTTATATTTATACAGAGATACTTTGTATCTCAGATTTATACTACAGAGCATATCTTTCATTTTTACTAATTCAGACTGTATTACTTTAGAGTTTATTCTCTTGTAATTCTGATCTTATTCTTGTATTTTTGATCTATGCTTGTCTTATCGATACGGGAGTACCCATAGGTACTACAAGACTCATACTTATTTTGGCGTAACTTATACTTATTTTACTCACTTTTAGAGTACCTCGCAGTACTAATGACTTATACTTATTTAACATACTGAGCACCCAGAGGCATTTACCGGGATTCTATACTTATTTTACTGATACCGAGTACACCCAGAGGTACTCACTGACTTATACTTATTTTGGTGGGTGCTCTTTGAGACTTATCTTACATTTTGCACATGCGGGTGCGTGGGTCTTCTGGACACACTTGTTTTCGAATGGAGACTTAATCGGATCTTGAGAGGGTGCCGAGTGAGTGCTACGGAAGCTGTCGGATACGGGGAGTCTGAGTAGGTCTTGCAGGCAGATCTGGTACATTCGGATCTTTGCTCTTTTCTTTATTCGAGTCTTATCCTTATAAGCTGTTTGACTAGGACTAATCATAAAGAAATGAGTAGGGCGCGGCCTGACATCAATTACCCAGAGATTCTGATACCGATGCGAGTAAGTAAATCTGCGATCAAAGCGCGTCGTTTGCCTGCCGCCTTGTGAAGTGTTGAAGCAGATTAGGGCGTGGTACGCCTGCACCTTGGCGAGAGATCTTGTGCTTGGCGGGTCTTGAAGCTGCCGTCGGGACGTGTTTGCCACGCGGCGAGTCAGTAGCGTGGCGGGTCTTGAGAAGCCTTGGCAAGGGTCTGAAGCCGTAGCGAAGTCTGAAGCTGGCGGGGCGTCCACTCATTCATTCTTCGGTCCTAGGTAGTCGATAACGTCATGTCTTTCACGAGACATAACGCTCTTGTCAGCGTTTATGATCGCTGACATATTACCTTTCATGCCGTGTTCATTGTTAAGTATTTAGATTCGTTTCATGTTTCATGAACGTATATACATATGGCATTTCGTATCTTATACGAGGAATCTGAGATGTATTTACACATCGTTCATGTATTCTTGTCCCTCAACCATCTACTTTTCTTAGAGTACAATCATTCCATTTGAATCATCGAACTAAAGTTATGGCATTTTCATGCCAAACTAGTCGATTCTGGATTACAGGAGCAGTCTGAGATTTCTTATTTTTCGGGAAGCAACTTCATACGACCACTGGTTCTTTGTATTCATTTGAAGCTAAGGTGCTAAAGGTTCATTTCAAATGGAATCCACCCCAGTCAGACAGAAACTGAGTTAAATCTGTAAACAACGGTAATCTATGTTCGCTGAACCGGGAATTGGCTTAGACATAGCCTGCACTTTGAGTGAATTTTGGTGCATCGAATCGAGATTTGAAGATACCTATTTCGGGATGTTTGGTTCTCATGAAGTCTATTTTAACCAACAACTTGAATAACAAGAATAGGAGAATTGATGATTATGGTGAATCGAACTTTGGTCGAAATAGAAAACGAGAACCACTACCTATCTTAGAGTCTGACTCGACTGCAATGCCCAGAATTCTGATTCTAATTTTGCCCCGGAATGTGGGTTTTCTTCCCTTTTTCCATGTATTTCACCCAAAATCCACTCGATACTCAATATACACCTCAAAGCCCCCTTCATATTCATCTTGTAATCTCGAATTTTCAATTCATCTTTCAGAATTACATATCTTTCTTCAAAACTTTTCCATGAATTTCTCCCAGGAAACAAATTAATATGGTCATAACCCATACCTGAGCCAAACATGAAGATTAGTTAGGGTTTGTTCTAAGCCTAACTTTCAATTGGCACTGATTTAACGTGAATCGACCCCAGAGGGAGGATTCCATACTTATATCTTGTTCCATATGAGGTTTTCACCAGCTAATTCCAACCAAGGTTAGAATGAAATTCCTAGCAAAACCCTAGATTTGGAGACAAGTCATTAACCATACAAAAAACCTTAGAGATTCCATGCAAAGTGTGTATCCATACCGAAATATGAGAATCCTTACCTTTTTGCGACCTCTTATTTGCTTCTCTTCCCTCTTCCTCTTCGGCACCTTCTTCTCCCTTCTCTCTTCTCCTCAGCGGTTTTGTTCTCTTCTTAAAAATGAGATGATTTTGGTCTTAAATCAAAAATATCTCTTAGGCCTTGTTTTGGCTCTCAAAAACCCATTTTTTGGGTTTTATGTTTAATTTTTGCATTTAGGTCCTTAGGTTCTTCTCTTTTCTTAATCGACTTGAGCATAATTCTATTTTAACCCGTAGCCTTTTGTCTTTTGACTTATATGCCTTTTATGATTACATATTTGCCCATAAGTATTATCTGATTTCAAGTTCCTCGATTTCCATGTTTGCGTTTAAATCACGAAACATTTCGCATTATCTTACAAAATACCACACAAACGCCGAAAGCTTATTGAATACTTCAGGATATTCTACGGCTTTTAGTTGGAGTTTAAGCGTATCTTGCTAGTAAATTAGCGAGAAAGCAATGTACGGTTGAGTATAATTTGCAAGATAAATTAATTTTAGTGCATTGAGATATGGTACTTGAACCCGAGCAATTCTTCATTTTTTCTTCTTTGGCGATACGGATCTTTGGTCACTTGAAGCGACCTAACAACCGTGGGGGAACTAAGGGGGGTGTGATTTATCCATATGAAAGCGCTTCAGGACTTTTCTGTATATGTTGATTGATGGATTAATACACCAGCTAAGACAATATTTAGTTTTCCTAAGATCTTTCATTTCAAATTCCTTCTTTAAGTAGTCAATTGTTTTGATGAGTTCTTCAGGAGTCTCAATCAAATTCAAATCATCACATATCTTGCCATGTAATTGCAAATCCGATTTGCTACTTTCTTTATAAAAATGCATGGGCAAATTGAATTATTCACATATCCTTCTTTGGCGAATACTAAGCAACGATTATACCATTCGATTAATTTATTTTTAATCCATATAAAGATCGTTGTAACTTGATTGAATACATGCTCCGTGGTTTTGAATTCATTACTTCAAGTAATTTGAATTCTTTAGGGATTTTCATATATACATTAGTATTAATAGATATAGGCTGTGACTACATCCATCAGTCGCGTATCAGGTCCTTCAGAGATCACTAAATATATTAAATAATGAAATGCTGGTTATCCATTACCAGAAGAACCAACGTCTCCTCATAATCAATTTTGTGTCTTTGTGAGAAGCCTTGGGCCCTGAGGCGTGCTTTATATCGCCGCGATTTCATTTTGCTCATTTAAAACTCCGTCTGAATCATCGATATCCAGTAGGTTTTATAGCCTTAGGTGTTTGAGCTATTAGTCGGAAATACCTCTCGTTTAACTAATTGATTTTAACTCTTGTTTGAATTGCTTCTTTCATTTAACCAATCATTTTGGACGTCGACATTCATTCATATTTGTGGCTCCTAATCTTCATAGATTGCTTATAGTGTCCGCCATGCATTGGAAAGAACAAGCCATCTATAAGGATAGTATTTGATCCCATATTTTTTCCCTTATGTATTAATTAATAGATATCATCATTGTTATGTCTTAGGTACAATCTAATAATGAGATAATTGTTCAATTGATGCCTCCGTAGGGGTTATTCTTTCATCATTTAATCCTTTCACATTTTGTATGCTCTTCAAGACATGCTCCCAAGGCAGTGGATTTAACGCCTTTTTCTGAGATTGTATCTTTTGAGCGATAAGTCGTCGTGTTTTAATTGTGGCTTGGATCATTGTGCGCTATATTTCAATTTTCCCATTAAGATTTCAATAGTGTTGGGATATTTGTAGATTGTATATGTGATTTTGTAACCTTTGTTGAATCAATAAATGCATCAGGTGATCGATTTGCAAGATTTTGTAAATGAATTATCTTTTGGACCTTTAATTCAGATTGCTTTGTGGGGGGATCAAGATGAGAAAAAGATGATTCAATCCATGTAATTTCTTGTCATTCTTCTGGAATTGGCTTTTCTCCCCCTAATGGTGAGAAAACATCTTCATTAAAATGACAATATAAAAATCAAGCAGTAAAAACCTCACCTGTGAGAGGCTCAATATAGTTAATAATAGATGAAGATTGAAAACCAACATAAATACTAAGACAACGTTGAGAACCTAGTTTAGCTCGATGAGTAGGTGCAAGGGGAACATAAACAGCACAATCAAAAACATGTAAATGTGAAATATTAGGTTGATAACCTAGAACAAGTTGTAATGGGGATAAATCTTGATTGGTTGTAGGACGAAGGCGAATTAAATTCGCAGCATGAATAATGTCATGCCCTTATGCCGATAAAGGCAATTTGGTGTTGAAAAGTAATGGTCTAGCAATTAATTGCAAACGTTTGATAAAGGATTCAGCCAACGCATTATGAGTATGAACATGAGCAATTGAGTATTGAACATATTCGATGGACATAATAATCAAGGAAGGCTTGAGGATGAGAATTTCCTGCATTATCAAGGCGAATTGTCTTGATAAAGTAATCGAGAAAAATTATTGCCTTGGCCCAGAGATTATACGGGCTAGTAATCAGCAAATCTGACATTCACAGTAGAAGAAGGTACCGCATGAAGTGTGACGCCCTAGATCCTCGGGAGTACGTGACAACGAATCAACTGCAGAATACTCGTGGATGTCGGGTAACTTGAGCCTCCTCATGAAAATCGAGATAGAGTCTCCTTTGTACGGAGCTCTACCCAAGTACACAACACATCTCAATGTTTTACCATACTAGGGTCCATATACGAATTAAAATGAGTAAATGGTCACGTGGGCCCATACATAAATACTCAACAATATATGACCAACTATATTACATGGTTGAAGTTAATAAATCACTCTTAAATTCAAACATATATTAAGATTTGTTTAATACATATTGCTAAAATGAAATTTCAAAGTCTGTCAGGCTTTCTTTAAACGTGGCCTCTTAGTGGCCTTGATCTCTGTGTCCCCTCATATTACTGAAATAATGATGCCTCGCCCGGGGTGACGAAGCCCGGTAGTGATAATTTCCTAAATGGAGTTTGCCACGCTAAATTGCACATGTCATGGCAAACAATCGCGCTCAGTAATCTGTGATCTCTTGAGATGTCTGTGCCCAATCCATGTCTCGAGTCATAACTGAGCTCCCTCACATGCAAGCCAGTGCGGTAGAAATACAATTTTCAAAACAAAAAGCTTTTTGTTCTAGAAACTTACTCACAGAGTTTTGGTAAAATTTGTTAGACTGACCCTTGAATCGTGGATAACCTTAGAAACAATTCATGGGCCCTCCAGGCGTAGAATTGTTGGACAATCTCAAACCTGATTCTTCGGAGAAAATCTTAGTCGAAATTCCTTTCACAATATTTCCTTTTATTTTCTTTCATGTCATGCGCTCACTTCTAATATTCTAGAGTGTACACGATGCCTGTGGAATGCATTATGTGATTCAGAAATATCCATGCTAATATGTATTTTCATGGATATATCAACCTGATAAATTCACACAATTCATGTCGATTTCAAATTTGCTTAATGCCAATTGGCTCACATGGGGTGAATTAACCAATCAGCTTGATTCATTTTGAATCACCCCGAGCCACCTGAAAATCACACAAAATCACGTGAGCAGTGAAACCCTCGGAATTAAACCTTTGTTCACGACCTAATAGGGTTTTTCTCCACTCGATTCAAATGTTTGGGGAGGCCAGGAAATCACGGCTAAGCCCGAGCCTCGGAATATCCATAACCCATTCCACATGACTCTTAGCGAATAACACAGTAGGAAAAGATCCACCTCTTGGAGATTTTGAACTCCTCCAAATGAGGTGTCCGCAGCGTAGCCCTCGCCACGTAGAACAACTTTGCTTCTTGGCTCAAAGGCGAGCGAAGCGGTTGGGCGCGGGAAATCTAGAAGTAACTCTCTCTCTCACAAAGCGAAAACCAACTCTTGCACGTTTTGGCTTCCTTTGGAGAAGAAAACTATTCTCTTGTCTTATTCTCATTTAATCTTTTCATTAATTCCACTTGTGTCCGCCGTTTAACTATTTGATTTTTTTGACCATGGCTTAATCGAGTCATTCATCTCCATCATCTCTCACAATCATCTGACATGTGTCACATGAGTACATGTAGTAAGTGACTTTGTTACATCCACATGTCTTTCTAAGTAGTTTTATAGCTTTTGGGCACGGTCATCAGCGTGAAATTAAACTATCTCGAAGTCGTGGTATTTAGATTTCAGAGGCGATTCAACATGATGAAGTCAGTTTAGGTCATGAGATCTGAAAATTTTGGATTTTGACTGAAATTATCATTTTTCCATTTTTCAGAAAATTGGATTTTCTCGGGGTTTCATATGAGACCATCTAGTGGACGCATCAATTAAAACCATAAAATAACGAAAAGGTCCACTAGGTGGGTGAATAGGCCCACAAATATACATGAATCGTTCTAGAAATGCGAAGTTTGAAGCCTTGAACTTTGTAAAAGATGGTATAATAATTAATTTGCCTTGAGAGCAAGCAGTACAACTAAAATCATGAGATTTTAAAATTTGTTTGCTTGTTAATGGATGCCCGTTAAATTTTGAACTATACAACGTAATCATCATTGAAATATCCCTTAATCTAAGACGTCATATAGTGCTGTCACAGAATCTGAATGCAGGATCAACATGAGATTTAGAAACTACAGTTGTTTTTATAATCCCATATGATAGAGTCACTGTTCCAGATTTGATTTCATTATAAGAACAGGTGCTATCATTACGGGATCTATGGTTTACGGTGAGATCTATTTCTAGTTGTCTTAATCTGGTAAAGAATCGCATTAGACGATGCGAATACAGATCACCATCTAACCCGGCAACATCACACAAAGATCCCGACGATTTAAATCATCGATCAGATAATCAGAACAAATAACTAAAGTTTATGTATCATCACTTGTAAACAAAGGTTATACACTGTCATTATATCAGAGATTGATCCATACACTCAAGATAATTTAAAACAGAATCCATTGTATTAATATGACATTATATATATAGATATTATAAGACATATTGTTATTATTAATTAAATGATCAATTTTTCTACTGGATCTTCAAAGAAGCTCATGATATCAAAATGGGTTAAAGGTATTGTAACCATCATTATCAATGAAATTATCATCAATTTGATCGTTAGCTTTTCGAGGAGACTTGATAAGGATCATCAAGATGCATTACGACCATTAATAAAGTCAGTCTCACTCGCTCTTCCTTTGATGGAGGCTTGATAAAGGTCAACTAAATGCTTGGTTGTACGACATGTACGTGACTGACCTCATTCACATATGTAGCATTCGGCCCATAAACCCTTTGTTAGGTCGCTTTCCTGCACATTTGAATGATTCAACTTCTGGTTATTGGAATTGTTTTTCTTATTATGCGGTTGATTATAATCACCTTGATTCCAAGAAATATGATGACCACAACTACGGCCTCGGCCTTGTCCATAAAAATATCCTCGCCCACGCCCACGTTTATTAGTTTGAATTGTGGCATTGGTCGGTGCAAATGACATAGAAATGGGTAGTATGAGATCAAGTGATTTTAATAACAATTAATTATTCTACTCAGCTACAAGGAGACATGCAATTAACTCAGAATATTTGGTAAAACAACGCTTCTATATTGCTGTTGTAGGAGTATACTAGAGGCGTGAAAAGTGGTTTATGTTTGCTCAAGCATGTCCTCATCCGAGACCTTCTCTCCACATAATTTTAGCTGATAGCTAATTTTGAACAAGGCTGAGTTATATAGTCACTGACCGACTTAAAATCTTGTAGTCGTAAATGAATCCAATCATAACGGACCCTCGTGTTGTCATCTGTCCTTCTTCGATTATCATACCGCTCTTTCAAATCCTTTCCAAAGGATCAATGGATCCTTGACCGTAAGATATTCACTTTTGAGGCCTTCATCAATATGACGGCGAAGGAATATTAAAGCTTTAGCATTTTCTGAAATAATTAACAGTATATGAATAAAGTGAAAAGATGTAAGATAACTTAATAACTTAAAATTTAATAATAATATATCTTAGCTCAAGTGGTAATGTTTTAAAATGAGAACTTGAGGGCTATGATTCAAATTTCCTTATTCTATCACATAGAAGATTATTTTTCGCTGGTGAATCAATGACGGAAGAAATCTTTATCAACTTAGATTTTCATAACTTCAAGCTATGAATAACATCCAGTTTTATAGCTTTTGGCTATAAAAAAAATTTTTGAAAAAAAGGAAAAATACATACTCAGAATACCTTACTGGTTTTGTGACTTTGTCAGTTTGAGCTCTTGTGTTGATAACGTGTTATAAAGAATGAAAAAAGGAAGAGAGAAACCGAGAGAACTCAAGATGTCATTTTTCTCCTTATCTTTCATTATTAGGGATCTCATATATGTAGGGGTTTCGGCTATCACAAGAATAAGTAATATTCATAATGATTCTCACCTAAGAATGTGTGGTTATTCACATTTCTCAATGAATTATCTATAACAATATTATAAATAGAGTTATATAATATATTTACAAAGAATAACATAGAAATATGGGATGGACCTATCAGGGCAGGCCTAAAAGGTGTGGGGCCAAGAGCTGGCTTATGGTGGGCCTAGCGGGCGAGCCTCCGGGGCGACCGTACGGTTTCTAGGTGCCCTGGTAGGCGAGCTTCTAAGGGCCCGTGAGGGCGAGCTCCGGGCGGTCATGCAGATGGGCTTCTGGGCGAACTTCTAGGCCGACCTGAAAGCCTACAGGCCGGGCCGAGCCTAATATGAAGCTTGACTCACCATCTCTAAAACAAAATTGGCCTGGCTTAGCCTCATCGAGCCAGCTCCGCTTGAAGTGGGCCTCGAGCCTTTAATTCCCATTGTCATATATTGTAGCGCCCTACCCGCCTAAGCGAAGAGTGGGACGCGACACGAGACTACAGACTCCTCTTAACTTGTTTTTCCATTGGTGGGCCCAATTTATATATATTTCATAAAGAAATAAAACTTATAACATATACATATAAAACAACCACCGTAAATTTGCCTATAATATTCTCGCATATATCCGAGTCCCATTTACTCCGCTCTATACAATTTCATTATTACAAAATCCTCTACATTTACATATAAAAACAAATCCAAAACCTACTTGCAGGGCTTCTATTGTCGTGTTGGCTCGCGATAAATGTCGCAATGTCTCGATACCTAACACTAGGGATGAAACACCCGTACTGCTTATAGCTTAGTAGGAAACATAACATATATGACCACTGGCAAAGGATCTCACCCTGGGAGATATATATATGCAATAACTTATAAACATATACTTCTTTTACATATCATACGATCTTCAGATTATTTGCATGGCTTCGCTTTTTTCATATGTCATTAGTCTTATTATCTATATCATCTTGTATTATTTTTTTTTATGCATATATATTCCAAAGACGTGGATACGAGAGATAACTATATATACCCGAAGGTATCATCACTGTACGAAACAGTGACCTATGCCAATACTGTATGACCCAAACGGGGTTGTATATACCCGAAGGTATCATCACTGTACGAGATAGTGACCTATGCCTATATTATGTGATCTAAACAGGGACGTTGTAATGACCCAAACGGGGCCGCTTTAATGACCCAAACGGGACCAACTTATAACTTGTAATCCCTCATAGGCAATGTCTACTTGTCCATCCACTTTAGAATATATGCAAGAAAATCGCTTTATTTGAATTTTTATCTCGAAAGTTATGATATCGCACTAGTCATTTACATTTTTGCGACATCGCTCATGTGTTCATATTTCATATATCAACCTTCTTTGCTTTACTTCAAATACTTTATACCGAAATATTTCTTTATAAATAAAGGTTTCACTTTAATGAATTTTTCTCGGACTCACTAGGTCCAAATTTGAATATACTTATTTCAAGGAGATTTGTTCTCCTAGAAGTCTAGTTTATCCAAAAATTTGAATAACTCAATTTGGATGAGTGATGGCCAAGTTTTGATCATGACAAAAACGTGGGTTTTGGAAAAATTTTGACAGCATCTCCTCTAAAACCCTAACATTTTCTTTATACAAACATTCTTCAATTGAGGATCACAACCAACTCAAATAACCATATAACACATTTAGAAGAGTTAGAGTTTTCCAACTCAAACATGTCAAGGAAGGAGTTTTGGAGGAGTTTCCAAACCTTGTTTTCATTTTGAAACAAACTTTCCTTTCTTCCTTCTTCTAATGAACCAAGAGGAAACCCAAACCCATGGATTGCAATAAAAGCCAAATTACTCGCTTCCTCCACCTGAATTTCTAGCCTTAGCCTCTCTTCACAAATGAGAAAATATATCATTCAAGACAAAATTTGGTCTTATCTCTTTTCCTCCGCACTCACAAAGCCATTGAATTTTTCCCTTTTCGATTTTAGTCCTTCATTTTTCTTTTGCAATTCAACTTCTCAATATTCTATTTTGGCATAAAACTTACGGCCCAGACCTCGAGTCCTTAATGTGACATTTTACTATTTTACCCTTAACTCTTGCATTAATTTCAGCATTTCATTTTTCATTCTTAGTAATATATAAATTCGGAAAATACAAATTTAACTCATTCTATACCAAACAAAACTCGTGAGGGTATATTTTAAAAGGCATATATTGCCCATTTATTTGTTCTAGAACATGTATATATTGTTTTTTTGAAAGCTAAACTGCTAAAACAAATAGCAAACATGAAGAAAATATATAAGAAAAATAACAAGAACATCGATATTTACATGGTTCGGTCAATGCGACTTACGTCCATGGACATGGAGATTATTTTATTGATGATGAGTGCAAAACTCATCTATGTTTTGAGTTCATTTCACATGTTATTTTGTGCATTTTATATCCATATTCATGTAAAACTCATAAAATTTCCTCTAAACTTGGTTTTGTAGGATTATTGATGAAAAGCAAGTGATTTGGCAAGAAATGAGCAATATATTTCCAAAAGAAGAGTCAACCGAGAGTCTCACAGCGCGCTACTGGGAAGATTAATTTTTCTGTACTATATGGAACAACAAATGGTTCAAATTCCATCATGGTTGCATTCTGTACATTCCAAAGAGCTTTCCAACGAGTACTACACGCCCAAACTGAAAGCTAGTAAGAAGTTATGGCCCCGGCTGTTGAGAAGAAAAACGCTTGCCGCTCCCGAAACAAAGGTCGCGACATAGGAAGCGACAAGGAACAACTGACGTCAAGTGACCGGATGTCGCGACATAAGAAAGCAAATCCAAAGGATCACCGATGTCGCGAATCGATGTCGCGACATAAGAAGGAAATCAAAGGAACAATCGATAGTCGCGAATCGATGTCGCGATATAAGAAGCAAACTAAAGGAACAAATTACGCTCGCACATAAGAAGCAACCAGGAACAACCGATGTCGCGAACTCACGCCGCGACTGCACTGATGTCGCGACCGTGTCGTGACAAACGCCGCAAAGAACCCTCGAAAAAGGTCGAAATTGAGTTTTTGACCTAATTTCAAGCCCATTTCACCCTAAGACCATATATATACTGCTTTTTTAGGTAAAGAAAGTACATGAAGACGGAGGTTTCTCTCGGGTTTCTCTCTGTGATCGCCATTTTCCGCTTTTCTTCGCATTTTGATTTGTTTTAGATTTTAGAGCAGCTTTTAGAGCGTATTTCTTGTTTCAAGAAAATATTTTGTCAGATAATAGAGATTCATTTCACTAAGGTTCGTATTAAAGATTGAAGCTAAAAATCTGATTTTCTCTCTCATGGGTTTTCCTCTCTAAACCGCCATTTTCTTAGTTTTTATCGCATTTTTATTTTTAATAGATCTTAGAGCGTATTTCTTATTTTCTATTGAAGAGATTTTGTGATGTACTGCATATTCAATTTCTTTACTGTTGAGGAGAAGATTGAAGCTCCAACTGGGCTTCTTCCTCTTCTTTCTTGATTTCTTTCTTCATTTTCTACTTTTTGTTTGATTAGTGATGATTGAAATCCAAAGAATGGAACATTAAACACCCTAGGGTTGGGGATTAATTGTTGAATATTCGCATTTGCGCTTTTCATTATTTTGTGGGTTTGAATATCGAATTTATATAATTGGTACTGCTCATATAATGAATTGTTCTAATATTAAGAGTTTATACCCAAAAGAGCCGTGATCTTTGCTCTCGATTCAGAGGCCCCCGAGTGACACAGAGATGGAGATTCCCGTGAGAGTAAAGAGCTGCAACTTAGTATGTTAGACTAATATCTTGGAACTAATGAACTCGAAAATTACTTCCGATAGATCACTAATTTACTCATGGTGAGGATTAATTAGATGATGTATCAATTTAGTTGATCGCAGGTTTCTCCTTAGTCCGATGAAAGGATCTTTGATCCTGTTAGCAAAGATCTAATCAAGGAGATAGAAAATTTTATTAGATTTGAAGGGATCTAGATACCAATTACATTGGAGAAGGCTTGCATTATCCGTCTATGGGGGCAGAGAATTCTCGCCTCCTAAGAAATGGTCGTGAAGTATTGAAAAAGAAAACAATCAAATCTTAAAGAGTGCCAAATTTTACAAGTAGCTATTTAGACTCCATTTGTCCTGAAAAGGAATATGGATCTCTAACTAGTGAAATGGATGGTGTATGGAGAAATCCAAGCTATACTACATTGCTCTTGGACAAATCTAGCATTCAACTTACAATTGTTGCGCTTTCAAGGAAATGCAACTGCTTTGTAAAATAATTCATTCCATCCCTAGTGACTCTCTTCATACCTTTAGAATTGCTAGAAGTTGTTTATTTGGTAGATTCCTTTAGGATTAGTTTTAAATCAGTTTTTTTTTTCCATTAAATTGATTTTATTCGACATCCTGATACTTGGTCGCTAAATAGTGAAAAGCCCTTGTAATCGGGTGATCAAATTCCAATTAGAGAACCTCCAATCCTCGTGGGTATCGAGCATCCGACTCAGAGTCCACTTTATTACTCAGATGACCCGCACTTGCGAAAAGGGGTTGAGTGTTGGTAATACTTTCATTTCCCGCCTTTGAGTATTTACTACATTCAATTCCCTCTTGACTATATATTTTCACATATACATCGTTTGGTCAATCAACAAGTTTTTGGCGCCGTTGCCGGAGATTAGACAATAGTCCTTTGTAATAGCTATTACAAATTGTGATATGTCGTTCGTCAATTTACAAGTTTTTATATACATGTTTGTGGACATGTTCACTTTCTCTCATTGAAGTTGACATTTTGAAGAACGTAGATTTGCTAATTTTAGGCAATTTTTATTTTTTTTATTTTGGCCGAGTTGTTTCTTAGGTTTTTTTTATTTTTATTTTATTTTATTTTTTTTTACTATTAGTATTTTGTACTTTTTCTTTGTTTTTCTTCGTATTTGTAGGTACCATGGAGGAATATTCATGAAGATGGAATTGCCCCATAGAAGCCAAGCTTGACTTCTTATTCATCATTTGAATCAAAGAATCTTAATGACCCACTCATGGAACAAGGAGTATTGCCTTATCAAGGAGCTCAACTCTACATTTCAAAAAGAAAAGAGTTGTTTGCCAAGGAGCACTCTACGACATGGATGAGAACAAGAAGATGAGTAGTCTTCATGAGCGTAAATTCCTGTGATTTACATACTTCCAAGTCAACACTAGTGCTAGATTGAAAAAAATTGAAGGTCAAATTGGACACTTATTCCAAGCATTCAAGGATCAATTTTCTAGGACCTCTCCTAGCAATACTTTGAAAAATCTCATTGAATGCATGGATGCTCATTTGAGCAATGTGCAGAAATTTCATATACTGAAATTTGTGGAAGAAGGTGAAAATGAGCTGGAAATTGAGAATAAGACACTCCTAAACAACTTAGAGGATGAAGAGCCATTAGTGGATAAACTGAAATTTGAAGAGGAAAGTCAAGTAATGGCTATGGAAAACATTTTGGTGAAGATTGACACATTCACTTTCCCCATCGATTTTGTGACTTGGGGCATTGAAGGATCTTACAAAATTCTCAAATACTAAGGAGACCACTTCTTTCCTCAAGCCAAGCATGGATTGACATCAAAAAGGGGGAGCTCACCTTGCTTGTGGGTGAGGAGAAAGCAAAGTTCAATCTTCACCAACCATTACCTTTGACGGAGCAAGAAAGAGACATGTGCAGAAAATTCTGCAGCTTGCTTCAATCAAAAGGGCACATGTTTGAGCAGTCCCCCTTAAGCATAAATGTGTTTACATCTACTTCACATAGAGGGGACTGTTTTGAAGAAATTGTGGCTGAACCACCAGCCATAATTAAAGGGGATTTTGAGTTTCTTTCCCCTCTTCAAAGTCTGAAAGAAGACATGCTTGAGCTGAATGGTTAAGGCGGCGCTTTCCAAGATGAATGATTGGTCAAATGGAAGCACTAGTACTTTTCCAATGAGTCTAATGACTCTTAAAACGGAGCGTACCTTCTTAGGAGTGGTAACTCTGCTTTTAGGTAAATAAGGACTTAATTCCATTCTCTTTTCTTTTTCTTCTATTTTTTTAGTTATTTTATTTGTTGTCGTTTTTTTTTACCGCCGATGAAAATTCCAAAGAAAGGTTTTAACTTTGTTGTTAGTGTTTCTTAATAAGATAAGTTTGAAACTCAACATGTTGTCATGACTAGTTTGCAAGAGTGAAGGCAAGAAGTTGGAAAGTGGTTGATGTAATTATAGTGCTTGAAGTGTGAAAAAAAATGGATCGAGATAAACAATGTTCTGTGTTTTTGAGATGAAAAGAACCAAATTGAACTGAAATATAAAGTTGAAGGTTCAAGGATAATGCTTGAGGACAGAATTGAAGACAAGAGATGAGTTTAAGCATGAATGAAAGCATTAAGGGTTGCTATTGGAGTGAATTTCCTTTGAGAGAATATATAAGCATGAAGGACTTTTGAAGGATAGCAAGTGATACGGGCAAGAGACAAAGCAAGGAGAACCTAAGGAGTCAAGAAATCATCATTAATCGACAGCATTGAACATTCTGATTTTTCTCTCATTGATTGAGGCTCCAAACGGTTCACCTCATCCCATGAGCAAATCTTACATTGGAAAGAAATTCTTTCCAACGAGAGTCCTTTACACTTCCAATTCCGAGCCAAAATGAAGGAGAGATATGAGTATAACAAGTTGATAAAAACAGGGTACCGAGCAGAATTTCGATGACCAAGACCATAATCACGAAAAACAGAGGCTTTTTTAACCCCTTTAAACCCATTTTTCTTTCTTCCTACTTTATACTCTATCTTGCCATACTTTTCCCTCCAACCCTTGCAAACTTCCAACCACTTTCAACCATTTCCCATCCATCAAATCCTAAATCACATTCCTCCCCAATCCATCTCCATCATCTTCAAGCTTCAAAACCCATCACAAACCCACAACCTTACCTTTGTTGAACCCAAATTTTCCATCCATCATTCCAAGCATCAAAGAGGAGTTACAATGGAAGAAAATTTTTGTGCTTGGATTGTTTGTTTTTGGGTTCTTTGTGGATCATTGTTGATTGTGGAGTGATTTTGTGATAGACACGAGTGCTTTTGAAGAATCAAACTCACTCATTCGAGGTGAAGGAAGTCATGACACTAAGCTGGTTAAATGTCAAAGCCACTTTCATGGCTCCAAAGAAGCAAAAGAGATATCAAGGGTAGTACACTAATGTCAATGTCTGAAAATCATCAAGGTTCCTATTCAAAGTGGCTAAGACTACAAAGGGAGTTCACTCTTCCCAACTCTCTTTATTTCCTCTTTTACTTTATTGCTTCCCGCTTCATCATACATTTGTGACAATGCTCATCTCAAAGTTCGTGGTATGTTTATTTTTTGTTAGTTTATCATGTCACACCCTACATGTTGAAAAATGACAACTTTGAGCATGAAATTTTCTCTCGTGCTTTTATGGATAATGACTTGTTTGATGCTCACAACTTACATCTTGGCCAGATATTTTTTGGGCTAGAATATCAGCTAATTGGAAATACGAGCTTTATCATGATGTCAATAAGGACCATAAATGAACCCTTGGCATATGGACAATATTAGAGATAATAGGACTTAATGCTTAATGAGTTATCTCTTTAATAGGCTATTTAGTCATCGGGTTTTCAAAATCCATGCACGTGGTCACTAAGTACCTTGAAAGCAGTTTTTGCTTCGGGTTAGAGAAGGTTTACGAGAATCCATCTAATTTTGATCTCCATAGGTTCTGGGTAACTTGTTCTATTATCGCTGAGGCGAAATCCTAGGCAACACAACAATCGAGAAATGATATAGGCCATCCTTAAAGATCGCGCTTTCTGCTAACCCTATTAATACATGCATTCCTCTAGTACCAAGATGTTGAGCCTTAAAGAGCCAAAATTCACTATAAAAAAACCAAGTTTGAAGCCAATAATAACCTTCCTATACATCACTATCCCTCAATAAAGAATCCAAACTCACCTACAACATGAGTGGGATTTGAAACATAATTGAGAAATGTGGTGAGGAGCAGCTAGGGAGTTATTTTCCATAGGAGTAACCCAAATTGGTTGAAATGAGTTAAGTTGAAAATCAAAAGAAGTTGTCAAAAAAAAAAAAAAAAAAAAAAACAGAAAAATATCAAGTGTAAAAGAAGCAAAATACAATGAAGTCAAGGAAGAGTGAGTCTAGCCTTGTAGCCTTCCTTCCCTAGAGCAAGAATCCTATGTGTCTCAACACCTAATACCCTAAGGCCAATCGGGTTTGGGAGCTATTGATTTGAAGCCGCTTAAGGGTTAGAAAGTTTAAGGGGGTTTTGACATTGCACTACTTCTAATAACCTTGTCTTAAAGAAAAGGCTTGGTGTTTGTTGAAAGAATGCAGAATTTGTGCGTAAAAGTGATATGAGGAGTATGGAAGGATGCACCTAAAACAGATTTTCAAAGGTTTGAGAGCGCCACTATGCCGATGCAAAGAATCAGATGGAGTAGGAGCCGTTAATGCGTAAAAATATGTATGTTTGGGTCAGTTTTAGCCTAAAATGACTACTCAACTACCCTTACCCAAGCCTTACACATGTTTATAAAGACCTACTTGATCTTGAGAGTTGTGTGCCTACATTAGTGGAGTATGATAAGAACAACAAGCCTATGGAACCTAAATAAATTATCTAGAGATCCACATACTTATCTCAATTCCGCATAAACTCATCTAGCTTGCAATTGTTTGATAGGGGAAGACCACACACACATTACTCAGTGAGAACCATGATCTAAATTTGTCTATTATGAGATTAATTCACTATTAAAATGAATAAATTATCTTGATCATACTTTCTATATTCCTTGTAAGGGTGATTCTCGAGACACATATCGCATACCCTCGTGTGCTTGATTACTCAATTTTGCTAAATAAAAGGGTGAAATGAACTTTCTTCCATTGCTCGGGGATGCTACCCCTTTCTTTTTCACTATGACAAGCAAAACTTCAAGTTCGGGGGGGTGTTTGATGAGTGCAAAACTCATCTGGCGTTTTGAGTTCATTTACATGCTATTTTGTGCATTTTATATCCATATTCATGTAAAAACTCATAAAATTTCCTCTAAACTTGGTTTTAGGATTATTGATGAAAAGCAAGTGATTTGGCAAGAAATGTTAAGTATTTCCAAAAGAAGAGTCAACCGAGAGTCTCACATACACTGGGAAGATTAATTTTTCTGTACTATATGGAACAACAAATGGTTCAAATTCCATCATGGTTGCATTCTACATTCAAAGAGCTTTCCAACGAGTACTCACACGCCCAAATCCGAGTTAAAACGAAGAAGCTATGGCCCCGACAAGTTGGAGAAGAAAAAATGGGGCTTGCCGCCCGAAATGTTGTCGCGACATAGGAAGCGCACAGAATGAAATCGATGTCGCGAACTGATGTCGCGACATAAGAAGCAACCAGGGAACAGCTGATGTCGCGAACTGATGTCGCGACATAGCAACCAAAGTAAATGAATCGATGCCGCGAATCGATGTCACATAAGAAGCAACCAAAGGAAATAAATTGGAGCGTCGCCATAAGAAGCAACTGTGAACAATCGATGTGTCGCTAACTCATGTCGCGACTGCACTGATGTCGACTGTCGTGGACTTCGTAAACGTCAGCAGAAGAACCCGAAAAAGGCCGAAAATTGAGTTTTGACTCAATTTCAAGCCCATTTCACCCTAAGACCATATATATACTGCTTTTAGGTAAAGAGGCAAAGGAAGATTGAGAGCCTCTCTCTGGGTTTCTCTCTGTGACGCCCATTTTTCCACTTTTCTTCAGATTTTGATTTGTTTTAGATTTTAGGAGCGCTTTAGAGCGTATTTTTGTTTCATGGAAAATATTTTGCCGTATAATAGAGATTCGCATTTCACTAAGGTTCGCATTAAAGATCAGCTAAAACTGGATTTTCTCTCTCTCAAGGGGTTTTCTCTCTAAACTGCCCATTTTCTTAGTTTGTATCAAGTAGATTTTTATTTTTAATAGATCTTAGAGCAGATTTTTATTTCTATCGAAGAGATTTTGGTGATGTACTCAGATATTCAATTTCTTTACTGTTGAGGAGAAGATTGAAGCTCAAATCTGGGTTTTCCTCTTCTTTCTCTTGATTTCTTTCTTCATTTTCTTACTTTTTGCTCGATTAGTGATGATTGGAATCAAAGAATGGAACATTAAACACCCTAGTGGTTGGGATTAAATTGTCAATATTCATTTGCGTCAGCTATTTTGTGGGTTTGAATACTCAATCATATAATCGGGTACTGCTTCATATAATGAATTTGCTCAATATTAAGAGCTTATACCCAAAAGAGTCAGATTCTTTGCTCGATTTCAGAGGCCCTCCGAGGACAAGCAGAGATGGAGATTCCCGAGAGTAAAGAGCTATGAATCTCAGGGGTATGCTAGACTAATATCTTGGAACTAATGAACTCGAAAATTATTTCCTCGATAGATCACTAATTTACTCATGGTGTGAGGATTAATTAGATGATGTGTATCAATTCTAGTTGATCAGAGGTTTCTCCTTAGTCTCGATGAAAGGATCTTGATCCCGTGTTAGCAAAAGATCTAATCAAGGAGTATAGAAAATTTTATTAGATTTGAAGGATCTAGATACCAATTACATCGAGAAGGCTTGCATTATCCTCATTCATGGGGCAAGAATTTCACCCTAAGAAATGGTTGTGAAGTATTGAAAAAGAAAAACAATCAAATCTTAAAGAGTGCCAAATTTTACAAGTAGCTATTTAGACCCATTTGTCCTGAAAAGGAATATGGATCTCTAACTAGTGAAATGTATGGTGTATGGAGAAATCCAAGCTATACTACATTGCTCTTGGACAAATCTAGCATTCAACTTACAATTGTTGCGCTTCAAGGAAATGCAACTGTTAAAATAATTATCCCCATCCCTAGTGACTCTCTTCTTCATACCTTTAGAATTAAGTAGTCATTTATTTGTAGATTTTTAGATTAGTTTTAAATCAGTTTTTGTTTCCATTAAATTGATTTTATTCGACATCCTACTTGGTCGCCTAAATAGTGAAGAGCCCTTGTAATCGGGGTGATCAAATTCCAATTAGAGAGAACCTCCAACTGTGGTACGAGCATCCCACTTAGAGTCCACTTTATTACTCAGATGACCCGTGCACTTCATGAAAGGGGCCGAAAGTGTCAGTAATACTTTTCATTTCAGTTTTTGAGTATTTACCACATTCACTCCCTTGACCATATTTTCACATATACATCGTTTGGTCAATCAACAAGTTTTTGGCGCCGTTGCCGGAGATTAGACAATAGTCCTTTGGTAATAGTGTCATAAATTTGTATATGTCGTTTGGTCAATTTACAATTGATTACGAATTTCAAGTACACAGTACGAAACCCTATCGCGGTCCCTGTTCCGTCACCATCACAACTCACAAAATTCTCTCTTCGGCCTGCTCCCAAAATATTTTGGGTCGGGGTCATAATTTCGGATCACCACAAAATTCTAGTCATTTAACAATTCTCTTCCTTGACTTGAATTTTCCAAAACCATCAATATAAAAAAACAACTCCCTATCATCCATGCCCCAAAGGGCCTTATGCTATTTGAACATTCACCAAGTCCAAGCTATGCTTGAACTTTTCTATAGGCAACGACTTTGTCAAGATATTAGCTGAATTATCTATTGTGGCTATCTTCTATATGAAGAAAACATTACCCTTAATGATATCTCTAATGAAGTTCAACCTAACATCAATATGCTCCGATATTTCATGATAAACTAGATTTTTTGCCAAGCTTAAGGCAATTTGACTATCACAATAAATGATAGGTTTCTACACATCTAAAAACTATCAACAAGACCATGCAACCAAATGCCTTCTTTGACACCTTCTGTCAATGACATCTATTAAGCTTGAGTTGTAGACAAAGCAATCGTAGACTGTAACATTGTTTTCCAACTAATAGCACAACCAAAGAGGGTAAATACATAATATGTCAATTATCATCTTCTCAAGAGATCTCCACCATAATCCGAATCTGTATAGCCAACAATATCACTAGTAGAACCACTAGAACCATAAACCATACATAAGTTACTTGTACCTCTCAAGTATCACATAATACATTTAATAGCTTCCCAATGAGTTTTTCTATGATTACTCATAAATCTACTTACCACACTAACCACATGTGCTAGATCCGGCCTAGTGCACACCATAGCATACATCAAACTCCCAACAACATTGGAGTAAGGGACTCGACTCATGTAATTTGTCTTCTTCTATGCTTGGTTTAACACTAGTATCAAATTTAAAGTGTGTTGCTAAAGGAGTTCCAACATACTCTAATATCTCCAATTGAAAAGACTACAACACCTTTTCAATGTATTTATGCTGTGACAAATACAATAGGCTTGCTTTTCGGTCTCTCCAAATCTCGATGCCTAGGATTTTCTTGGCGGCACTTAAATCCTTCATCTCAAACTCACTACTCAATAAAGCCTTCAGATTGTCAATTTCAGCTTTATTGCTAGCTGCAATCAACATATCATCAATATATAGCAACAAATATATAAAAGAGCCATCCAACATTTTTTTTCGAGTAAACACAGTTATCATATTGATTGTGAACATAGTCATGAGAAATCATAAATGCATCAAACCTCTTATGCCACTTCCTTGGTGACTGTTTCAAGCCATACAAAGATTTCTTCAACAAACACATGTAATCTTCTTTTCCAGAATTAAGAAAACCCTCTAGTTGATACAAATAAATCTGCTCCTCTAGATTTCCATGCAAGGAAGCAATTTTTACATCAAGCTGCTCCAACTCAAGGTTAAATGCACTTACCATGGCTAACAAAACTTGAATGGTCTTATGTTTCACAATTGGAGAAAATACTTCATGATAATCAACTCCCTCATTTTGTGAGAACCCCTATGCCATAAGCCATGCCTTAAATCTAGTAGATTCAACCATAGGAATACCTTCTTTCTTCTAAAAGACTCATCTGCATCCCACTGGCTTCGCACCCTTTGGTAATGGTACAATCTCCCAAGTCTTATTCTTAGAAAGGGACTGCATCTCCTCTTTCATGGAAATTAGTCATTTTGTTGATTCATTACTCATAACTAATGATCAAGGTTCATCAGAATCTATGCTTTTAGCCACTACCAATGCATAAGCAACTGGATTAGAACTGGCAACACTCAAATACTTTGCATACCTAGCAAGCTTTATGATTTCCCTCTTTTGTCTCCTTGTTGATATAGATTGTGAAGCATCATCTTGTACATCAATGGGCTGAGTTTCATGTTTTTCCAACATCTTGTTTGAATTTTAAATCTCAAACTCCACCTTCTAGTCAACACTGTGATTAATTTTACTTGTAGATTCATCAAGCTCATTTTTTTGGCCAAATATAGCATACTCATCAAAAGTAACATCTTTGCTAATAATAAATCTTCGGGTTCTTTCCTTTTCAGGACACCATAATCTATACCCTTTAACCCCAACAACATACCTTAGAAATATGTAGTTTATTGCCCTAGGCTCTAGTTTACCATCATTAACATGAGCATAAGTTGGACAATCAAATATACGCAAGCTAGAATAATCAAAGGAAGTATCGTACCATACCTCTTGAGGAGTCTTAAAATCAATTGTAGTTGATGGAGATCTATTCATTGGATAACTTAACAGTATTTACTACCTTGACCCAAAACTCCTTAGGGAGACCAACATATAATCTCATGCATCGGGCACGCTGCAGAAGTGTTTGGTTCATGCGTTTTGCAACTCTATTCTGTTGTGGTGTATGTCCTATAGTGTGGTGCCTCACTATACCTTCTTTCTTACAGAACTCATCAAACGGTGCATTACGTAATCCTCTTAAACTCATTATCCGGTTTCCTGTCTTCGACCGTCTCCCAATATGTTTTTCAACCATGGTCTTCCACTCTGTGAATCTCCCAAGCACTTTGTAACACCCCAAATTATACCCTAACAGTTTTATAACATGTTTTGGGTATAATAAACATAAAAGTATATTTATTCGGAATAAAATAAAGATGACAAAATAGGAATATGCATAAGTTAAATTACAAATAATAAAGAAGATTTGAGGCTATCAGAAAATATTATAAATTACTTGCAACATTATAAGAGAGCTGGAGGACCAAAAAGTAAAACAAAATGGATAAGATCAACATGATAAGACCAAAAGAAATATCTTATTTTGGGTCTTGGAGAAAGAGAGAGCAACAAATACTGACAAGAGAGTAAGAGAGAAGTAAAGAGTTAAGAAGAAGAAGAAGATTAAGGTACGAATTACTAAATTCCGAAGATTTATACGAATTATGATTTGCATAGAAAAGTATGGGAACCATGAATAAGTGTATGTAAACTATGGGAGTATGGAAGTCTAGTTTTGACTATAAAAAGTTTAGATACATGGTTAAGAACCCTCTATCTTGTGTGTATGGTTTGGGTTTAGAACCCTAAACTCCTTTCTTCTTGTGGTTGAGTTAAGAAGAGCTTTAAGGCTCCTAAATATGTGTTCGAGAAGGGTCCAGCTTATAAGTCGAACTCCAAAAAATTCCCTCTGCTTTAGATCATATGTGAGTTGAATCTTAGAACGCCTTTATGCAAACAAAGAGATTCAGTAAGTCCTTTCATTAAATAGTAGCCACATCAATGAACTTGATGTTAGGCTTTTGAATTTTTAATTCGGATCAGAGACCAAGTTATTCTTTACTGAAATACTAAATGCATGGGTCAAGCCATGGAATAAAGGGTCGCCCAATAAAGGGTCAGCCCAATGTGGATCGTCAAACAAGGGGTCGCTGAACAAAGTGGTCGTCCAATGTGTCGCCTAAACAAGGGGTCGCTGAACAAAGGGTCGCCCAACAGGTCACAACAAGGGTCGCTTATCGAACAAAGCGGGTCGCCCAACAAAGGGTCGCCCAAATGTAAGGGGTCGCGCGGAACAAAGGGTCGCCAAACAAGGGGTCGCGCGAACAAAGGGTCATCCAAACAAGGGGTCGTCATGAACAAAGCTGGCTGTCCAAATGTTTGCCGCTCCAACAGTGGCCACAGCACAATGTCGATCGCCAACAAAGGGTTGGGCCTGCTCAAGACTCCACCGCATGACCTCCAACTTCTAAGGTCATATCTCCTGGTCCGAACTCCGATTTGGGTGTTCTTGACTCTATGGAAAGCACTAGCTGAGTCAAGAATCCACTCATATGCCTGAGGAGAATATTAGATGTCAGACCAAAGTGTTAAAATGAGCTCGTCACTTCGCTAAGGTGCCGTCAATTCAGTCAGCTCGTCAAGATCGACCGCGCATGACCTCCAACTCGAAGGTCATATCTCCCTTCGCCTGAACTCCGATTTGGTGTTCTGGACTCTATGGAAATCCCATTGAGTCAAGAATTCATCAATAGACAGTTTGACAAGATTGAACTCATATTAGTTCCAGAAAAACACGGAAAACAGTAGGCGCATGTAACCATAGCTATTTGTATTAGTGAACGCCTATTATGAATTCATAAATAGTCTATAAGTATACAGGTAAGCATAGTTATTTATGCATATAATGAATTTTTATGAAAATGTAAAGATATGAATAACTGATTATATATATATCTCACTACCGAATGACAATAATTATTCGGGAATATGATATATATAATCGAACATAAAATACATATTGATTGTTCCATTAGAACTCCGGTAGAGGGATAGATGGGCATGCCTATTAGAAGAATAAGTCTCGGCAGATATCAGCTGAGATCAAACGGGACTTCAAAGTGTGGGTCAATGACATAGATCCCGCTTTGGATCAAGTGGCTCAAAGGGTCACCATACAGCCCCGGTCTCATGGATAGTCACCGGTCTCGAACAGTTGATGATACCTCTGCATATTATATTACAAATACCCGGCCCTCACGGATCACGTTTACACAGTTGAATATAGTACCCTTCGGTCCTCATGGATTATAGTTTCCTGTATCCACTTCTAAGGTTTATGCATACATGAAACATAAAAAGAAATGACAGGTATATGCAAAGGAAATGAAGAGAATATGGGAAGCATAGCACTGCTATGTGATGATAGTATACAGTTACAAGAACAAGAAGTAAAAGTAATAGATTACATGAAAAGTATCTGGAAGATGATATAAAATGAAACTGGTTATGATAAGTATATATATGAGAAATGACAAGAATCTGATCTGTTATATGTGTTATATGCATTTGTATAAAAGTGTGGTGACTCTTAATAGAAGTCATATTCCCACTAAGCGTAGGTGCTTAGCACTAAAATAATCCGTAGTACGTAAGAGAAACCAGAGGACAGGATTAACCACATCGCAATAAAGGCCATACATCAATAAAGCCCACCGGAAGCACCTTTGTGTCTATTTTGTATATGAAATTTTGTAAACTAACAAATATTGTAAATGTTGAACATTTATATTTGAAGCTTGTATATATATTTTGTAATCCACGCATGTATCGTAATACAAGTTAATGGTTTAACATTATATGAATATGCAAGTGTAAAGGTTATAAGTATGATAAAAAGAGTGACCCTCACTTGACATCCTATGCCGAGTTGGGGTGTTACAGTTTAGTGGTATCAGAGCATCCCGGATTTGGTTCGGACCCGCCAATCGGCTTGACCTGAGAAAGGGTGTCAAGCATTTTAGTGGTATCGTATGCCTAGTTTAGGCGTTTCGAAAAGTCAAGCTTAGTGGCTCGAATAGAGTATATAAAATAGAAAAGCCTCAGGTTTAGTAAATGTGTGGGCCTGATGGGATGTCCTTGTGTTTTGTATAAGTAGATGGATCGTCCCAAGAAGCCGGGCTGAGAATGTCAACCCAATGGAACAGGGCTATCACCGAACCTTCGTAAAGAATGCACCTTAATGAACTCCACTAAGCCTTACTGAGAATATCGCAAGGTATGGCTCAGGGGTTTTGGATGTATTGACTCTCCTAAAGCTCCAATAGACACAAGAAGAAGACATGGAGCAGGAATTCCAAGGTCGAGCATGGAAGAGTCGAGAGTCGAATTCTCGTTAGAAAAGCTAGATAGAGTATTAGGAAGAGGTTAGATGTCCTCCCGATCGAGAGCATTATGCAATTTCACTATTGCAGGAGGCATATGATTGGTGGAAACTATACTAAAAGTCTAAGGATTCCAAGTCTCCCCATATGGGAATTCTTTGTATTCAAGAATCTGTGACAAAGTATGTTACCGAGATGTATAGGGATTCCAAGTGGAAACAGTTCCTAAATTTGAAGCAAAGGAGCTTATCTGGCTGAATATGAAAAAGAATTTAGCCATCTTAGTAAATATGCACGACCTGGTCCTCTTCACCGGCATTTCTGTAGGCAATTTGAGGACGGATCGCATGATTCCATCAAGAGGTATTCGCACCTATGACTTCTCTCCAAACAAAGGATTTTTATCGCTGGTCCAAGCCGCAATGAAAGCAGAGAGACTTGTGAAACGAAAGGCAACAAAGAAAGATTTCAATTAATAGTTTCTAGAGAGTCATTCTCCTTTTCGAAAGAGCTGTGAGAATCTCAAATTTCAATCGTAATATAGTTCCGCTTACGAGGGGTAGAAGGCAAAGGTCCAATGTAACACGAGTACGTAGAGGTGCTTCGGGGCTGATTAGAGAAATTCCCCGAATGCCCCTATCAGTATAAAAGGCATTTGGGAGTTTGCGGATATTGATAGGAGGGTGTTTTCTGTGGGAAGCCTCTGAAAGCATTCAAAGACGTTGTCCCCGAATTGGGGGTGGGATAATAGAAGCCAACAAGGAAGTGCGCAGGAAGATCCGGTGACACCACTTCCGACTACGTGGTAGGGGTCGCAAAGGGCCCATCTCAAGATGTATGACGAGGAGGCATAGTTTCGAAACCGTGATCGTCCTATGCCTACAAAGCACCAAAGACGAGCATAAGGCCGGAAGGCTCGTGGAGGATCGAATGCTCCGAGGTTATAGCTGGTATATTTTCTTTATATGATATAGAGATGCACGCATCGATTGATCCCTTGATCTACTATTCATGTGTGCATGGAGCATGTATTTGACAAAGTACCGAAGAAAGGAGAAATTAGCATATGACATGCATGTAACTAGTCAGCTGGGGCACAACGCAGGAATAAAGATATACGTAAATTGCCCCATTGTTATACAAACTAGAGAGTTTCTCGCTGATTTGATAACCTTACCATTCCGAGAGTTTGACTTTGATTCTAGGAATGGATTGTTGTCTAAGCACCGAGCCATCGATTGTGGCAAAGATCAGATTGCTGGAAACGCTTCCGACCAAACTGGAGGCAATAGTACAAGCGCACTGGATCAAGTGTAATGCTCCACGTCATTCCACTATGCAAGCTAGAGAATTATGAGGAAAGGATGTGAGACATTCTTAGCTTTGATACTCGACTCTAAGAGGTCAAGTTGATGCAGTGATCTCGTTGGTAAGGGAATTCTGCATGTATCCCCGAAGAGTTACTGTGCATTCCACATGAGAGAGAGGTGGACTTAGCTATAGAAATTGTACCAGGAACAGTCCCTATGTCAAGGGCACCGTACAGGATGGCTCCAACGGAGCTGAAAGAGTTAAAGAGTCAATTGCAAGAACTTTTAGATAAAGGATTTATCCGACCCAGTGTGTCCCCTCGTGCACCTTGCGAATCAGAAAAAGAAAGATGGCACTCTACGATGTGCATCGATTATCGGCAGATTAATAAGGTGATGTTGAAAACAAGTACCCATTGCCGAATTGGAAGATCTTTTTTGATCGCTGAAAGGAGCTGGTGTCTTTTCGAAGATAGACCTCGCGATCGTATTATCGCTTGAGGGTAAGGAAGGAGATAAATAAGACGCATTTAACCCGATATGGTTACATGTAGTTTTTGGTCATGCCATTTGGGTTGACTAATGCACCGGCAACCATTCATGGATTTGATAACAGGTACCCGACCTCTATGTGGATCGATTTGTCGTGGTTTTTATTGGATTTATATATCCTAGTGTGTATTCTAAGGATGCACAAGAACATGAACAGCACCTGAGAATAGTCTTAGAGACGTTAAGAGAAAAGAAGTTATATGCTAAACTCAGCAAATGTGATTTTTGGCTAAAGAAAGTCTCATTCCTAGGCCATATTGTGTCCGCTCTATAGTATAAGAGCTGATCCCCGCTAAGATTGTTTGGCCAGGAATTGGAAATCACCTCAAAATGTAACTGAGGTGAGAAGTTTCTTGGGCTTAGCCTGTTATTATAGAAGATTTGTGAGAGGCTTTTCGGTCATAGCTTCTCCGCTCACCAAGTTACTCAGGAAAGGAATAAAGTTTGAGGATGTGACAAATGTCGAATAGTTTTGAACAGCTTGAAAGGGATGCCGGTCAAGCACCGCATCGACACAAATTTACTCCGGAAAAGAGTATACCTTTATGAGTGATGCTTCAAGTGCATTGGTTTAGATGCGATAATGCAAGAAGGGAAAGTAGTGGCTTATGCGTCTGCATTGTGCTTGAAGCCACATGAACAAAATTATCCCTCTCATGACCTAGAGTTAGCGGTAGTGTTTACTTTTTAAAAATATGGCTAATACTCATTTATAATGGGAAAAGTGTAGAATTTACACGATCATAAGAGTCTCAAGTACTTCGCAACTCGTAAAGAGAGTTAAATTTGAGACAACGGAGGTGGTTAGAGTTATTAAAGGATTATGATTGCATCATAGATTACTATCCCTAAAGGTTAATATAGTAGCCATTGTTTGCAGCCTTAAAGACAAGGGTAGCAATGTCACTACAAAGATGTGTTGATTGAGATTAGGTGATGATGGAGCTATGTTAGCTCAATTAGAAGCGCAACCCGCTTTAAAGCAAATGATTATAGATGCTAGTAAAATGATGAAGAGTTACGGAAAATTTATGATGATTAGAGACGGTGACAAGACCCCAGTTTTTAGAGCAGAAGTCGAAGTTTGTATTTCTAGAATAGATTATGTGCCGATGATAAAGAGCTAAAGAAAAAGTTGCTATTCGAGGCTCATAATACTTATTTACCATGCATCCCTGAGGGAATAAGATGCCAGACTTGAAACGCTTACTGGGTGGAAAGGAATGAAAAGAGATGGATCGATTTATGTGTCTATGTTTGACGTGTCGCTGAAGTCAAAGTCGAACACCGCGCCAACAGGGTTTGTTAAATCCTCCAATTCCTCAATGGAAGTGGGATAACATTACCATGGATTTTGTGTCGGGTTTTCCCTCACACAACAAAACATGACTCGCTTTGGAGTGATTGTAGATATCTCACAAAGTCGCCCATTTTATACCAACAGATTGACTATTCTATGGATCGACTAAGAATGAGTTATATGTAGATGATCGTGCGATCGCATGGTGTCCCGTTGTTCATTGTGCCTGATAGAGATCCGCGATTTACATCAAGGTTCTGGAAGGAATTACATTCAGCTTTAGGCACTAAGCTGAATTTTAGTACGGCATTCCATCCGCAAACAGATGGACAGTCAGAGAGATTGATTCAAGTGCTCGAAGATATGCTTCAGGTCAGTCATGGAATTTTCGAAGTTGGGATAGGTATATTCCATTGATGGAATTTGCCTATACAATAGTTTTCTAATCGGGCATTGGTAATGCACCATATGAAGCTTTGTGTGGCAAAATACGTAGAACTCCCCGTAGGCCGATGTATTGAAACGAGCATAAACCGGAGAGTCCACATAGTAAAGATGGGCGTAAGAGAAAGTAATGAAGTTATTCGGGCAGAGGTTAAAGGCGGCCAGTGATAGACAAAACGATGCCAACCTAAAGAGGAGATATTGAATATAAAGTGAGACAAGGTCTTCTTTAAAGGTATCACCATGGAGGAAAATTTGTGCCTGGTCGAAGGCAAGTCGAGTCCAAGGTTCATAGGGCCATATGAGATTTTGGAACGTATTACCCCGTGGGCTTATCGATTGGCACCACTCCCTACGAGTTGGCCCAGTGCACGATGTTTCATGTGTCGATGCCCGAATCTGGCTACGATGAGTCGCACATACTACGGTCTGAGAAATACAAGTACAAGAAGATTTGTCATATGATGAGGAGCCAAAGACCATTGTTTCGAGAGGATGATGGATCTATAAACAAGTACCATTAGTGAAAGTGTTCTGGCAACACCATGGTAGAGAAGAAGCTACTTGGGAGCTAGAGGCAACTATGAGAGCATAATATCCACAACTCTTTGAATCAGGTGTGAATTTCGAGGACGAAATTCTTTTAAAGGAGAGTTGTAACACCCCAAATTATATACCCTGGATTTCTCTTTGGTTCATTTTGGGATGTATAATAAACGTAAAAATATATTTGTCGGAATAAAATAAAGATTTAAAAACAAAAATAGGAATATCGTAAGTTAAAATTCTGAATAATAAAGAAGATTTGAGGCTATTGTAAAAAATATTATAAATTGATTTGCAAATATTATAAGAGTTGGAGGACCAAAGTAAAATAAAAATGGGATAAGATCGAGAATAAGGGATAAGACCAAAGAAATATCTTATTTTGGTCTTGGAGAAAGAAGAGAGCAAATCTGAGACGAGAGGAAGGGAAGAAGAAGAAGAAGATTACGGGTATGGATGAATTTGGAGTATTGGTATGGAATTATGATTTGGTATAGAAAAGTATGGAACCATGAATAAGTGTATATGAAACTATGGGAGTATGGAGTCTAATTTTGGACTATAAAGTTTAGATACATGGTTGGAGCCACTCTATCTTGTGTATGGTTTGGGTTTGGAACTCTAAACTCCTTTCTTGTAGGGTTGAGTTAAGAAAAGAGCTTTGGGCTCCTAAATATGTGTTTGAAAGGGTCTAGTTACAAGTCGAACCGGAAAATTCCACACATTTTTAGATCATATCTACGGTAATTGAATCTTAGAGCGGGACTGATGAAATAAAGAAAATTTATTAAGTAAAGTCCTTCCTCACAAAGTAAGTAGCCACATCAATGAACTTGATGTTAGGCTTTGAATTTCTTAGTCGGACTCCTGTAGATTGAAGTTATGGTCTTTTACTCTGAGCAGTCAAATGGGTGATGGAGTCGTCGGTGAGCAGTGGTGATCCCGGCCGTGGTCGATCCAATGGGGTCGTCGAGCAAAGTGCGTCGGTGAGAGCGGTGGTAGATCCAGCGGTGAGTCGTCAGCGGGTCACGTCGAGGACGCCGGGGTGGTGGATGAGGCGAGTGGTGATTGGCGGTGGTCGATCGACAAAGTCGTCGGTGAATAGTGGTCGTCCAACGGTGGTAGATCAGCGAGAGTGCGTCGGTGAGCGGTGGTCGTCCAGCGGTGGTCGTCGATAGGGGTCGTCGGTGAAGCGGTGATACGTGACAGTGGTCAGCTCGTCAAGACTGACTGCGCGCGGTTCTGTTAGCCGGAAGGTCCATATCTCATGCGTCTGAACTCCGATTTGGGTGTTCTTGGACTCTATAAAAAGCCATTTGAGTCAGAATCCATCCATATGCCCTGAGAGAATATTGGAGATGTCAGACCAAGTGTTTGAATGAGCTCGTCACTTTAGTGCAGCTCGTCAATTCAGGTCAGCTCGTCAAAGGCCATTGCGCATGACTCTCGGCGGAAGGTCATGTCTCCCTTCGTCTGAACTCCGATTTGGGTGTTCTTGGACTCTATAAATCCCATTAGGTCAGAATTCATCAATAGACAGCTTGATAAGATTGGAACTCATATTGGTTCAGGAAAACACGAGAGGGAAAACAGTGGATCTGAGGTAACCATAGTTATTTGTATTATGGCATACCTAATATGAATTCATAAATAGCTCATAAGTATACGAGTGTAAGCATAGTTATTTATGCATATAATGAATTATGAAAAATGTAAAGATATGAATAAGCGATTGTATATATATCTCATATAATTCTTAGAATGACAATATTGTTCGAATATGGATAAACATCTTGAACATAAAATACCCATGATGAGTTGTGCTTGGAACCTGGTAGAGAGGGATAGTGGGCATGCCTATTAGGAAGAATAAGTCTGCTGACGTATCCCTAGGTTTATGTTCGAAATCGGGGAGGTGTGTGGTCGATGGCGTAGATAAGTTTGGATCGAATTGGCGAAAGGGTCATGCAACCTCCAGGGCCCTCGTGGATAGTCATTTGTCTCGAGCAGGTGATGATCTTTCGAATTATATTATATTCACAAGTATACTCAGGGCCATCATGGATCCTTTGTTTCATACCGAGTGAATATAGCACAACCGGGTCTTCTGACTTGGTTGTAATGACCGCAGTCGCTCCACAGGAGTTTATACGAGACATGAAACATAAAGAAATGGCAATTGTATGCAAAAGGAAATGGGAAGAATATGGGAAGCATAACCTTTGCTATGTGATGATAGTATACGATTACAAGAACAAGAAGTAAAAGTCTGAGATTACATGGAGTATACGGAAGATTGATATAAAATGAAGCGGTTATGATAAGTATATATATGAGAAATAATGAAGAATCTGTCTTGTTATATGTGTTTAACATGCCATTTGTATAAGAAGTGTGGTGACTCATAATGATCATATTCCCACTGGCGTAAAAGCAGCGCGGTGTTCAATCGTGTGGAGTACGAAGAGAGGAAACCCGAGACGGGACAATCCCACGTCGGCAGTCAAAGGCCACACATCAATAGGTGCCTTGGGAAGACCTTTAGGTCACATTTTTGTATATGAAATTTTGTAGCCAAATGTAAATATTGTAAATGTTGAACATTTCCATATTTGGAGAACTTTGTATATATTTTGTAATCATTTGCTTCACCAGAATGTAATACAAGTTAATGGTTTAACTTTATTATATGAATATGCAAGTGTAAAAGGTTATGATATGATATTAAAAAGAGTGACCCTCGCCCGACATCACATCTTAGAGTTGAGGTGTTGCGGAGTTTAGTGGTATCAGAGTATCCCGGATTTGGTTCGGACCCGCCAATTGGGTCGGATCGGAGAAAGGGTGTCACACACTTCATCCTTTGACTTCAAAAAATACACTCAAATCTTTCTAGAATAGCCATCAATGAATGTAACAAAATAGTTACAACCAATGTGAGATTTAACCTGAGTAGAGCCCCACAAATCTGAATGAATACACTTAAGGATACTTTTATAAGTGTGTTTAGCCGAACTAAACTTGACCCTGCGTTGCTTGCCCATGACACAAGACTCAAAGAATTCTAGTTTTCTTGTTTTATCACCTTTCAACAATCCCCTTTTACTCAACATTGTCAGCCCCTGCTCACTCATGTGACCCAATACATAATGTCATAACTCCGTACAATCATTATCCTTCTTTGACGCGGATGAGACAACCACTATTCCCATCACCGTATTCCCTAATAAAGTGTAAATATCATGCAACCATTTACCCTTCATCACAACCATAGCTTCCTTCAAGACTTTAATTTGCCCATGACTACCAACAAACTTGTATCCTTGATTATCAAGAGCACCTAAAGAAATCAAATTTTTCCGTAGACTAGGAACATTCTAGGCATCAAATGTTCTGACAATTTCATCATACGGTTGATTAGTAGTGAACCAGCATCCGTAGCGGGGGACATCATAATCACTCGGACGTCATAGTACTTTATGTCATTATTTTAGAATGAAACCGGAATGTTTGTTGAAAGTAATATATTGAAGAAACTGAGTCATCCATCACCCATGTATCTAGAAGCTGTAAATACTAATATTCAAAAACATCACTACCTTGAGTTCACCTTCTTCAGACTCTTAACGCTATAGTTACTTGAGTTACATTGATTTAGAAATTGTTTAATAATATTATTTTATATTATTTTAATTTATTAATATTTATGCAATTTAGATATCATAATATTAAATGATTATATTGATATCATGTTAGTCTAAAGTTTAAATTAAATTAGATATCATGTTAGAAACTAAGATCTTAGATATCATATTATTAAACATATTAGTTATATACTATAGTTAACTTTAAAGTTTAAGATCTTAGATATCACGTTGAAAAGAAATTAGCTTACATATTAGTTTTGATATGAATTTACCGTAAATTTAAAATAATTTTATACTATAGTTTTATTTTAGTTTAATTTGATAATATTAAATTAAGTTAGATATAATGTTTGAAACTTAGATCTTAGACATCATACTATTAAACAATTATAATTATCTCATGTTAGAAACATAGATCTTCTTAGATATCATAATAATATTATTTTAGTTAATAATATTACTAACTAATATAATTTTAGTTAATTATGGTAGTTATTTAGTTAATGGTATTACTTTTATATGAACTTGCATTGATTTAGAAATTGTTTAATAATATGATTTTATATTAGTTTAATTTATTAATATTTATGCAATTTAAATATCATAATATTAAATGATTATATTGATATCATGTTAGTCTAAAGTTTAAATTAAGTTAAATATCATGTTAGAAACTAAGATCTTATATATCATATTATTAAACATATTAGTTATATAATATAATTAATCTTAAAAACTAAGATCTTAGATATCATGTTGAAAAAAGATAGTGATTTACATATTAGTTTCATATTAACATTAAATTTGAAACATTTTATACTATAGTTTTATTTGGAGTTAAATTTGATAATATTAGAAATTAAGTTAGATATAATGTTTGAAACTTAGATGTAGGCATCTTATTAAACAACGATAAATTATTTCATGTTAGAAACTTGGAATGTCTTTAGATATTATAATAATGTTAAATAACACTTAAGATGTGGATGAAGTTATATTTATCGCGTATTAGTCTAAGTTTAAATTCAGTTAGATATCATGCTTAAGAAACTCAGATATTACTTTTATGTTAACTTACATTTATATAATGTTATTATAATGATATCATATTATATTATCACATTGATTTTAATTTTATTTTCAATAAAATCACATATATTTATAGGATGACTAGTGGAAGTTGAGGCAATATTGTAGGTTGAGATCCTGTATGGAGATATTGCACACCTGTGGAGGGGAATAAAAATGGAACAATTTGCTATTATTGTGGTTTAATGATAAAAAGTGATGGAATTACTTGCTTTAAATTTCACATGTCATATACGGATCCCCATTCAAATACAAAGAAGTGCCCAAATGTGCCGTCAGAAGTAAAACAAAAAATGGCAACACATTTAGACAAAAGTAAAGCAAAGCGAAAAATCTTTATGAATATGAAAGAAATTCGACGAGTGAGACCTGATGAGAGGAAGACATCCCTACTTATCATTGATTGTGATGAGGAGGAGGGTGATGATGTATATATGTATCCGTATGCACCCGATGGCGAGATGAATATCGAAGCGTACGTGCATCGAAAAATTTAGTGAATGGGCAGGAACAAGTTGAAGGGTTTTATGAGAGGCAAGAGAGAAAAATAGGTAAAATCTTTATATCTAATTCATTTTTGTAACTATAATTATATATAAAAGAATGTACTTTAATTTTTTGTGTTGATAAAGTCTTCACAACTTGGTGATCCATGAAGCGTATACAAAAGATAACAAAGTGTTCGGCATATGGATCATCATACGCGAATTACATGATGGTTCATCTAAGTCTTTGGTTACAAAATGGCTTTGAAAATATGTCTAAAGGGGTTCAAAATCGAAACAAGCTAGGGCGATTGATTAGCAGGATTCTTGTATATGAAAGTGTTCCACCTCGAAAAACGAACTCACATTACTTTAAGAACATGATTATTGGTGCCACCTGACAAAGCGAGTTTGTCTAATTGTATAATATGTTTTAATAATGATATTATTATCTTAAAATTATGATTACAAATTTTGCAACCACTAATCAACTTTCCTTTAATTATATATGTAGGGATGAGACCAGACATTTTCATCTCTCATGAAATCCAAAAACAAGTAATTTGGAAATGGAGTGTAAAAATATAGAAGCTTATGTCAACATACAAAGGGAAAAATGGAAGACATATGGATTCACAATTATGTGCGATTGATGGACTGGGCAAACCAAATTGAGCATAATTAATTTCATGGTATACTCAAAAGGAAGTACAATTTTCCTCAAATTTGTTGATACATCAGATAAGATTAAAGAAAACAAGTATGTATATGGTTTGCTAAAGGATGTGATTAAGGAAGTTGGAGGAAAAGTGCTAGTCTGAGTGTAACGAGATAATGGAATCCGGCCTTTGGCAGAGCGGGAAAGTTGTTGATTAAAAATACAATCTATAATTGGACTCCATATTACCTTTATTGCATTGATTTGATGTTTGAAGACATTAGTAAAAGGGATAATGTTGCTAAGTTGATTATGAATGCCCGAAAGATAACCAACTTCATTTATAATCATATTTGGTTGCTTACAAAAATGCGAAAGGTCTGTGGTGGAGATATCGTGCGTCCTTGAGCAACAAAATTTGCAACTACTATATCGCCCTTGATAGTCTTCTAAAAAAAGGGTTGATTTGAAGAAAGTCTTTATTAGTGATGAATGGGGATCTCACAAGCTTAGTCGGACAACAGTTTGATATGAGGTTGAAAGACTCATGTTTGATCATGAATATTGGGAGAAGGTGGACAAGCTAGTGGCCATTTATGAGGCACTATACACAATGTTTCGTATTATTGATTCAGAAGTTGTCACAACTATGCCATTTGTTTATGAGTTGATTCGACTGATAAAGGCAAATTTAGATCGACTCAAAGCTAAAGAGTGGGTGAAATATATCATCATAGATCGTTGAGATAGAACCCTTAAATATCATCTTCATGCAGCAAGTAAATAATTAATATCCTCTTCACCGATATTCACAATTAATAATATTATGTTTCTATTATCACATACTAATTCTCAATAACTATTGTAGCATACTATCTAAATCCAAAATTTCAATATAGACTTGGAGTTGGTTGTGACCCTAAGCTACTTCAAGTTGTTCATGATGTTTTTTTTAAATTAGATCCTAATGCTAAAGGCCTTTGTAATTTTGGAAATGAGATAAATTAATGAGTTTCTAATTCTAATTAATTGATTCAATTTATTTGATTGATTTTTTATTTTAGAGATTTTGACATTTTGAATTCACAGCTTATACTCTTCTGAGATGCAAAAAAATGATTTAGTGATCAAGCAGCAATAGCCTTAAGATAAAAAATGGTTCCTGGTGAGTGTTATTTCTCATTAAAGTAAAGTTCATAACTATTTTATTATTAGATATTGAATATAAGTCATTTTTATTGCAACTGAATGATGATTTTTGTATGGAAATCATGCTCCAACATTAACGAATTTGGCCTTGAAGGTTCTTTCCCAAACCGCATCATTTTCAGTGTGTGAGGGAAATTAGAGCACATTTTCTCTAATCCATACCAAACAAAGAAATCGGCTTGCTTACCCTAGGCTCCAACAATTAGTTTTTGTTGAACATGAAACTAAGATACATGATGTGGAGCGGGGCCGATAAAATTCTTGAGAAAAATGATTTTCTCGATTTACTTGAGATTTCAGTTGTGTTTGGTGAAAAATAGGAAAATCAACTATTCCAATGGGTTAGACCTTTCAATTAAGATGATGAAGATGGAAATCTTGATCCACGAATTGATGCACATGTTTGAGAAGCAGGTGTTAATGTTGAGAGGGTTTTATCTAAAGAAGTTCATAGTGAAAGTTTTAGTCAAGACACGGGAGACTCATTTCAGCCCGTAGTTACTTCTCAAGCCTCTTTTGATTCAAGTGTTGAACATAATAGTAGACCAAGTTTTGTTGGGTAACCCACTGGTTATATGATGGCTCGAGGGATGGGGACCAATGATGGTAGTAATCTTGGAAATAGGCGTGGAGGAGATATTGCAAATCCACAATAAAGTCAATATCCATTGAGCTCATTCACCAATGAAGATGATTTCACACATACTACACAAGATGAAGACTACGGTTCTAGGAGAGTCGATCTAGGTATTGGAGCCATTGGAAAGCCATATAGAGGAAGACAACGAAGGATGACACCATACAATGAGGATTCTTTTTCGGCTAGTTTTAAGTCCGTGAGTATTGAAACTCAATTCAGTGATTCATCGAATGAGGGCAACATATTTCCTCCTTATCCTGATAGTGTAATTAGATTTTCTTGGAAATCGCTGGGTTCCATTGGTGAAGAATATGAAATGATTAACTATCCTCATGATTTACAAATGTCATTCCAAATTTCATATCAAATAGAACAAGGATTTCAAACAAGCATGTGGGTGAACCTCAAGTTTCCTATCTATGGAGAGGTTGTAGATAGGAGTCAAGACATTTATACATGACATGTTCAAAGTTACAATCAATATTATTGGAAAAAAATGTCTTGGTATAAATATTGTCTTCAACAAGATAGGATCTCTTCATCAAATAATGTAATTGAGTCACATCAGTCATCATTTTGGTTTTAAAAGACTATTATAATGTAATTTCTCAATAAATTATAATGGTCATAAATGCTAACCAATTAATATGTGCCTAACTGTTATTCTTCTTTTTTATAGTTGATAAAAAGTGACATTCCATGAATTTTCAGAGTATTTTGTTAATTTTTCGGCTTTCTAGATATTTTTGTCAAAATATCTACGAATAATTTGGATGTTAATAAAATCTGAGTACCGATATATCTGAATGTAATATATCTTTTGTTCTTGCCTAAGTCTTTTGAAACGTTAAGCGCTCTACCATATGAGATAGGCATGATGGGTGTGTATAGTGTTTTTATTTATAGTGTTTCTGATGATAAAATCTCTTAGTGTTCTTTAGGACTCATTTGGGATGATGGAATTTAGAATCCATGGATTTTGATGAAAAGAATGGTTTAAATGGGCATTGAAAAGGATAGTTTGATAGAATACCTTGTCGAGTATGAGTTTAAAATCCATGAATCAGATATGGGAGCAGAGATGAGTGTTTTTACAATGAGAAACCAAAGGAAGGGAGAAAATAGGGTTTTTTAATTCGAGGGTAAAATAGATATAATATTGTAAAATTTTAAATTTCATCATCTACCAAAAATGAAGGACTCTTGTTTCAAAAGTCCCGTTTTTTATGGATTTGAGAAAATCTTGGAATTGGTAAAACCATAGGATTCATTCTAATTTTGGACAGACAACTTAGTTTGAGACAAAATCCCTGGATTTGCCCAATTTCTCCATTTGAATTCCTTCAAACCAAACATAGCCTAAAATTTTTTTATAAACCAATTCTAATAGCATACTATTTTTTAGATATTTAAAGTATCTTCTAATAAATTTTATTTATTCAAAATACATTTTAATTAAACCAAAAACGTATTATTTTTTTATCAATAAACCAAAAACATATTATAAAGTTATTATCAAATAGGAATTTTTAAGCTATTGTGGACAAATGTGTATTAAGATTCTTTCATTTTTATTTCTCTCCAACTTTCTTTCTAATCATCTCATCTTCCTTAAGCGAATAAGGGGATTTTTGTCGATTCTCAAAACCGTCGACTCAGTTGTCACCAACGTAACTGTGTCCCATTCTTGTTAAATGGTTATTAACATATATCTAAGTTTTATTTTGTTTTTCATGATTTCGTTATCTTGTTATGATGTTTTGTGTTGTCGTCTTATTGTGGCATTTTGTGTTTTCATCTTGTTGAGGTGTTTTGTGTTTTTTTCTTGTTGCAGCGTTTTGTGTTGTCGAGGTATGACGTTTCGTTTTTTGTCGTCTTAGTGCGGTGTTTTATTTGTATGTGTGCGATTCAAACGGGCAACATATATTCCATCAGAGACAACAAATCAAATTATAGCCGTCATTATATTGCAGAACTAGAGTCCTATGTATTCTAGTCACTATTATCAAATTTGTAGGCTTTTAGTTGATTTATTGTGCTATTAACCTGGGTGTTATTTCATCATTTATAATTTTTAACAATTTGGTATTTTTGTTCCTATTGATGTATTGCTAGTTTTAATTAATAAAATTATTTTGTTTTATTTTTCAAAAAACTGTATGGACAATGCTTTTTGAAGTATTTATAACATTAATGGTTTTTCTAAAATATATTTCAATGGTTTTTCAATATTGATGATGAACCTTTTTTATATTTTAGAAATATTTCATAAAATTTATCAAATACATATGTTTTAAAAAAAACATTTCTTAAAATCATTGCGAACAAAACATTTTTTGTCTTATTATTATTATTATTATTTAGATATTGGATGGCATGTGTTCTTAAGACTTAATTCAAGTGATAAATGGTTGAGAAAGGCTTATGGAAGATCCAGGTTCTAATCTCGTAGAACACGTTACTAAAACATGATATACAAAGTAACATAATATACAAAGTGATAGATGATATGTAATGTAATTTCCAAATTGTTGAAAAGTAAATTTAGTTCTTATTTAAAATAACTTTTTAAATAGGTATAGAAGTATTTGAAACATCTTTGAAAGCCAACTCAAATTTAGTTAAGGCATGATCAGTCTCGATTAATTTAATCACCGTGTACCCTAACTCTAGGCTCTAGTGTTGATGAGTAGCTTGATTGAAAGCTAAAAGTTAAGCTCTAGTTCACATGGATTATGATTTTAATTAAGATGTATTTTTTTTTAACTTTTTACTAAAACAACTTATTTCAGATTTTACATCATTTTTAATTAATTAATTATTTATTTTATTCAATAGAAAAAAATAAAATATTTTATGTTATTTGATGATAGAAGTAATGAGGATTGTTCTTAACTTTTTATTATTTAATAGACATTAAATATTGAAAAGAAATAAATAACTTAGAGGAACTTTGTGTTTCAATCCATTAATTTGGTAATAAATGTAAAAAAGCATAAAAAATGTAAAATATATATATTTATCATTATGATTTTATAGAAAATAATTGTGATTCAAGTATGATAGTACCTACTACATAGGTACTACCTCAATACAATATAGGTACTATCATGACATTGTTGTAACGTGTCAAATTTAGTTATTATTAATACCTCAAAATGCGAATGATTGCGTTCATATATTGTTCTCCAAGAGTATGCATATATTGACTACCAACACTTAAAATGTAAGCAAGATCTTGTCTTGTATGAGCTAAATACAATAATCTCCCCACAAGTCTTTGATATCTTCCTTTATTAGTAGGTATTTTATTAGGTTATTTATAACTTCATGCCTGCTCTATTGGTGTATCGGACTAAGTTGACATCACGACATTTTCAATTTCTTGTTAACTAAATGAATATTATTCTTTTGAGATAGAAAAATTCAGCTTAACCGAAGAACATCAATCGAAATATTTTAAAGAAATAAGATCACATTTGTTTCAAACTCTTTGGAAAAATTACAGAACTTTCTTCCTTTGGAGTCGTTTTGGTAACCACCATGTCATCCACATATACAATGAGTGTTATAATCCTATCATGATGCTTCTTTAGGAACAAAGTGTGATCTGAATTGTTTTGAAGGTAACCAAAGGCTTTCATTGACTTTGTAAACCTACCAAACCATGCTCTTGGGGATTGTTTAAACCCATATAATGACTTCTTTAATCTACACATCTTTTGACTTTTCTTTTCTGACACCAAGCATCTTGGTGGAAGATCCATATTTACTTCTTCAGATAACTCGCCATTTAGAAAGGCGTTAACACTCGTGAATTGTTCGCGATGGTCAATCTAAGTTTATGGTAAAGATAATAGGATCTTTCTAAATGTGTTGATCTTAGTTACAGGTGCAAACGTCTCAGTGTAGTAAATCCCATAAGTTTGAGTGTATCCTTTTGCTACCAGTCTTGCGTTATATCGTTCAATACTCATATACGCAGCCTTTACGTTATATTTCCAGCGACGCAACTAGCTTCTTTCCGGGTGGAGCAATAAGCAAGTTCCATGTTATATTTTTGCATTGATTTCATCTCTTCATTCATGAAATTTGCCTTTCCATCTTGGATCGAAGCTAGGTTTCTTGCATGTTTATGAACCTTCTGATGGAATATTTGGTTGCTCAAATGACTTATTTGATTAAGACAGACGATGGTTAGACACATAGTTGTTTATTGGATATTTAACTTTGCTAGATAGTTTAGGTTCATATGTGGTTTTAGGGATACCTCTATTATGACAATGTGGTAAACATTTCATGGATGACTCAGGTTCCAAATTAAGAACACCCTCACTAGACGACGATTGGTGTGGTATGTGGATGAGGTGATACCAGCTCAGTTTGTTCGGATGGTGGATCGGTTTTCTTTGTTTCTTTCTTCTTCCTCGCTAACCACCTTATGTGCAGTTAATACTGTGGTTTGGATGTTACCTTAACATATCAATTCGCTTACTTTCTAGTTCAGCAATCCCCAGATTCACCCTTCATGGAGATGTGATAGTCAATTTGAATCTCATTATTGAACTCGATGTTTCCAATACAGATGGTTGTCGAAAAAAAAATTGCCACTTATTAGAGATTGTTCAAGCTTCCTTAATAGCATAACAAATGCCGATATCTTACATCTACACACATAAGTTTCCCAAACCAAATCAATAGTATCTATCTACACTTTTTCTTTTTTTACATCCATTCATTTTGCAATATATTAATGTTATAGGGTTTTGTTATGCGAATACTCAAATCTGATTTCTTCCCAATATCCAACCCTTAAGTACTAGCCAAACCCCATTGAAGTTCAGTTATTTGAAGGAAAAAAAAACCCAGAACAATACCAACGGTCTAATGTAAATGAACAGTAAAGGGAATCAAACTGGAAAGGGCAATCACCAGATTTCCTTTAATTCGAATGGAATCTAAGTAACGAGGGCATTCAAGGTTTGGTATTGCTGACCTGTCATCACACCTTCCCCCTCCCCCTCCCTCCTTTATGATTTCAATGATTCATGCAGCACCAAAGCCCAAGATATGCTAAAATGCACCATATGGCACGTGGCATCCCACTGAATCCAGTAATGCTAAGCCCACTGTTAGTTCTCTCTACCCTTTTATCTTTCTTACCTTCTTTCTTTCCCATTTGGAACCTGTCATAATGTGTCCAAATTCATAAGGGTTTTGGATTTGGTGAGGAGGACAGAGAAAGAGAGAGAGTCCCCCACAATCAACCACCCCCACCACCACCCAATCAGATCCCCCTGTATATCAATGTCTCTTCATAAAAGAAAGAAAAAAAATATCTGAATCTTTAATATAATATGTATGTAATATTGTATATATTGCAACTGTATGTGGGTGGGCTTTTTTATTGCAAGGTTGGGTGGTGGTGACATGCATAGTTGTTAATTAGCTTTTATAATAAATGAGTGAAAAGAAAGAGAGAAAGCTACTAGGGGGGGTTAGAGAGAGAGAAGAGTTTGTCATCTCATGCCTATCTAGTTTTCTCTCTCTTAATCAATTGGAGCTCTGATTTTGATCTAGTTTCTTTTTTGCCTTTTGCCCTTTCTTTATGGCTTCTTCCACTTCTTTATGGCTTCATCTTCATAACAACTCCTCTGTGTCTCTTATCAGTTTTTTGTGACAATTTAGTAAGAAGAAGAAGAAGAAGAAGAAGAAGAAGAAGAAGAGGTAGAGGGAAGTTAGGAATCTGTCATGGATGACTCTGTACAGGTTTCCAAGGAACTGAAATATGAAACTCAGGCATCAGATGGAGTAGGATGCCGCGTTTCTTTGTGTGGGTTTGTTGTTTGTGGGTTTATGGTTTTGTGGGAAGTTGGGGATGGTTTGAGGTTGATTTTTTCTGCATTTTATGTTATATGGCATTTATGGGCTTCTTTTCTTCTTCTTTTTTCATGTGGGATTTATAGAAAGGTGGTTCATCGGAAGACTGTGGTTACAGTGAGGATTGAAGCAAATGTTGGAAAACAGAAGAATGAGGACCATAGCCTCGGGTGCACGGGTCTTGGAGGAAATATGGGTGGACATATGCAAGATCTGTGTCAGTTCAGTTTACCTTTTTCCCTGATGAATCAATTCCATCTTTTCTCCTTCCTTGGTCTACATGTTCAATTTCTTGCTTTTAGGTTTTACACTTTCACATCTCTCTCGTTTGCCTTAAAGTTCTGAGTAAAGTAACTCCATCCCCAACTGTCCCATGTGGCTTGTTTGGAAAATGGGTTAGCATGAATTTTGGGTTCTGTATAGATTTTCTTTTCCTCCATTTCCACAAATTTCACTCAAGATTTGTTCTTCATTTCTTTCCATGATCTCTCTTTTTCTCCATTTCAAGTTTTTCTCACTTGTTCTTGATTATCTTTCAGGGGCTATTATAGGTGCAGCACATCAAAGGGGTGTTCAGCTAAAAAGCAAGTGGAGAGATGCAGAACAGATGCTTCAATGCTCATTGTTACTTACACTTCCAGCCATAACCACCCAGGCCCTGATCTCTGTCTCCCAACACAAACAGATTTGAGAAACATTGTTGAAGAGCATGAGAGGCAGGGAACAGCAACAACCCATCACCATGACTAGTGATGAAGATGCAAGTACTGATCAAGACCAGTTCCACTACTTCCAATCCTCCATCAACCATGGAGAAGAAGACCCATTTAAGGTGAACCTAGAGAAAACCCATGATTCATTGGGTGTCCTATTTGATGAAGAGCCCCTTGCTTACCCACATCTCATGACCTTCTCCTCCTCAACACCCAAATCAGAAGAAAATGATTTCTTTGATGAGCTTGAAGAACTACCCACACCCTCATCTTTCACAAGCTTCATGAGGAGCAACTTCAACTTCTTTGATGACAGGATTCTTTTGCTCCCTTCTTGATCCAACTACCTCTTCTTTTTTTTTCCTTTTTTTGTCCTTTTTTTGGGAGCTTGTAGCCTCGGAAAAATGTACTCTATGTGAATATGTGTTATACCCACTACTTTTAATCCTTCTATTGAGCATCATTTTAGTTTTTTTTTTTTTTCCTTCTGGGCTCACAATCTGAGAAAGTTGCATCACTTTCCCATGCCTGCCTCCCTCCCCAAAAGAAGAGAAAAAAAATAAAGACCCGCCATTAAAAACTAGTGGAGAAGCTATATATTAAAAGTTGTGTTTCTAGAGATTGAGATTGAATGCTCTTGGCAGATGAGAAACCCACCACCATGGCCCATGTAGAAAGAGTGGATAAGTGTATAGGTACAGGTCTCCTTAGTGGTTGTGTCTTCACAGCCATAATAATTAAAACATGATTCCACGAGATTCACGAGGTATAAACCTGCCTACGGATGTTTCGATGTGTCGTTCGGATTTCTTCTTCTTTGGTTTGTTTATGGTTTGTCAGGGTTGAAGTGAAGTGGGTGGAAGTTGAAGAAGAAGGGTTGCTTACTTTTTGGCAGTTTGTGAAGACACTTGTATGATTTGGACTATGTTTTCTTTCTTTTGGTTTTGTTTGGGATGGGTTCTGTGCTTCTTTCTCTTCCAAAAAAGTTTTATAGTATGCTGTTTGCAGTGTTTGTTTTGAGCTGTGCTGTATCACATATTCCTCCTCCCCAACAAAAATGCAAATTGAAAATCCACAAAACATCCTTTTCCGAGGTTGCTTGAGATTCCACTCACAAAATAATTATTCTCTTTACTCATTATTTATCTGGATATTGGATATACTTTATTGAATTATTACTTATTCCACCTTTTTTTTACATGTTTTTTTTTTATTTATTCATTTTTAATAAATACTTTTTCTTTGAATACTCATGGGACCTTTGGAGCACCCATTTATCCTTTTACCGCACATGTTTGCTAGAATTTAAGATAGTAAATTATTTCTATCGAGGCTCAAACTTAAAACTCCCCTCCCTATACCCCTCACGAAATGGTGAATCTATATCACTTGTGATATGGATAATGACTCCTTTACGAATTAAGCATGCCTAAAGGCATTTTTTTTACATGTTAAGAAAAGAAGAGAAAATGCTAACAATTGTGATGAAATAATTTGACTGGAGATCGACGTAGTTTGAATTGCTAATCTGAAAGCTAAGAAAAGATAAATTATCGACGATAAAGCCGTCCTGATAGATCGATGAAAAGCCTTAAGTGTGATGATAAGAAATAAATGAAAAAATAATAATAAAATGACCAAATCGATGTGGAATAAACTCCACTTTTAATAAACCATTTTATCAAAGAAACCATATACGAAGTAGTTAAAATAAATGACTAATATTTTAAGTAAACAATGACCAAAAAATTATCCCTCCAATCTAAAAAGGGCCTAAACCTGAGAAATAAAGGGAGAAACAACTTGAGAAACAGTTATTTAGAATTATTTTATCTTGCTTTGTAGAATAAAAGTCTGTTTTAGAAATCTAAAATGATTTAAACATATTTTTAAATAGATTTAAATTAATCGCATTTCTAAATTTAGAATATTTCTTTATTTTTAACAATTTATATATTTATCCATCATACCTAACTCACAAGCAGAAATATTCAACGCTTCAAAAGACAAAACATAAAAAGAAAAGGATCTCAAGTTTGAGTCACAATGAGAACAATATACTACGTTATAATTAAAATGTTTATATATATATATATATATATATATATATATATATATATATATATAATCACATTTGCATATTACATTGTAGAACTATATTTTTACAAACTATGTCCAATCCATTCTTTACCACTTGAAACAAGCCTCAAAGGCAATTAATTTATTAGTTAAATATTCAATAGTTTACTTTTTCCAAGAGAGTTAAATATTTTATTTATAAAGCTTGTCCAATGCATAGTGAAATAAGGAGAAATAGCAATAAATTATTTAGAAAAAACAGGAAAATATCAATATTTAATATTCAATATTTCATTTGAATTATGGAAATCATTTGGAAACTACTACAAAAACCATCATCCAAGAATTTTCTTAGAAACTGTGATTCAAGAGCAGCTGAAGAGGCGCTTAAAGCACAAAGTAACACTTCCTGCTGAGTCTGCCTATTTCTAAAGCTTCGGTTCCGGAAATTCAGTAACCGAGATCCATTTCAAAGCATAGAAAATAATAAATATGTTAGGATTCAAAGAATTTAAATTATCATCATCAGTATCATTAACCCTATTAGTACCCATTGCAGCAATCGCTCAGAAGAAGTTACATGACAGACAGGGCTTGGCTTCACTGATTCAGAAGCTGCCAGAGGCTGAGAGCCTTATGGGATCTTAGGATGACACTTAATGATAAGTCCATACTCCTTTGCTTCTTTTGCGCTCATGAAGAAATCCCGATCAGTGTCTTGGTTGATCTTCTCAAGGCTCTGACCGGTGTGGTATGAGAGATAGCCATTGAGATTAGCCTTGTGATGCAGCATTTCATTTGCCTGAGAGATGGATGGGATGATAAAATAATGGCATCTAATCAGAATTTTGTTTCTTAGGAAATACAACAGAGATAAATGCATTAGCCTGTTCAGCATGGTCAGAGAGCAATAGCCAGCTCATGAAAATAACTCTCTTGTCTTTGTCCAAAGCATTAATCATGTAAATGGTGGATCAACAGTCCTTTAGTTAAAATGCTTCCCCATGCCGACACTCCTATGCAAGTTGGCCTATTATGAACGTATTTCCTTGAAGCACTATTAAAATTATACATACCCAGAAAGAAAAACAAAGAAAGCAAAAGGTGGTTTTAATAATTGAATGGATAGATTTTTGGCACTGTCTACCCAATGTCTGTTTTCTAAATTTCCAGTTGTCTAATAGATTGTGCCTCTATAGCCATGTCATTGAATAAGAATGGATGAAATCCCTTAGGAGTGAGCTATTTCTATTTGTCTTCATAGCACATCTCAAATCATGGGAACTGTTGCTTATTACATATTTGCAAATGAAAAGTCTTCCAACATAAGAAATAAATTTCACAAATTTTGGAACGAAAACAGTTTATTGAGAAGTTATGCTAAAAACCAGGTCAATTTTTATAACAAATTTGAGAGGTTTTTCTTAACTTTTAAACCAAATCGAAGAGGTTTTTCAAATGTTTCTACATTCTATAGGTGCAGTGCCTTCAAGGACAATTGAAGGAGAAAACAGTCTTTCATCTTTTCCTTATAAACTGTTTACAAAAACTGATTTTTAAAAACATTGTCAAAGAAACCCTAAATCTGTCACTACATGAAACCTTTAAAAAAAACTCAATTTTTTAAAATAATCCTACACATCCATCAATATATAAAGGGTTAATTTCCCTATGGGCCATAGGCATCACAATGTATGTTTGCTGAGTTAGGTAAGTTACATCAAGATGTGACTGACAAAAACAAATGATGGAACGTAAGCAAGAGAGAGAGGCACCTGAATATCTATGTCAGTTTGCCCACCTTGAGCTCCACCGAGAGGCTGATGGATCATGATCCTTGAGTTTGGCAAGCTATATCTTTTTCCTTCAATTAAGAGGGAGGAGACAGACACATGTCTAAGCACACTTAAAAGCAAATGCCACCAAGTGGAACTCCAAACCACTAACAACAGAGACCAAGGAAATTAATTACCTTTGGTGCCACAGCTAAGCAAGAATGCTCCCATGCTGTTCATGGAAAATAAAAATGAATAAAAGAGCAACCACTAAGGGAAAACATTGGCCTAACATTTGATACAAAAGACGCAACAAAGACTCATCAGCAAACAGATAGCAAGAATATTTGAAAAATGCATCAACTAACACACCAGAAATAGTTTTAGATTGCAATACACATAAAACCGATCTGAAGACATCAACTCATACTTAGAATTATAATTCGTGAAAAAAGTCACAATTATAAGATATCAACAAAATTGGCCATTCCATAGTAAAGACATTTGAGATTATCAGACTGCATCAACTCACAAACCAATAATCAGGAGTGACAATGTCAGTGTAAAAAACCATGATAGTTAGTTAACCCAAAGACGATCTTTTCAATAGTGAGATCAGATTTCTTTCACATGAACATGACCTGCTTATTATGTGGGTAACAGATACAACAAAACCCTTGTAAACCATTAAATAAATTGGCAGAATGGGATTGGATTGTGTAAATTAAATTAAAATGAAAATTACTCAAGTAATCATGTATTTGGGTACACTTAACCCAATTCAGACTTGGTTAAATCGTTTAAAACATTGAATTTAAATGAATTGTAAACTAGGTTATATTTCAAAAATATAAAATATTTTAACTTATTAACAAGACCCTTCTGTGACAGTTCTGTCTAAAGAATAAAAAATAATAATAAAATTTAAAAAACAAACCAACTAAAACCTACAACTATGTGAATCAAGTCATAATTGGTTAACAGGTCGTGATATATTAAATGTGTCAAAGCAGGCAGTATTCAGTTTGATAGGTTCAACTTGAAAATATGTTTAACAACCAAGCTCAGTGGGTAGACATGAAAACGATCAACCACAATATAGAACCACTAATTTCATGTCATTTTCAAGTCAAGTTCACAAGTCATGTCAAAAATCAATAGCCACCTCCATCAATAGAAGAGTAACACACCTAACACTCAACTTCCAACTATTCAGGATTGTGTCCATAAAATGTTTCACCAATGATCCTATTATTGATCATATCTTCTGCTAAACCATTCTGTCTGTATTTAATACTTCCCTTCAGAATCCTTGCCTTGCACTTGCCCCTAAAGCAACCACTTGAACAACTTTTTACTTACCATTTGCTCCACAAAAAGAAGCTAAGAAGCAAGAGTGCTTCATTATCTTAGGATCAAGTACCTAACTCTACAGAAAGAACTGAACTACTGCTCAAAGTACTGACTGTGATCCCAAAATATGGCAAAGTGTGCATTATATTAACAACTAATATTCCACTCTCAATGTCCTTGATGGGCTTGTCGATTGATTATACTTGAAGTAAGGAGAGGGAGGCTAAACTCTTGTTTTCTCTGTCCTTGTTTTGCATTTCGGTGCATATTGTATACATCATTGTAATTTGTTGTGCCTTTTCCAACATGTAATTCAATATATTCTCTTTTCCTCCCTATCAAAAAATAATAATAAAGAAAACGCTAATTCTCTGCTAAAACTCCATGCAAAAACCTTAACTCTATCAAAAACCATGTGCAAAATAAAAGACCTTTGAATATCGAAGTCAAGAACATGCAGAACTATAAAACCATGCACAAACCATACAATTACATGCAAAGCATCTGAACAAACATCAGCATGTGGAAAAAGAACAAAGAATTAATTATTTCACAAAGAGATAGTAAGAAGCAGATTAAACAAATATATACGTGAACCACACAATTGTAGAATAAATTTGCATGATAATACCACTACACAGGTATATCATCAAGTGAAGACCATACTGAAAATAGGAAAACTGTTCCACAAATTTAAAATAAAGAAAATGCAGAACAGTTACCATCACAGCTGGAATATCCAGTTACTGAAACCCAAAAAAATAAGGTTTACTAACATGCACTGTTCCATTGAGCAATAATTAGGTATGGATGGCATAGAAGACTACAATAATCTGTCTCAGTGCATCTTTACCTGGCAGCTAGTCCAACACATACGGTGGAAACATCAGGTCGGATATGCCTCATTGTGTCGAATATAGCCATGCCTGAAGGGATAAAAAAGGAAGAATTCAAAAGAAAAATAAGAACCACAAGAAGTCTCCATGCTCAGTTAAAAATAAACTGGGACCAGTGTGAGCAAAAATTTATTGTAAGACAGAAATTACCAGCTGTAACTGATCCTCCTGGAGAGTTCACATACATGACAATATCCTGTTCAGAATATCAAGACATGATCTGATGGTTAAAACTTGCATAATGGTAGTCAGTTTTCATAAGCTGTTAGAAAAAGAAGAGAATTGAGATCAAAATGAAGGTAATATGTCAAAGGCACAGATTACAATAAAATGAAGGATAGTAAAAACAGCAATCTCATTTGGTATCTCATGCTTAATTTCTAGTTGTTTCCAATATGTTTTTTTGGTGGAGGAAGTTAACAATGAGAAGAGTAAGTTGTCTGAGCTTATAGGAGAAGGGATTTTGAGAATGCCAATACGGCCAAGGAAGTAGAAATCTCATAAGAGGATCTTAGGAATCAAAGACGATTCAGAGAATGGGTTAACAATTGTGCAGGGTTCCCAACTTCCATAGCGTTCTGCTGGGATATTTTGAAGATCAAATGGAGTTACAATCCCAAGACCAATTGTGCAGTCACCCCATTGACAAGGATCCAAATCTACTCACCAAGGACCCTCAAACCATCTCAATTACTCAAGAGTGGGTGGTTTAGTTCCAAAACTTCTCATGCCTTGCTCCAAATATGGGAAAGCTATGAAGGTGTTTTCTGCTCAAATTCGAAGGGAGTTTGAGTAGAGAGGGAGAGAGTTTATCCCTCCAACATCAGGAAGCAAATGAGGGGTCAACCTCATTAAAGGATCTTCATTATCCCCTTACATCCATAAGATTCATTCATGCTGAAAGGCCTCCGCCTCTTAGCAAGTTTAAGAGTGGTTGCTATCACTTCAATGCTAAAGCGCTTAGGCCATGTCATATTAACAAAGTAAATATTGAGTTCCTGTACAAATGGTACTAGCTTATGAGCCCATAATGCTTTAGGTTGACAAGTTGCACCTACTAATTTGGCTATTTGGCAACTCTATAGGTCCATGTAGCATACATAATAATAAGCCATAAATGACACATAAATAAAACATTCAAATTCTCTTGTTTTGAGATTGATACACTCAATTCTTATAAGCTAATTGAGCTAAAGCACATTCAGAGTGCATTATAATAGCATTTGATGATGCAACTCCATTATCCCAAAAGGGAGTTGCTATCATACAGATACAACACAGCAGTTTTATGATTCCACAAAAAAAAGCACCATTTCAATATCTTACAATCAAGTTGTGAGATGGGTTCTGCTTTCTCTGCTGAACCCATCCATGATCATAGATTGTATTAATAAATAATACACACACACACACACACACACACATAGATTGTAGTAATGATAATAATAATATCCAAAGGGGAAAATTTGCATACAAAATAGGAACATCAGTATATGAGTATAAAGATGTTCATTTTCTGATAGATTGTAGTAATGATAATAATAATATCCAAAGGGGAAAATTTGCATACGAAACAGGAACATCAGCAGCTAAGCTATCATACGGACCTTGTTAGGATCAACAGCATCAAGATATAGAAGCTGAGCCACAATGATGTTCGCCATATCATCATCAACAGCTCCACCACATCGTATTATTCTCTAAAGAGAAATCAGAGATAAATCATATGCATTAACGCACAAGTGTGTGTTAACACTTAAGTAACCGTAGCAACAGATAAACTAAACCAACCCCTTACATGTTGAAAAAGCTGACTGACAACACTCTGAAAACGCTCCATCACCATTGGAGGCGGCCCTTGCCCTCCTTGCGCATATGTAGGGAAGTAGGCCGAAGACGGGATTTGTAAATCATCCCTTAAAAATAAAATTAAAAAAAAAAGAAAGGATGAAAAGAAAAATCAGCATACAAATCATCAAGAACGGAAAAATCTAAACACCCAAAAAATATCCAAACCTGAATCATCAGGTCAAACCCTACCTTACGGACCAAATTCCCCGCCTAGAACTCTTATCCGGCGCCCAAAACTCCCCAGAATAGACAGCCTTCACTGGCGCCACCCGAAGTCTTCTTTCACTGTCAACTAATTTTGTAAACTTCCTGCAAATAGGATAGAGAACAAAATTTATCATTAGTTTTATACTCTAAAAAAGAACACTAATCTTCTGCTTGGTTCCCAAGAAAACAAAAAAAAATTCCGAATCTCATGCACCAAAGCAGGGACAAACGCTTCCCAAATTCAATTAAGTGAAACTTATTCTCCACTTGATGAAAATTTATATTAATTTCCCTAACTTTTCTCACCAACCAAACGGGGAGTTCAACAAACAAAAATACGAAAACAAAAGAAGAAAAGATGAGAAAAGAGGGATAGGAAAGCACGAACCTGGAGGAAAAAGAAAGTTGGTGAGAAGGGGTAGAGGAAGTAGGGTTAGAGGAGGAGGAGAAGATGAGGGAATTGAATGCGACGCAAGTGTGCGCCATTTGGGGTTTCACTTCCCTTCTCTCGCGTCTGTGTCTTATCCTTCAAAGTCGAAAGGGTTTTAGATGTTTCACATTCACTGCACAAGCAAGGGGTCTCTCGATACTCGATACCTCCTTCCGGATCTGGATCTACCTCTCGGATCTAAATCCATCTTTGACCCGGATCATCCTAAATTTTTACAAATTCGCTGGATTTTAAATTTGTCTTCAGATATTTTAGTAAATTAAATAATTATCAAATTAGTATTCAAATGCTTGTTTCTCGATCAAATAAAATTTGAGGTGTTAAACTTATTTTTATTTTATTTTAAACAAGGTGTTAAACTTCTAAAGATTATAAAAATGTAGAATTGAAAATAAAATAAAATCTTAATTTTAGTTAAAATATAAATTTTTTTTTAAATAAGCTAATTCATGAAAGAAATAAATAAAAATAAATGGATATCTGAAATTATGAATTAAATAATTTTTAGTAAATTAAATTATTATTAAATTAGTCTTTTAAAATTGAAAAATTAAAATTTGAGTTCCACAATTCATGGATTACATTCATTTGATGCATGGTAAAATTTTATTTGTGACTTTAACTAACAAGTAACAACTAGAAACAGGATAAAAATAGAGGTAAATTTTAGTGGGTTTTTTTTGTTTACTTAATGTTGAATATAATAGAACTTTTATTTATCAGAATGCAGACTTTAATAGTATTAAGTATTAATCATTTGTTTTTTTTTAATAATGTATTTCTATTAAGGGTGTGTTTTGGAGGAAGCTTTGCAATGGTGTTTAAAGAATTTACTCCATAACATATGACCCCATATAAACTCTTTAACTTATTTAATAGGCTTTTTATTGAGAAACTTATAAACAAAAAACGAAAAGAGCATAGGAAAACACAAGTGATCATCTAAATGATAAAACTGTCATTCTAACAAATTATATAAAAAATATGAAAAAAAAAAATCTTTAAAAAATAGAAAATGAATTCCAAAAGAAAAGGAGTATTTTAATAAATATATTTAAACAAGAAAAAAATCGAAAAACTCTTCACAAAATAACAAATTCTGAGAAATTATGTAAACTTTTTTTGAAAAGTTATGTAAAAAATAATTTGGAAAATAATGAAAAAAAATAGAAAAAAATTCCAAAAAATCATGTAAAAAATAGGAAAAAAATCTGACATATAATTAAAAAAATTAGAAAACAATTCTATTGATGATGAGAAAAATTATAACTGATAATACATTTTCTTAGATTTTAGAAATTTGATCACCGAATCACTGGATTGTTTTGTAACTTAAAATTTTGTGATGATGACACTAATAATGTTTGTTATTTTTGTTTGAAAATGTTTGTGATGATAAGAAGAAGAAAACAACATAATATAATGATGTTTAATATCTTTCTTTTATTAATAATTTGTTATTAGATAAAAGCATATCTGTGTTTTGTGAGATATATAATTTTATTATCATTAAAGTGGGGCACGTCGACTTCAAAAGTTTATAATGTCAAGCGAATCTTTTGCATCTTAAAGTGCAGGATTTTCTTTGTGGCACGAGGTTTTTAATGAGTCTGGTCTTCCTTAAATAACATGAGTTTAATAAATACATCGTTGGAGATTTGGCATTCTAAGATTACCAATGAATAAAAACACAAATATTTTAGTTTATAATCTCTTTGATGCATATAAAAGCAGTGGAAATGGGGATAATGGTTAATTAACTATTTTTATATTAGAGATTACATTTAAAATTCTAAAATACTTTTGGTATATAGTATAATCTTTTTCTACTTTGTTTTAAATTTTTATCATGGATTTCATGATATATATATGTTAATTTTAAAATTGGGAAGCGTCATTTATTGTTCAAGCTGTGCGATTTATAAGCATTTATGATGATCCTTTACTATTGTAATAATTAGTTTGTTATATAATCTTTGACATATTATCCATTCAATACTTTGGCAAATAATAATGTATTTTTTTTTTAAAATATTTTAAACAGTGAACATTGAATAAAAATCTTTTGTAGCGTGGATTATAAGTCATCTAATTCTTATTAAATAAAGTGTTATTTACAAGTTGTTTACCCAAATAAACCCTAAGTATTAAATTGTTTGTTTTTTATATGCTTAAAATCAAAAATAATTTAAGTCAATACTTACTTGTGTAAAGATGATATAACTTTATTATTTCAAATGTTTGGTTTTTTTTTCCTTCAAATAATATAAATATTTGGTTAAAAGACGTGGAAGAATGCCTCATAATGGATGAAAATGTTCTTTTTCATTTTATATATTTGCATATATATTTGAAAATAAATAGTTATTTTCACAATAAAATAATGAAAGTATTTTTGTAAAAATGAGTAAAAAATTAACGTATAATTAGATTTTTGAAATTCAATTTTCAAAAGACTTTTATCAAATCTTATGATAAAATAACAATATTTGTACTAATATATGTATAACATATTAACATATTTACAAAAATTGGAAATGATAAAATTATTATGAAAATAATTTTATTATTATCATTCTTATAAATAGTTTAATTAATTATTAATTTTATATAACTAAAATCTCAAAATATATATAAAAAATCTTAACATAAATTTTAAAAATAATAGATTGATGAAAAAATATATAATGTTTTAAGCTATTGTATTGGATTTTTAAAAATATTTTGTACAAGTCAGCAAAATATAGTTTTCTATTAAGAAGAAAATTTTAAAAATTTAAAATGAGTTGTGTATAAAATGAAAAAAACAAATAGTCATTTTTAGTTGGATTATGAAATTTTAGCTACATTAATTAGAATATTCTGAAAATTTTGATGTATTGTTAATGTTAGTTTTAATTTGGAAAATGTTTAATCGCTTGATTTGGTTGAAAATAAAAAATAGAAAATCGCTTTTTATTAAGCGGGTTTACTGAAAATGAAGTTAATAAAACAATGAGAAAATGTGTTTAAAATGTATAGTTCGCATTAAAGCGTCTGTCTGTTTGTTTGGCTTCAATAGAAGAAAATCGAAGTGGAAGACGAGGAAGAAAGAAAATAAGCGCTTGTGATACCGATCTTTGGAGCGCCTCCACGATGACCCGAATCTAAGTATTTCGATTTGGTAGAAAACTGAGAAAGCAATAATAGAAGCGTTTTACGATTCGTATGAAATGTTGAAATAGTGAATTAAGTTTCTTTTTGTTTTGAATTTATTTTTATCAGATTACCGTAGCTAACGTGTTTTTCGCTTTGTTTCGAAAAGTTTGAATGGCTTGAGAAAATTTTATCTCTTATGACGCAAATTAAAGCAATTTGCTTTAAAAAAAAAAAGTCAAAAAAACAAACACCTCTTGGTAACCAAGGAAATTATTTAAAAGTTAAAGCATATTAATGAACAATGACAAATGATATAGGTATGTTATATCATAATACAATAAAAATTATTATTCCATTAAAACATTTAAAATATTATTGGAAAAAACAATGTTTTAATATAATTAAAAACATTTTTGTTTAGCTAATACCTATTTCGAATGGGAATTAACCATATTTTTTAATTTTATTTTCAAATTAAAAGTTAATTTATTATAAAAGAAAAGGTAAAAAATAAAAACCCAGAAAATCAATTTGGCATTATGATAAGTTGGGAAAGTAGAAACAAAATTTAAAATATTTGTACTACTTTGTGTAATACAAATGTAATCAAAATCTCAATTTAAATCTAAAATGCAATAATCATATTGAGATATTGAATCGGATATGAGCATTATTATGAGATCAGATAAGTAAAGCGAAAATCTTGAAGCCTATTTGATTGGTTATTTTGAAAACTCTTATTGAAAAAATGATTTTAGCTACAAAAACACTAAAATTGTGTTTTAAGCTGTATTAATTTATATGAATTTAGATTTTTTTTTGATATTTTGGTTTTTTAGAGCAAAAAAAAGAACCCATAATCTGATGTTTTTTAAATTATTTCTTGTTTTAACTGTTTTTTGAAATAAAAAATGTTTCAAAACTACAACCAAAGGAATATAACCAATAACACGTTCCTAAAGTCCTTTTGTATATGAGTAAAAACTCATTTTAACCTTATTGACAAGTTTTAAAACGAGCCTCTTCAGTTCAGAGTCAAAAGCTAACAATAACTAGACAATCATTACGTTAATAATTTTCCAATGTAATAAAAAAAACAACTACAAAATGATACACCTCCCAGCAATTGCCTCCCTATTTTTCACACCAGAAACGACCGTCCTAATGATCCTTTATATAATAATACATAAATTAGAGCAAGCTAACACAAGTGTAAAATGACTTATGAGGGTAATTAGGCTATGCACAACCCAATATAAGGAGACTTGATTAATATTTTTGAAAGCAAAAGATCAAAGTAAAGAAAAAAAAAAAACCCTCCATTGGTGTATCACACTGAGGTGGGATTCTGTCGCTAATTAATTCAGTCATGTTATAACGCAGGGTTTATCAGATCGTGCTTTAAAGGCCATGATCAGTGATACATATAAATGACCTGGAGAGGAACCAGGGAGATGAGGGATCACAGAAACTATTATATGACGGCAGGTAACAGCTTCTAATGGAGGAACAGAAACCAAGAAAACCTTGGACCAACTTCAAAATTCCTCATCAAGATGAGGACATCAAGATACGGCCATAAAAAAAATAAAATAAAATAAAGAGAAGATAAGCTATACTTTGAATGAATGAATAATAATGGGCATGAGTTTAATCCAAATGCTTACAAGAAATTGACAAGTAGAAAAGTATATGCTGCTGAAGTGTGGGGTGTTTGGAACATTAGGCTTGCACTCTTCAAATTAATGAAATGCGATGCAACCATTCTCAATGCAGACAACTATTCTTAGGTTCCCATCTAGGAGAAGATTAAGCCTTTCATTTTCAAACAAGTGAATCAAATATTCTGAGCATCATCATGTTCAAAGAAACCTACCGCACATATCACCAAAAAAAGCAATATCTATTTCTACTGCCATAATGAAATCAAGAGCCAGCAATGTTAAATTGAAGACATGTATTGAGTTTCTTGCACATTATTTGCACAACAATTGAGCATCTTCACAGAATGCATGTGTAATAAACTAAGTAGAGCATGAGATGACCCAACCAATATAAGAATCCACACAGTTTTTTCTACTGGAGAGAGTTTTAGACAATGGAAAACACGTTTGGTAAAATTGCAAAAGAAAATGGCTAGTTGTTGCAATAAGAGAGTCAAATATAGAGACTCGAAGCATGAGCGACGAGTCCCCAAACTATAGATGTAGGAAAGTTGGCCCAGACAGACAGACAGCCTCATAGCTGCAGGTCCTTTCACCTATCCATCCTTCAAGACCATGAAAAAGCAATACTAACAAGGCATTTCCCATCCAATAGAAAAACAGAGAACCTGCATGCTTGCCAGCAACCAAAGTTATGGCAAAAGGAGAATACAATCCAAATTGTTTGAAGTTTGACAGAAACAGCAACTGTAACTTCTATATTCTGCCGTTCGAAGAGGTAATATATATATATCCCTTTTCATGCACTGTTTCCCACAGGTCAAAAGCATGTTCAAATGGAGTCCTGAACCTATTCGTTATTGGCTCTGTGTAGTAAATTTTCTCTTGTCATCAAGTGTTCTGATTGCAAGAACTGCACATAATTAGGAACAAAGCATCTCTTAACCCAACAAAGGCAGCCACCATCTAGGACAGGGTTCTTCATCCCAGCTCAGTATATAAACCTATCAACCCTATAACTCTCTATATCTTTGATGTTTCATCTTTTGGTGCAGGAGGTGATGGAGTGTCTGATGACTCAAAGGTTGTTGAATACCCAGAAATCAAATAGTGCTACCTACTATGTTTTGTATATAACTGAGTTTAGAATTTTGAGAATTTTATATTCTATTAGTAGGATTTTCGGATGTTGTGAGATAACATCTATTCTATGTAATACTAGTTTGTACATCTATTGATAATGATCAGGCATTCAAGTGACATGGTCTGCAGCATGCGTAGTCAAGTACAACAATTAAGGTTCCATCGATTTCGGCTCTCCTGGGCGAATTACACTAAGGACCTTGTGAACCAGGATAAATCCTTCAGGTTCCAAAATTACTCATCTAGAAAAAATATGATTAGCTGAGTTAAAAGTTTTAATAGTGTGTGCCAAAAGCTGATCAAAATCACTGAAGCCATACACCATCAGATAGATGAGATGATTGAACTGCACCTGGAGATCCAAGCTTATATGGCTGGAAGGTCTGAAATACTGCCAGTGGATCAACTAAGAATCTACATGATTTCATAATCAGGGAAATGGAACAATTAATGGACAGGAATATGAGCATGGTGGTGGATTACACCCAGGTTTCTGCAAAACCAGGTTTGTTCACAGATAACCACATGAACTAGAACTACTTAATTATAAAACCCATATTCTAATATGAGTTGAGTTGTGTTGACAGCTAAAAAACAGAAACTTCGAACATGATGACACAATGAAGCCAACTTGGTGAAGTAAGTCTCCCACTATTATCTAGTTTTTATACAGCACAGAATAATTTGGATCGCCACAACTTGAACGGTTCTTTACCCAACAATATCACGCTTTTATCTCAGGCTGTGAGATTTTACTCAAGTTTAAACTTAACCATTCTGTAACATCCAAATCCAAAACAGCCCAAGATGCCACCTACAAATCGACAACTGTGCTGGGGTAAAGGTAACCAATCTCAGCATTTCATCACCAGGTGACAGCCAAGACTGATGGATCATCTCCAGAACTCACATGCTGGGTAGAAAGAGAAAAAAAATTTCAATTTCATGTGGTATAACTCTTCTATATATCAATATATTCCAGATAACTCTTCATCTAGAAGTTAAATCTCTGCACTTGGGCAGGGGATGATTGTATCTCAATTCAGACCGGGTGTTCAGATGTAAACATTCAGAACATTAAATGGTCAGCGCATGGAACAAGCAAGTTAACAACCAAGACTTTGTGTTTTCATGTAATCCTGAGCTTTAAACCCTGTTTTAAATGTAACTCAAAACTCTTTGCAATGCAGCATAGGAGGCTAGGTAAGGATGGAACCTTGGCCTGTGTGTCAAACTTTATTATGGACTTACCAGATCCATAATGGTGGATACACTGTATGGAATCAGAATCAAGACCTGGAGGTAATCTCCCAAGACCTCCATTCTAGTCATCCGTAACTAGGCGCTGTTTTAACCTGTATTGCTCTTTACTCGGGGTGGAGTTGGGCCCGTGAAACCTGTGATATTTTCTGATATGGAAGTCTCTAATGTGAAAGTACCAATCATGATTGATCAGTTCTACTGTGAAGGTAATTTTCAAATGAAACAAGATTTTCGATGCAGTTTCTCTCACCAACATTACCCACAATCAAATAAATGGAACATATGCTACAGGCAGCAATGCATCTTGCCTGCAGTGACATGTTCATTACACTGAAAATATCAGTATGAAATGTCCTCCTCCATCAGCAGCAGAACTAAAGGTTTGATGCAAGACCAATGTTGGAATTCCTATGGAAAATCTTCAGCATACTGTTTTTCCTCCTGTCTAAACGCTGTCTTTGAAACAGATAATCCTTTACCAAGAAAGAGTACTAATTTTAACAGAACTCTCTACTTCACATGCTAAAAAGTGATTTTCCATTTATTTTAGCATTGAATTGTGAGTGTCAACAAGACAAACAGATAAGAAACCAGGGAAAAATCACAAAATTCTCATAGTATCACAGAAATAATCACCAATAGAATATGATGATGATCTCAACTAATTACCAAACCTTGATATGATTTTCACATTGTACTAGATCTTTTAGTTAGGAACATGGTGTGGTTTCTGTATAAAGATGTTAAATCCTTGTTCCTCTTATGGGGTTTATAAACAGAGAAAGCACAGTACCTTCTTAATTCGTTAAGAAAAAGGCCCCATTAGCAGCCGTGTTAGGTGATCATTCCTGTACTATTTAATCAGCATATACAAAAATCTAAGAGGGTTCTAGGTACGGGACCCAATTTTGCAACATTTTCTCATGAAATAAGAATTATCATTTTTATAGGCAGAACTATAATTTGCCCTCATGTGCAACAAGAAAGACTTATTGATTTAATACATGATCCTTGGGGGCTCACAAGAAAAACAAGCTAAAAATTTATGACATGAAGATCCTCAATGTATTCAGCTTGATAACAGTATATTAAAACTTCTGGCAGTAATTGAAATAATTTAGCTACCTTTATGACTTCCCTCATCCAAACCCCAAAAATAAAGGGTATTGGAGAGCTCAATTACTTCCAAATAAAGGAAAAAAAAACCTATACTCTCATTTTCAATTGTTTAATACAGTTAACAAATATCCAAACTCTATAAATCTCTCTGTCTTGAGATTAAGGAGAAGGAAAAGAAACTATCTATTTCCCAATCCCAATAAAAATATCAACATAGACTTTCTGCACATTACCTGTGTGCACTGTGTGGAAATGAAGGAGCTGTAACATCAGCAGGTAGTTTCGAAAGCGGCATCAACATCGACTGGCGTGAGCCTTGGCATTGTAGACTGCATAGCGGAGATTTGAAACCTGGAGTCCATGATGCATGAGATAGTTAATGTACGCGAAGGGCCAGCACATTTTCTGAGGGGACTCTTTGAATTCATAAGCAATCCACAAATCATCAACAAACCCCAAATTGGTACTACTTTGTGTGTGTGTGATTATTTGAGGCATGATTAAAAACACATATGATTCAAAATGGAGAAAATAATGGGTGATGCCAAGGTTTGGGGTCAAATAGACTAGGAAGACCCATCTTTGAGAATGTAGAACAGTGCCAAGTTGGACCCATGGCATATCCCAAAGGGTGTTTGATGGAGTGTTAGAGCATTAGCAGCCTTTTCCTGCATGAAACACATAAGTAAACAAAATGAGAATCTCCGTGAGAAGAAATTATAACACTAACAAGTTTCAGAAAAATCAGTTCATTTAGGCACCCATTCCACATGTGCCAATTCTTCCAGCCTTCTTCATCTTGTCTTCTACTTCTTCGAGTAGAATCTTACAATCAATATTTTTTCTAATTGCCTCAGCCTGCAAATTGAAGCCAGCGCTTACACATTCTGGAAGATCTGCTAAGATAATAAAAAAGACAGAACAATATAGAGGCTAGATGAGGAACCTCAGATTCAGGCACCTTCTCAACTTGCATTTACGTCTCTGAGCAGCCTCAATTTCTTTGGTGCTGTTCTACTTCAGAAAAGTTTCTCCTTTTGCTCTGTGGTCAACAAACAATCAAATGAAAGAAGTTAGTAAGAAAACTCCAAATTAGTACTCTTAGAAACAGTTTGAGTAAGAAGGTAATAAATTCTCACTTCTAGATGGGGCAGGGGGCAATCCATTTGGGAACTCAATTAGGCTTGCACCAGGGGCAGATGAGGCATCTTTACTGGACTGAAGAGCCCTTTGACGTGTTGTGAGAGTCATTTCCCTCTTAGTTTCCATCAATGAATCAACAGATTCCTTCCTTGGCTTCTTTCTCTTGCTTTCTTCAAGTTCAATATCAGATATTGCTTCTTCGTCTTCTTGTTCTTCTTCATAATCTGTATCCTCAGATACCCTATCCGATCGTGACTTCTTCTTTAAATCTTCCCTGACCAAATTCTTATCCATCAGTTATGCTATCTGTCTTGGAAGCTTCTATGTGGTTTCTTCATTGATTCTTCTCATCATCTTTATGTCCTGCAGCAGCCTTGAAGTCTTGAGACTTCTCCAGGTATCATTTCATCATCTTCTTCGGCATCATCAAATGCCCCATCTAATACCGCCTCTTAGTTCTGTTACCTCTTGAACCGGATCTGATTTGTCTCCTTGCTTTTCCTGAGTTAATTTGCTCTAAGTCTTCCATACGAAGGGTCCTCTATTTTCAAGACTAAAACCACACCTGTAGAAATCTCGCCATGGGGTTCATACTGACCACTCAAACTTATCTGTAGGAGAATGGCTATCATCTAGGTGATCCTGCAATAAAGAGATGTCTAAATGAAATATCCCAAAGTACATCTTTTGTTTTCTTAAAATTCTATAATATGAATTAACATACATTAATAGAAAATATTTTTTTTTTCCCATACAGATTACAGTAATACATCAGAATTTGGCATGGACAAATAAAAATCTGGCTTAAAACAGGTGGAAAATCTCTAAAATGAAGCCAGGAAAGGAAGAATTCAAGAATAATCAATTCCTCAGAATTGTGCTTGGATATCCATGGAAATTAAGAATGGCCCCATAATTACGAGCATAACTTTAGGCTGGCGTAGACATCACTGCACCTAGAATAGCTCTCCTAATTGCATTAGTAATTGAAGATATTAACAACGTGTAAAAATCAGTTTGGATTTTGCTTAAAGTGTGATCATTTGGGCTTTCAGGGGTCATTTCAGAAGATTGCGACCATAAGGCCTGTTCTTGATTACAATTTTGTCTTAAGCTATGTAAAACAAAACAAGGCAATTAAATTTCTGGACTTTCGAATGCTTTACAAGTGATTAGAACCATTACATTTATAAAGCTCTGGCTAAAATTCCCTTACAAACCCTGATATCAGATGTCCTAAATCAGTTACAAGTATGTCATGAAACACTTTATAAGATGATATATGATTTATCATATACATATGAATTAGGAAAGCAAAAAAAAAACCAAGCTTGACTTGGCACAACATCTAAAGAAAACAGCCATTCTTAAGAAGAGCATGTGACCACCAACTTCACTGACTCAAATTGACAAGATGACAGGTTATATACCTGGAGAATCAGTTTAGGCCGTGGTCGGAGGCCATCTGAAGATTGAGAACTTTTTTTCGAAGATCCACCTCCCGCTGCACCATTAGACAAGGACTGAGACTGAATTGTGCGTGTGACACTGCCAACCTTGAGTTTAACCTTTTTAACCTTGCTCTCATGTCCTGATCTATCCAAATCTACTCCTGACTGCCTTGAACTCTGACTTTCACCATTCCTTTCACTTGGAAGATCTGTGGCTCTGGACTGTGGTTCCGGACTTTCCTTCACCTTGCTTGTGCTTTTCCAGTTAACTGGGGCAAGGACCCCTTCACTGCACCTCTTGTTATTCACCCTACCTCGTCCTTGCTCATTATTATCTCTCAAACCACTCTGTTACTGTCTCTTAAACCGTCACAATCAAACATTGCATTACAACCACTGTGCATTCTTCTTGACCATTTTGTTGGGGCTTTCACATTCAGCTCTATCAACAGAAACAGCCTTTGCAGCGCATTGATTAAGATTGAACTCCTTCCTCCTAGAACTAGCATCACAAGCAGCATTTTCATCACTCGAGACCTTGGACACATCATCTGAAGGTGGTGTTGATGAATTATCCCAACTTTCAGTATGTGGCTGAGAATCAGGTCTTGGTCTGCGGGAAGCTTGACTTCTCTTCTTCCTCACAGTGTTTCTGATACCATCTAAACGTGTAACACCAAACTCTTCCATACCAAGGCCCTTTAGTGTGATTACTTCTCAGATAACGAGACGAAAGAAACCCATTAAAATCATGCAATGCAGCAACTTTGGAACTGCTACATCCAAGAAATAACAATAAGGATCCAGTATCAAAAAGAAAAAAAATATCCTTGAGGACAATTAAACCCTTTATAAACACCATTACAATAAAACAACAAAAAAAAACCTTTAATATTAAAATTAAAAAAACAACAGAGATGAAAGGAAATCAAAGAAAGTCTCATAAGGGTTTTTTTGTCTCTGTTTTTTTTTACTGGGTTTTTTTTTTATTGTAATTGTGTTTAATGAATGTTTAATTAAAAAAACAAACAGAAGCAGTTAACAGTAGAGAATGGATCACAAAAAAGTATATTAGGAAGAGAAAAAAGAAACATGAATCCAACAAAGTTCTTAATAAAAAACAAAACAGCAATAAAGCAGAGAGTAAAAAACATAAGAAATAAGCCGTAATTGAGGAAGTGTATAATTACTGCAAAACAATCAAATTATACAATGTACACAGGAAGAAAGCAAGATCTGAACCAGGAAATGATATAATAAGCATTACATAAATAAATATTTGCAGATGAAAACCGAATGTGAATTCCGACATCATACACAGATAACGACAGAAAAAAGAATGATAGGAGTGGGTAGGTCGCGATCCTCTCGCAAATTCCCCATCAAAACGGAAGAAACCAGAAATAAAAATCGCAAATTGAGAAACGAAAACACAAAACTAAATCAACCCAAACGCGAAATCAAACAAATCAACCAAAAACACATGAAATCAAACAAAACCCCAGACGAAACCCCCAACATCAAACTATCAACCCACTCCCCTCCCTAGAAAATCCGAGACCCCGATACACAAAACAAACCTGCCATACCCAGATGGAAAACCTACAATTAAACAAAAACAGAGACAACCCCACAAACAAAACCCTCCAGATAGAAAAAATTTCCCAATGGAACAAGCTTGTAACAAAATGATTTTCCTACCTTTTCGAATAAAAGACCCAGAGATGGAAAATAGAGAGAAAAGAGCAGTGGTAGTGGAAAGAAGGAGAAAATAGAAGGCATTTAAGGAATACGAAGAGGGGATTTAGGTGAATTTGGGATGATTTAGTGTAAGGGGATGAATAAGTATAATCAGAAGGGAAGAGGAATCTGTTGGTAGTGGTGTTAAAAGACTCTTCTTAATCTTCTCCATGTTTTTCATTTATACCACACCATACCACACGGCCTGTGTTTTTGTTGGCTTTGTCTCCTGTGTTTTTGATTGTTGATCGGTCACACCACCGATTCACTCACTCATTTGCTCAACTCGTTTCCTCCTGCATTCTCTCTCTCTACTTTCTCTCACTAGAACCTCTCTCCACTTCCTTTTAGTTCTTTCCTCTCTTCAGCACTTTGATTGGCCTGCTTTGTAGTTGTTGCGCAGGTTAGTCACCTGCGCCACCCTCGCGTACGTTAGTTTTGTACCCTCTCGTTCCTTTCCCGTCTGAGTGGATTGGCACGTGAGCCACTATAGAAAGATTGAGAGTGACCGAGGTTTTAGACGTATTTATTTTTAACACACTAAAAGCTAATAAGCTAATGTCTAAAATACAGTAACCATTATATTATTAACTTAAAAAAATTTATGTCAATGACTATAATAATATTGTGCACTAATTTAGATATTATTTTATTTCTAAGTATTTTAGTAAATTTAAAAAAAAAACTTCTAATATATTCCAAATCTCATAGTGACACCCCTTCTTTTCCCAATTGGATATCTACCTGAAGTTTTCAAGGGTCTCTTTGTTTACTATTTCTTAAAACTATTTTGTTTGCAAAAGAAAAATAATAAAACAACCATAACAATTATTTTTATTTTAAAAACAGGATACAAAACATTGGACTGTAACCAGCATAATATGGTTTTGAGACTATCTTCGAAATGGTTTTGTTTTAGTATTTTGATATTAGTTTGAAATAATATTCACGATACCATGATTACGTTCTCCGAAATTGGCACATTGGGTTCTTATTTTTAGAATGTTCTTTAATGAAACGATTTTGAAACGTAAATATTTTGATGTTTTTTTAGAAATTGTTTTATTTTTAAATTCGATGTTTATGTGCTTTTTGTTTCCCATAAAAAAATAAAATAAAGCTTTGTGTTTGTATTTTTGCTGTTATAACAGCTTATTTGCACTTTAAGCGAAAAACAGTTTAGCGTAACTAAAATAGGCCTTTCAGGGCCTTTTGTATGAGGATAGATTGCTGCAAAAATTATTAATGAAAACTATTGAAAACTCTATTTGCTATGTTTGGTTTCGAAATTTTTAGAATGGAAGGGAATTTTTAATGTAATATGGAAGGAAAAGTAAAATTGCTTATGATATGTGTGTTATTTTATCTATTACTTCAAGTCAAGTTTATTTATTTTTAATATAGTGGAGTATAAGTGTTTTGCCATTTATTTCATGATGACCAACTCCTTTCGACATTGGGGGTGTTACTTGGCATTCTTTTTATTCAGCGGAAATCCTTTTCGTTCATCTGTTTTATATTTCTATAAATATATAATGATTAGCTACCACATTTCTAGTTTTATTTTATTTTATTTTTTTGTGTTTTAGTCGTCATCTTGATGTGACATGAGGTATCGTTGTCTTAGTACGATGGCGTGTGGTTGTCGTCGTCTTGGTCACGACGTATGTTAGTTATGTCAGTGTGTTTGTTTGTGTAAGGGTGATTCGATTGTGATGGAAATATATCCGTCATTGATAAATCGAATCGATGATTGTCGATATCTTGCAGGGCCCAAGATCTGTACCATATCTGAGTGGCACTGTCGCGATAAGTAGTATCGGAAATGTGTAAGCTATTATAAAATGTATATAGGATTTGAGACAATTCATTTATATTCACTCGGATAATGTTTTAAATGGGTTTATAGTTTTTAGTGATTTTGATTATATGTTTATATCGATATATTCTTTGGTTTGAGCAAGTAAAATTATTTTCTCTTGAAAAACATCAGTATAAAGGAATTAAATAATTTAAAGATTTGTACGTTTTGAAGTAATTTTGTTTATACTTGATTTTTCTTGGAAATTTTCATTAAACCATCAATATTAAAAAATCAATATATATATAGGGTAAATGCGTAAAAAAAACCCTAAAGTTTTCCTAAATATTCTACTTACACCTCAAACTTTTTTTCGTCCAAATAGGCCTTTCACGTTTCTCATAATGGCTGAATTAGTGCGCCTGCTTTGGGGGTTAAATGTTAATGGGCGTTACGATGGTATTAAACCAACCATGTGGTAGCGTGGCAACTTTTTGCCCTAATTCATTTTAAAACTTGAGGGCTACTAATTCAGGAAAAAAAAAGCGCAATTTAAATCTCTGCCATTTGTTTAAAATCTGACCTTGAGCCGAGAGACAACCACAGGGACAGCTATGACCTTTATAATTGCTTCTTGATTGACCTTCCTTTCCTTCCTTTCTAACATCGTTGAGTAATTACAAGTAATTTCAACATCCATGGAAGAAATTGGAAGATGTGAAGGAAGGAAATTCTTTCATTTAATAATCGTTTTTGTGTGTTGTCATTTGGAACTGACTTCCACTGGATTTGTTATTGTTCGGCTTTCTTGCATTTGTGTTGCGTATTATCTCACAGATATTCTGGTACAGTTGGTGTCTTGGTTTATATTTATTAATAACAACAATTTAACTGAGTTTGAGGATGTTAAATTAACTGGTTTTTAGTTTTTCATGGTCCCTGGTTTGTGTTAATTTAATATGGTAAAGTGTTTTGTATTAATTTAATATAGTAAAGCTATTGTTTATTGAGTGTTTTATTTTAAATGGCAGCATGGAACATGTGGATGTTTATTTACATCATAATGGTAGATGGATCATGGATCATGTATTAAGTTATGATGTAGGAGATGTGTGCATTGTTAAGGACTTTGATGTTGATTTTCTATCCATTATCGATTATTAGATATTTCTACAAATCACAATTGGAGTTATAGAATGTAGAGCACATTTATGTCTTGGAACTTGGAATGGAGATTAATGAAGGTCCACATACCAATTCAGGATGATTGTGATGAGATAAGAAATGTAAGTATATAGATAATTCGAATACAAATATGTTGGTTTGCAAACTATGAGGTGTGGAAGTACTCTATCTTTACACCTGAAGATATGTGTTTATTAGTTTATAGATGGATCTCCCATACGACAGATCAAGCGGTGAAAATGATGTCTGGGTTTCTTGTCTTATATTACCATTATTATTGTGTGGGAGTTGGAGGAGGAGGGGATGACCTTACCCACTTAGCTTAGGAGCACCTTTTCTCTGATTTTGCCTTTTGACTGAGAAATTGGCAGTGTGGACAGAAAAAAGAAAAAAAAAAAAAAAAACTTAGTAGTGTCATTAGCCGCTGACTTTACGATAATGACATGGATAGAGTGAGAAGAATATCTGACCCGGTGAAGACTCTAAAGGAAGTAACGAAGATGCCATTGATGGCCACCGCGATGTCGATAATAAAAAGTCTTGTTGAAAACCATCCAACTCGTTTCAATGTGAAAACCAAAGACCTTGCTTTAGCTTGGGAATGACATTTCAAATGTGGTAAAGTTAGGAAATCTATCCTGAAGTATTATTTATAGGGGGTAGCAGCGAAGTCATGAAAAATGAAAGGCATAGAATAAGGGTAAAGTGAATACCAATGCCCTTTTTGTCATACATTAGTACTCAAAAAGATAATAATAACCTTGGATTGGTGTAGAACTTTGAGTTCAGGATCATAATTGTTATAGGATTTTCACCTGTCCTAAGGTTTAAGGTGCTTTCTTATTGACATTATAAAACTATGATTCTTAAAAATCATATGCCCACCTGAAATAAGGACATTAAAGGATGCTAAGGAAGAATTAAGGGTGAGCGTTGGGTACTCAGTCTGTAGTGGCTTGAGGGTGGTGTTGGATATTCTGGGGCTTTACAATGAGATTTTTGATTTGAAGCTTATGCTAATGAGTTGTTGAGAAGCGATCAGGCTACATTGAGCGTGGAGATATATAGAGATGATCTAAAGAGGAGGAGAATCTTTATTTGTTTGAATGCTCTTGTAAAAAGGATGGAAGGTAGGTTATGACTGGATGGATGTTTTGTGACTAAGTTCAAGGGTGAACTTTTGGTTGCTTTAGGAAGAGATGAGAATAAATTGCACTCCTGTTTCATGGAGGCTTTGTGTGAAGAGTGGAAATATGCAAGTGGAGCGAGTTTGGTTTCTAACGACAGCTAAAGAGAGTTGGAATTAGGAGATGAGAGCTTGATTCTTTCATATCGGATATACCCAAAGGGTATGATACTACCCACCATTTTCATTTATTTATCTTTATGTATGAAGGATATGAGTTATTTATATGTTTTTTGTTGTATTTATATGTTTTTTTTTTGCATTTTAATACAGGGTTAAGTTAATGTTGTCATTGATGTATGTCTTGAGGCTAAACACAGATGATGTGCATGTCATATACTTGCAAATTGGTTTAAGAGACATAGGGGAGGAGAGATGAAGAGGCAATTTTGGAAGGCAACTTGGTCTACCTTTAAAGAAGAATTTGTTGACATCATGAGGCAACTTGGAGAGGTGAGTTCAAATGCTACAAAGGATTTGATAAACTACCCACCACACACATGGTAAGAGCCTACTTTAACGGTAGATGTAAGTCATGGGCTGATGCGAACCCCATTGCATGTTGCTTCGAGATCCACCAATTGTTGCGGATTACTTCAAGGATATTCCAAACACGGCTCTAGAATAGTGGCCTGTCGTCCCTTTAAACTATATTGAATCCAAAATTAAGTAGCAAGATGTTAACGTTTCATCCTTGGTTATATGGAAAATAAAAGTATACAGTGCAAATGGAAAGTAACCTCGTCCCCTTGATTATAGAAGAACCAAAAGCCATAAGTTTGAAAACTATAAGATTGATAGGCTTGAAAATTCTCACAAGAACCATAAAGTGAAGAAAACCTCACAAAATATTATTTATTCATCAATTGTCTCTCAAAGACTACATTAAGGGGGTATATATAGGCCTCATACTTTTTAAATCAAAATAAGTAACTCATCCTTTGACTTGGAAAACAAGACTTTCTAATTTAAATTAAACAAAAAACTGTAAATACAAAAGAGAATCTTTCTAAAAGAAATAGCAACTCTAAAAGCAATCTTTCTAAAGAAAAATGGTTGTTGGTCAATTACACACGATACTAAGCAGGGAATTACTATAAATTATAAATATAACACCATGTAAGATATGAAATTCTAAATTACAAATCAATAAATAAAAGAAATTAAGATTAATAAACATAGCACATTTATGAGCCGAATATGAATACGATTATGATTGAGGCACATGAAAGCACGGTTTCCTTAAAGCAATTCGCTCCACCGTTGCTTGTGTCCAATTATGGTGTTAGTCTCCGAAGGATCCTAACAGTCTGGCAGAATTGGGTGCATAATTCTATACCATGAACTACTAAGAAGCCATCTATCAGAAACGAAAACACAGATGTGTCTTTTCAAAAACCACCCCCTAGGCAATAAATAAGCTCTCTGTGCGAGAATACAAGCTTAGTTTCCAAACATAATTTAGAACATGTTGTTACAATTTTATTCACTAAAAGTTCTGTTAATTTAAAACATGTTATTACAATTTGTTTCACAAAAAAAAAAAAAACGTTACTAATTTAAAACATATTTTATTACACAATTTATTCACAAAAAACGTTATAGCGTTTAAAAATCCAACAATCTACATGAATGAATTGTCGAAATACAAACTATGCTTGACCTTGGTGATGAAATACACCATGAGTGAACTGCATAGGATAGCGTGAGTTTATCCTTTGAACCTTCCTTTGTGAGAATATATTTACTTTCTTGATTAAAGGTAGACACGTGTCCTTGAACCTCTACATGGGTTTTATATATAAATGTGATATATCTCACACAAGGACTCGCTCTGACATTCTGATTTCTTTGTATGTCAGTTTTGGCGTGGACATCTTTACACAGTTCTGAGTTTCTAAAGAATTGTGCCCTGCTCTGATTCTCCTTTGAAGCGACCCCTCTTCTCTCTCCCACATAGGTGATTTTTAACTATGGTACACTCTATGTTACACAACACCGGGATTTCTATGGCATTTTGTAGAATCATTAAAACATAGCAACCTCATCTCTGGCTTCTCCTTTGTTTTCATCATAGGAATGGGGAGGTTGAAAACCCCATGATGATGCAAACCGGTCTTTATTTAGTTGTCCCTTTGAACCTAGATTGGGATCTCAGGTGAGTGAGTGGAACTTTCATGTATTGACTCTTGTTTTTATGGGCTTTAGTCCCATTACAGATGAGCTTCCTCAGCTATAAATTCTCTACATTTAACCGCCCCGGTTGGCGGATCGCATCATTGTCTTTGGCTTTACGCGTCAGCGAGATAACTCGGTTGAGATTAGTTACCTAATGGCGTTGTTGTGTCTCCGACGTATGTCTCTGGGCTTCATTTACATCACATTTGCGCTCTGCATTGGCGTGGAGACTATCACGATGGATAGATATAGGCATCACGCGGGCTTTGTACCCTAGGAATATCACTCGAAGAATTGCGTAACCATTGACCTCTTCACCCACATTTATCCAAGCAATGATTACGTTCCATAGTGGATCGGGCTATTACAGTTTGTTTGAGACTTCCATGAAATTCTTTTCTTGGTGTGAACACATATCAACAATCGACTTCGAGTTCTTCACATCGGATACCCGGTTGGCATCCTTTGTATCAATAATATATTTGTGAGATATCTTGTGGCATTTTACGATACCACCATCCTGAATGTCCTTAAGTATCTTAATACCTCTTACAATTTCTTTCCAAGCCAGTCACCATTTGGATTACTCGTGTATCTACTGGTTACTAACAGCGTAAAAACCTGCCCAGTCTTGTCTGACTCATCAAGTACCCCATTAGGCTCCCGATCACCTAGAATACTCATTACCAGGATTTTTCTCACTATTTTTTGACATATGAAGATTTACATCATGAATTAATCTAATGTGCTTCTAGAATCATCGTTGAACTTATCCCGTTATTTTATCCACATAATGTGATTATTTAAGAACTAGATCCATAAGAGATTCTTAAGATTTTCTTAAATCACACTTTCGGCGATCCCCATATCTTTCATATCCAAACCTTGTCTTATATACAGCGCGTGTTTGATCGTTCATCGTCGGCTACCAACCAATGAGCATGTCATCAACATCTGAGACACAAATGACATAGCCATTCTTTGTATTCTTGACATATATACATTTATCACACTCATTGATTTTAAACCCATTAGCGGCACTACGCTATCAAACTTTGATGCGTTGTATTTTGGTATTTGTTTGCTGGAAGCCATATAGGGACTTTACTAACTTGTAAACTTTCTTTTCTCTTTGTCACGGGCTAAAACCCTCGGGTTTGCTCCATATAGATCTCTATTGATTATTAGAAGCGATCTTCACATCCATTTGATGTATTTCAAGTTTTCGCAAATGCAGCAATATGCAGTACCATTCGTATGGAAGTTATGTTATTCAGCACGGAGAATAAGTATCAAAGTAATCAAGACCTTCCTTTTGTTTGTAACCTTTAATTCAAGTCTGCCTGGTACTTATTTCAATGTTCATCAATTTTCATTTTCCTTTTGAAAATCCACTTATACCCTAGTGGTTTACTACCCGGAGGAAGGTCCACTAGTTCCCACGTATGGTTCTGCAAGATGGAATCAATTTCACTTTTGATAGCTTCTTTCCACAAAGAGCCTAAAGAGTTCATCAGTTTTGGTGGTCGAGGTTCACTCTCCATCATATAAAAAGTGTTTCCGAAAACTGACCAAACATTTGGCCCTTATTCTTTTGCCGCGCTCGAGGTTCATCTTCAACATTCGTTTTGTTCTTGTTCTTGATCCCGATCATCTTCATTCATAGTCTCAAATGTTCGCTAGGGATTAACTTGGTCCCTCTTCTAACTTACATGGAAAAACGTGTTCAAAAACGACGATTCCTTGATTCCATAATCGTATTCTCGTATATCAGGTGATTTCACTTATACATACAAATCGATAAGCTAATTACTATTCTTGTGCATAGCCAATGAAGATGCAATCAACTACTTCGGACCTATTTCACATTTTAGGTGTTGGAACAGCCACTTGGCAAGACACTCACATTCGCAGGTATTTATAGGAAGGTCAGTTTTCCTTTCCACAAATTTCATATGGTGTCTTTTGTTCATCCTTCCGGGGTACCTTATTTAAAAGGTAATTCGCCGACAAAATAGCTTCCCCCCACATGTTCTGAGGTAACCCAGAACTTATTAGCATTGCATTCATCATTTCTTTTAATGTACGATTTTTACGCTCAGCCACACCATTTGACTGAGGTGAATATGGTGGAGGATCATGTCGGATCCCGTTGTCCATAAAGAATCACCAATCGGGTGTTACATACTCACCACCACGATCACTTCTAATCACTTTAATTTTCTTATTAAGTTGATTTTCAACTTCGCCTTGTAGAAAACAAATTTTCTAACATGTTTCATCCTGTTTACAAACACATAAGTAATACTGTATATCGCCAACAAAAGTAATAAAATACTCTATTGCCACCCCTTGTCTGGCGGCAAATTTAAGATCACATATGTCACTACGGATCATATCCAAGGGTTCAAGGTTTCTTTCAATCGATTGAAAAGATGACCTTGTCATTTTGCTTCAACATAAGTCTCACACTTGTTGTTGTTATCAATTTGAAATGGAATATGACTTAAGCACTAATCTCCTCGTAGAACCATAATTAACATGTCCAAGTCTACCATGCCATAACCAGAAGACTCTAACAAATACGCAGGTTAAGTACTTGTTATTCATTATTTTGGTCTTTACAAATACAACATGAAGTTTAAAACAACCATTACAAACACATATTGGTCCCTTTCCCACAAACATCCTCAATTAGACAAGATAACCTTGTCGATTCGAACACCATCCTAAATCCTTGTTTGTTCAATGTGCTGGAACTTAAAACCAAATTTACTTGGACTGGTGTACATACAAACATTACTGTTCAACTAGTCAGTGGACTTTCCCGGGTCATCTTCAAGATCACTTTCCTTGTCTCTGGCTGCCTGACATGCTGGTAATTCCCATGAACAACTTCTCCCCATTATCAACCGGTTCGAAGGAAGTGAACATATTCCCGTCCTAACGCATACGTAAGGGTTGCACCAAAGATCGATCCACCACTCCTTTCATTGACCCAACAGTTCCATCAGACTACCGCCGAGAGGTTCATGTCATCAACCTCTAGTGGATTTTTTCCATCAGCATTTGCCTCTCTTGTTTATTTTTCCTCAGCCATAACCACGCTTTGTGACCTATCTTGTCACAATTGAAGCACTTCCTTGGAATTTCGCTTCTTGATATTCCTCTCCTTGGTCCAGATCGACCTTTGGTTGTTCTTTAAACTGAGTTTCCACTCGCCCACTACATCGCCTTTACTTCCGCACCGAAATGAACCCTCTTCCTCGTAACGCCTATCGCTCTCTTCAATTCAAGTCCGACAACCACCTTCGAATGCTCATTTCCCTTTTTTGCTTATGCTTGAGGTAGTTCTGAAGTCCTTCCACCCGTGAGGCAAATTTTCAATAATAGCAAAGAATTTGAAAGGTTTCCACTCAAGATCATCCTTCGCACGAATCTCGCGAAGAATGACCAAATTTTGTACTGATCAATTACAATTCTCGAGTCTACCATTTTGTAATCTAGGAATCGCCCACGGCTAATTTCTTAGCATCATGATCCTCGCCTTATATTTTGTCTAATGACTCCTACAGCCTCTTAGCTGTCTTCTTCACACAAGAACATCAGACAAAGCACGCCTAGACTGCTCATGATATAATTCGACAAAAAATTGCCTAACTTCTTCCACACATCAAACGCCATGAGAGAACGCTTCATCTTCTTCATTCACTTGAGGTGGATCTCGCCAAAAAACCTCGCAAGGTTCGTGGTCAAATAAAATAAAGATTCTCGTTGTTACCTTTGAAATTCAAACCATTAATTTTCCGCTTTCGCCGTGGTTCACGGAATCGTCATACTGGCGTTGGCACTGCGTCAGTAGAAGTTGGAAGATTCCCCACATTGGCCATTTTCCTGTTTCAACACAAGAAACCATTAATTTATTGCTTTCAAAAATGCAACAAATAATATTTCATCAAAGAGAAATTTTTCTCTCCGATGATGTCGCGACGCATGCCACGCCATCAACCACGCCGCTCAACGCCGCACAACAAGGCCTGGCCAAGACATAACAAACGGGTTAGCCCAACCACGCGGCCCAGCAGCCTACACGCCCAGACCAACCCAACGCGCGAACCGCGTGTCCACCCGACCCGCGACCCGCGACCCGCGTGTACCCTACTCGTGCCCAATATTATACTTACAAATGACGTTAGCCTCGTTTTATTTCCCCAACATTATCATTAAATAATCGTTTAAACGTACAATTCAAAGAGTAACAACGCGGAGATGGATCAGCCCATTAGCTCCAAACTCGACGGCCCAAATTTCAAGAAGCCTGCATCTCCAACGTCCAAACGACTATTATACCGGCTAATTCGTCGATCGAAAAATATAATTCGCCACCAACTCAATATCTGCGGTTTATCTTCTTCGCCTCGAAATATCGGCTAGATTCATCAGCTCAAAATTTTTAATTTTACTCTTAATCAAATGTCCAAAATTTAATGAAACCTGCCAAATAAATTTTAAAACCAAGTTTCGTGAAAAAAAATTTAATCCAAATATTCTCGCTCGCAACAAAGATTATAAACATGTATATATATAAATTAACAAATAAAACCAAGGAAAATCTATTTTCCACTTCAACTGTTTCACCGCCAAAAAATGTAATTGCTTAAGATTGTTGGTCAATTACACACAGTAAACAGAGATTATATAAATTACATAAATATAACACACCATGTAAGATAGCAAATTCTAAATTACAAATCAATAAATAAAAGGAAATTAAGATTAATAAACAACTGGCTCAACAAACCGAATATGAATACAAAGATGATTCAGGCCCGTGAAACACAGCTCTTTAAAACGACCGCTCCACACACTATATGCTTCAGGTCATTGAGGTTCGCTCTGTAGATACAACGACCAATCGAGAATTCAAATCGCACCCCAAAATTCTATACTAATCAACCTAAGAAAGCCTTCACTCATCACCTGGCACAACGCTGCCTTTTTCAAAAGTTCACCCCTGTGTAGCCTAATAAATAAGCTCTCGTATTAATCGAGAATACAAACCGTTTCCAAACATAATTTAGAACATATTTATTACAATTTATTCACACTAAAAAAACGCATTAATTTAAACATATATTTATTACAATTTATTCACACCAAAAAAAAAAAAAAGGCATTAATTTAAACATATTTATTACAATTTATTCACAAAAAAAAACGTTACTAAACGTTTAAAAATTCAACAATAGCAACTCCTATTTTACTAACAAAACAAACTTTCTAAATTAAATAAAACAACTACTACTTTGACTTGGAGAACAAATCTTTCTAAAATAAAACAACTTCAAATCAAAATAGTAACAAGAATACTTGGAAATAGAAATATATTTAGTGTCTCCAAAGTTTTACAAACTCCCAAATATGAATTTTTCATAATTAATTTTGAATTCCCAAGTTTTGTTGTAGAAGCTCTTGCATCAACTTTTGAACTTCTTTGTTGGCTCAAATTCCTTCAATGACTTGATTTGACTTGGGCTCTTCTTTAAAAGCTTGGTTGGCCCAAATAAACTCCTTCACAAGCATATTAAAGCCTCTTGAAGCTTTTTAGCCCTTGCTCTTGTGATTGGCCCAAATGGCATTTGAAGCGGATCCTTTCTTCTTTGATTCTCATCACGGGCTGTGGATAATAATATGGTGGAAAGCTTCAATGCTTGGATCCTAGAGGCTAGATATATTCCAATTAAGACAATGCTTGAGTTTTTAAGGAAGAAAACTATGAACAAGTTAGGTATGAAAGGTACATTATGTGAAAAGTGAATCAATTCTTTTAGTTCTACATGTAATGAAATTTTTTAGATCAACAAAGGGATAGCAATGGGTTGTCTAGTGTTATTTAATGGAGATACATGTTATGAGATCTGGCAGCGTGATGACACATAAGCAACCTGTAGATTCGATAAGAACACATGTACTTGTAGGGCAAGGGATATTTAAGATATTTCATGCCAACATGATATATGTTCTTTGGTGCACAATAAACAAAAGCTAATGGACCAAAATTTCAGTTCTATCACAATGATATGTATAGAGCTGCTTATCAATTTAAGATAATGTCATTGAGAACAAAAGGTTATACAAAATGGATCAATATCTCCCAATTGAGCCACCTCATGTGGAAAAGAATAGAGGAAGGCCAAAGACAAAGAGAATGGGAGAAGGACATGAGTAAAGACCTAAAAAAACTAGCATAAAACTTTCAAGAGAAGAGTTACATGTTGCATGCTCCATCTACAAGCAACAAGGACATAACAAAGCCAGTTGCTTAAAGGTTTGTTAAGCTTATTTCTTATTTCCTTAAATTGGTTTTTAATTCATAATCTTTATTGTTGGATGTCTTTTGATTTTTCAGAGGTAGAAACATCATAGTGGTAGTATCTCACAAGATCTAACTCAAATTCAATCAAGACAAGCCTCTACTCATGCCCCTTCTGCTCAAGAACCTACCCCTGCTCATGTCCACTTATATTGGCAGTATAACACATGTTCATTCAGCTTTATATCACATTCACATTTATATTTATATATTTTTAATGAAATATAGAGTGGAGCAACCTCATCAATTGTTCATCAAGTGAGCTAAGAAGTATTAGATACAACCTTTAGATTTGAAATGCCTAATGAAGCTCGAAATAGATTAGAGAAAGCTCATAAAAGAACAACAACTTCAAGTGTCAGTAGAAGAATAACTACTAGAGGTGATGGTGGACTTGTTGATATGTCCAACATGCCTTTTCTACCACTTGGTTTCATAAAGGAGGGGCGTGTTTCATACCCCAAGGCAATTGAGGATGCTAGAATTGCAAACAAGAGAAGCATGGAGTCAGATACAATTGGGGATCAATGAACATTATGTATTGAGTTTTGTCTATTGGTTTAGACAATTTTGTAAACATTTTGGAGCTCACAACTTATCTCCCATTTTAAAGATTATATTTGAACAAATTTTGTCCCTAATTATAAATATCTACTTATGGTTTATTACAAAAAGTTTATAAACGCATGGTTTGAAATGCTTATGAGATACGGTAAATGTTTTACTTGAAGTTTTGATTTACTTCAATGCAATAGCTTATATACATACATACATACATACATATATATATATATATATATATATATATATAGTTATATATATATATATATATATATATATATATATATATATATATATGGTATATATTCCGTGTTGATTTAATTCATTCATGCAAATGTAACATAGCCACTGGAACCAAAATACATCAACCTTCATTACTGTTAAACAATCACAAATTCCATCTTTCATTCTCTCAATTGCTTACATCCACATTAAAAGGAATATGACAAAGGATAAACACACAAAACAATGCACTACACTTCGCAAAAATACGTCAACTTTAAACACAAACAAGGTGACCGCACCTTCGAAACAACTTTCTATTCATTCAAGAAGTCGAATTACATCAACCTTCACGATTGTTATACAATTACAAAATTTCGGGCCATTCCCCACTATTTTACACTCACATTAAAATGAATATGACAAAGGATAAACAAGTATTACAAAACAATGCACCGCATTTAGAGCGAACTGTTCCATTTGAATGATGTCTTCAAATCATTCTACTATTTCTTCACTTCATTCATCTTCAAATTAATTATCTCATCGTTCCTAACCAATTCGGGGCCTTAATGAATTATGTTGGTAAAAATTGTTCACCTCATCATCTTCTTTACAATGTTTATCATTTTGGCCCTCATTTTCTCGTATTTAATCTATGTTTGGTTGATAACAACCTCGCTTTATGTCTCATCTACAGATCATGCCACAAAAAAGATGACATATGTTTTCCCACAGCTGAAACAGGGATAACCAACAAACATACAAATTAATCAATCTTCAACAAAAGAAAACAAACAACTTTTTTTTATAAACATCTACTTACATGATATTTTAGGTATGAATTGTAACTCTCCTCGGGATTTGTCTCCTTCTGCCATCATGACAGCTTTGAAACCATAATCACATAGTACGACATCGCTATTGCATTCGAAAGCTCTCTTATTGCTATTGCCTCGCTTAAGGAATTCAAGAAAGGGTTCCAACCATAGATGTAGGAGACAAAGGAAATGAGGGTCGAAGCAAAACCAAAGAGGAAGGAAAGGTCAAGCAAAACCAGAGAGAAAGGAAGAATCAAACAAAACCTAGGGTCGTCTTTGTCTCAAGAGGTTTTTGCATCAACTAGATTTTGATTTCCCCAAATCAGTGAAATTAGGGTTTTTTATTTCCCTTAATTAGAAGTCCCTCAAGTTTTAAATAGAATTAGAGTAAAAAAAATTGCCACATCGACTACTTACACGGTTTGTTTAATAGTATAATGCAATGCCACTGGATATTTAACACCCAAAGTTATAACATGGACCACTCGAGTCATGGGAGAAAACTCGAGGGACCTATTCGACAAAAAAATGCTTGAGGTTTAAGTGGGATATTTGAGAAAACATAATATATATATATATATATATATATATATATATATAAATATATATATATTCATTACATTTATGCATTGTTTTACATTATTTGATGACTCAAATTTTAATTATTTATTTATATGAAACATTATAAAAGTGAGTTATGTAAGTAAAACTATATATTCTTATGATATCACTTTTGCAAATTAGATGTTACAGATAAGTGAATGTTAACAATGTTCATGTTACCATTTTTCTTTTTTCCTTTCTAGAAGTCCTAAGTGTCCCTCCTTCTGCTATCTTTTTCAAGCATTTCTTCGTTAGACATGAGGGGTAATTTTTTTTTGCCATTCTTGGCCTGAAATCCCTCATTCCATCGTTTCTTCCCCAACCATTGGTTTTATTTTCTAATAAAGTGGTTTCTTCCACCGATCTAGGCCTGCTTTTGTTTGTTTTGTGTTTTTATCCTCGACATGTTAAAATAATGCTTTGTTTCGACTTGTCATGGATTGCAGTTGTGTCGTTTACGCTACCTTCTTCTGGTTTTCATTGCGCTTGTAATGACAAAGTTGATCTCGATATAGTCATCCGATCAAATCTTGTTCATGGCATCAAGATCCAAATCTTAGGTATTATAGGAATTTTTTGATTATCAAATGTGTAGGCCTTAAGCTAATCCTTTTTGTATTAACCTGAATGTTGTACAATCTTCTAAAATTTTTTGCACTTTTGATTCTATATTTTTATCAAATGTATTGTTAACTTGGATTAATAAATTTATCACTTTAAAAAAAAATGTTCATGTTAGTAAAAACTTTAGGAGAAAAAAAAAAAGAAATGAAAAGATTTCATTACTTATTAGATTCGAACATTTTTCTGGGCAATAACTTTTTTTCAATCATTCTATCATAATCAAGATTATTTACTGTTTTTTTTTTTTTTGAACACTTTAGTTACAAAGTAGTAAACTGTCCCCTCCCCGTTGGGACTTGAACTCAAGACGCTTCCCCTTCCTATGCCATGACTTTTTGAAACATTAAACGCTTTATCACATGAGCTAGGCATAATGGACACTTAGTTTTTCATTTATTAATAATCATTGATACCACTTTGGACACTTCTTCTATGCCTCAGAACACCCTAAATTATACCCTAGTAGTTTTATGATATGTTTAGGGTATAATAAAAGTCAAATATTTGTATTTTTCGGAAATTTAAGTGCTAAGTGTGAAGAAGGATATAACCAGATTTATTAAAGAAGTAAAGGTGATAATGGTAAATTGTCAAATTAGGGACTTAAGGGACATTATGTAAAAAGATTATATGCTATTGTTGGAGTCGTGATAAGTGATTTGCAAATAAAATAAACATGAAGGACTAAATGCAAAAGGAAAATTAGCCAATCCCATAAGACAAATGTTGTCTTTTACATCAAATTTCATATCAAAGGCTTGGAGAGCTGTGGCACGCTGGCTTCGGTAGAGAAAAGGCAAATTGCTGATTCCTCTCTATTTCTCGGTTCTACTTGTCTACAAAGAGAAAAAACGCTAGGCTAGTTTAAAGTTCAAGGCATCAAGGTTAGGAAACTATTCCTTAACTCATCTGTCTATGTTTGTGTTAGAAAACCCTAACTCTTCCATAAATGTGTTTCTGGGGTTGGTTTAAGTTAGGTTCAGGGTTTGTTTTCGTTGAAATTTTTGAAGGAAAAATGACAAAATGCCTCATTTATGGAAGCCCGACTTCTCCATAATTTGGGTGCGAAGGAGTGTTTCCGCCAGTAAAGCTCTCTCGTCTAGTGAACCCCAGACCGTCGCCATTGTTTCTCCGCCTGTTTAAGAACGCTCGCCAGCGAACCACTTCACCCTGCAAACCTTTTCACACTTGTCTTTTTGCCTATTCTCCATTCGTTTTGCTTTCTACGTTTATAAAGCTTGGATGAATGTTATAAATACTAGTATAAAAAGCACTGAAACGCATACAATTGTAGGCCTGCTCAAGACTGGATAGTGAATGAATAGACATGTCTATTTAGTGCTTCGACACTCATATCTAGTGCGACACCATTTCTATTTCGTAAGACAGATAATCGCCCGATTAGCGCTTCTAAGACTCCTCGCAGATAGTGCTACTTCAAGACTCGATTCATGTTGCGCACGTCTGCTCAATGTCGACACTTCTCGGCTCAATACTATACGGTACATTCGAGTACCTATCATGGCCGCTGGGGCTTCTCTCATTCATTATTGTTAACGGGTCTATAATGTGCAAACATTATATGATAAGTATCTAAACAATGAAATATAAGAACACGAAGTAATCAACTCTGATGCTAAGGCATATCTCGCTTATAAATTCTCAGTAGTGTACCCAAGTGGGACAATCTTATGATATAAAATCCCATTATGCACTCCTACGTAAGATCAACATTCGACATGCGACTATTTTACATGTACACTGTAATTGAGGACCACCACAAGTGGTCATATATGTTATATGTTTTCCTACTAAGCTTGAAACTTAACACGGGTGTTTCTGACACACCCCACCCCTTACTGCCAGTGTGATGTGCCAGAATTTAATAAAAACTCCCACCATACTTCTAACGACTAGAGAGTCCTGTGAAGCTAAGCCGTGTTGCTTGCTGAAAACCTATATAAAATTTTTTATTTTTTTATTTTCTAAACTTGTTATTTTATAAAATTCTCAAGAAAGATATCACCGTGACATAGATATGTCCTAAACTCAGAACACAAATGACACTTCTAAAATATGGCAACCTAACAACACTTCTTCAAAAGAGCCTCAGGCTCATCACATTTTCATAAAACAAAACTATATACATACATATGTACAACGATACAAGTTCAAAGTGTTTTCTAACAAAAGTTAGTTACATTTTCTTTACAAATATATCCAAGAGTGAATAAATACAGCACATATAACTAGAAGTCAGAAGGACTCTGATATGTCCCAGCGTTCGATGTACCCGTTCTGGAAGATAAATTTTAAAAACAGGAAAATAATGAGCTAAAAGAGCTCAGTGAGTGTATGCTTTATAAAATGTTTGCTTTTCAAAATGTCTCAAAATCAGAAACTATCTTTTACAAAACACTTTCTCGTAGTAAATCTTGCTTGGCTTTCGCTATAAAAGTTTCTAACACTTTTCAGAAAATGCTTCATTGCTTATTAGTGATTGATTTTAAGCCGTATGTAAAATGTGCTTATAAATATAATGAACAAATCATTGAAGGCCTTTCGCCATCGTATTCTAGTAAACACTAAAACCCGTGGTCTCTATTTTCGCGCCGACGAAAAGACCTCGCGGTCCACGCCACCTATTCCTGCAGAATATGGGCGGAATGCTCCATCACCACATAATAAGCTAGCGCGCTAACCCTATATACTCCAATACGTGATACGGTCCTCCTCTAATATGCCCTAATGCATGAGCTAAGTTTACCGACCAGGCAAATATAAAATGCAATGAAATCATGTCTTAACTTCCCCATTTGAACTTAATACCTCCGATTCAGAACGCTTGGCTAAGACTGGTGGATTTCTTAAGGCCCAACTTATAAAAATATAATTTCTTTTTCTTGCTTAATAAAACATATTGCTTGCTTGCTTGCTTGCTTTATAAAATATGGTTTAACAAATCAAAACCATAAGCTTTAAAATATGGTTTAACAATTAAAACGATAACATACAAATCGTAAAACGGTTTATAAACAATTCACTAGTATTGAAAAATAAAGTTTAGAATACTCACCTTTCCGTTTACAATAGTTGAGCATGGCTTCACAATTTCTCCGCCTCCGCTTTTACCCTACACACTCAAGAGAATACGACAAAAACATTAATTACCTGCGTAATCGCATAAAACTTAACGTAAACTTACAAAGCGACTATTTTGAAAAGGATTCGGATTTTAATGAAACTTTACATGCAAGTAACATTAGGGTCACACAACATATATATAAAGCCAAAATGACCAAATTACCCTTGAGCACAAAAAGCCCCTTAAAACCACCTACTGGGCAAACTTTTCCAAAGCGACCCTAAGCTATCCTTATCTGTTTCAAATGAAATTCAACGGGGGACCACATTACAAGTCGGGAGACCTAGAATTCAAGTCGAAATGACCAACTACCTCCCACTCTTCCTCACATACCCGACAAGAGCCTGTAATTTTTCACCCTTGCGACGATGCGTAATAAATTCAATCGCCGCCACAAACACTCTCTTGAGGTCATAAACCCGAGACTTTTAAAGAAAAACCGAAAAGAAATGACCGCTTTTAATTCCCCACGACCAAAAACATACTTACTAGTAAACTTGGAATGAAAATGTGGTAACTCTTTGTTAACCACTTCAATTCCTATCGATTCCGGCATCAAATCTAAGCACTTAGGACCTTAAATTTGTGCCTAAATGGCACTCTAAAGGAAAACCTCAAAATGCCCTTCAACTTGACAAAGTTGGGAATTCCAAACCAATCGTATTAAAAATTACAATTAACCACCTTAACAAAATTTCAAGCCAACCACTTAACTCTTAAGCCAAGATTTCACTTAGGCCATAAATCAAACACATGGTGGGCATCTATGTTCCTTAAACCCTAACTTAGGAATTCACTTACAAATCATGCCCAAACCATGAAATCAACCACACAATCAAGCAAGATACATACAAGGAGCAAAACCCATGCATTAACTTTGAAAAATAACCAAGTTTTCATGGTAGAATTACCAACCTTGGTTTTTCCCCTTGCTTGATTCTTTTTGCCCAAATGAAGCAACTTGCTTAATTGATGCACCAACCTTGCTCTCCACCTTCCAAGGACCAAAACCCTTGCAAAAACTCAAGAAAAAACCAAAGAAATCATCACCTTCCCTCTAAGTGAAGCTCATGGCCATTTCTTCCCCAAATGGGTTGATTTTTGCTTTTCATTGCAAGTCTCAAGAAAATGACAAACTTTAACTAGTTAAAGCCTCCATGATTTGTACTTTCACCCCTCCACTTTCCTTAATTGCAAAAGTGCCACAATTCTTTGAAAACTTTACAATTTCATCCTTAAAACCAACTTTCAAAAATACTACTATGGCACTCAACTAATTAAGGAAGCCCTTGGTGTACATATGTGAACCTACGGTTACATGTACCATACACCCTCTCGGGACAGGGTGTTATAGTTTCATTCATGTAGGTACCGAAGAGGCCGTCAGAGACATCCCGCATTTGCCAAGGCCAACACAGCAGTAGGAGTTTTTTTTATGTAGGTCCCCGATTTAGTTTTGTTGTAATGAAAATGTAAATATAATATTTTGAGATAGTGGAACTCATGTAAATACAAGTTGTTAGACTCAGGTATATATGTACATGACAATTTAAACACCACTATGGTGGTAGTTTTACAAGTTTACATTTTCATGAATATATGCTTGAAATGGGGCCACTAATGTTAGGTTAGTAGTTCTCCGTTCTGTGTGACGTCCCCTCACTTGACGCGGTTGGGGGAAAGGGCGTTAGATCTTACCCTTGCCTTACATTTCGTCCTCCCGCTCATCCTCCCATATCTTTTCAATCCAGGCCAAAGTATTTTGTATTTTCAAAAGTTAGGTTTGGATTTCTTGTTGTGATCTATTTTGTTTTAGTCGATTTCGCCTAAGGGGTGATTTTTTCGCCACTATGGAATGAAATCATACCTCTACATTTTATTTTTCATGTTTCTCTCGCAGTCTTTCCTTTCAACCGTGTATATTTTTCGCTTTCATTGCCGCTTTGTCGCGGACGCAGTTTCAGGTCGCCTTAGTATGACGGTTTTGGTTTTCTTCACTTTGTTGTGTTAGGTTTCTAGTGTGTGGTCAATTCAATCGGTAAAGCATTTTCGATCAAATAGAGACATCTATTCAAATCAAGATCGTCAGTACTCTGCATAACTGGAATCACATGTATTCTAGTCACCGTAGAAATTTCAAATGTGCAGACTTAGAACCTTGTCATTATGCTATTAACCTTGATGCTAAGTCATTAGTTAGTGTTTTTAGCAAATTAGATTCTATGTTTCAATCGAATGTGCTGCTAGTTTGAATCAATGAAATCTTATATTTAAAAAAAAAAAGTGTTTAGCTTTTAAAAAAAAAAAAATGTTGCCAATAAGACATAACTCAAGTGGTTAAGAGCTTAGACTTTCAAGATAAGGAAGGAGGGTACAAAGTTCCTGGGCTGGGACAAATTTGTGAGGAACATAACAAAATACTATGATGTAATGCAAAATGAATATATGTCAAAAAAAAGTTTAACAATTGTTGGATGAAATTTTATTATTTTTTTATGAAAAAAATCTATAACTTTATTAGGGGATCTTTTCTGCATTGTTAATTAAATAGGATGAACATCCTATTTTCTCCTCTTCACTTTTTTCCCTCTAAACTTTACCTGTTTGATAATATAACATTTTCTTATACAATTATACTAAATCATATAGAATAATGATAGTATAGCTTTTGCAACATGATCATGTCTAAGCTTTTGCAATGCAACAAATTATCGTATTTTGTAACATTCCCCTAAATAACTATGGTAATTGGAATGGGATATTGTGCATCTCATACGACAGTCATGTGAATGGCTCGAACTCAATGAAGACACTCTTAGCACGTGGCTCATGAAGATCAAGCCAACCCATCCTTCAATCGCTTTGGCACACCGCAAATTTCGAGCACCAACGATGTGGCCGAACACCTGGCCAAATAAGCAGCCTCAGTATCGGGCATGTTTCGTCATCCACCTCGACAAGCGTTATACCGTAGTTAATGCGTAACATAAGCGTTATGCCAAGAATTATGGATCATTCATAACTATCCACCACATAAATGCCTGCCTCATAATCGTCCACGATGTATCCCTCACAGTGACTATATAATGAATGAGGTTGTATCCAAAAAATGGAAGGAATTCTATGTGAGTAGAATTCATTAGAGAAGTACTAAAACAAATTATTTGGAGAGGGTTTGTGAAACCTTTCTATCATAACTGCCTCGTGGGACAAGGAAAATAACCCCACACTTCTCTAAACTACAATAAGGACATTCGGAAATTCACTTCCAACCAGTTCAATAGGAGAAATTCCTCCCTCTAGTTCAAAGCCTGCACTAAAACAACGGCTGTTATCGTTGTAACGAACACTGAAAGATTAACAAGAGTCTCACCAGAAGCAGTTGGCCTCCTTCTTAGCAGCCAACGCCGCCTTATGAGAAGAAAATGACATGTATCCACAGATAACTTTTCTCCTCCCTGTTGCCGAGACCACCTTCTTGTTGATAATCCCCGGCTAGTTAGATCCCCTTCCCATCGGAGAAGTCTGGATCTTGCATTGCACTCGTTGGACGATATGTCGACCTCCCCATTCGTCCCTGCCATATTGAACCAGGATGCCCCGCCACACTTTGCCTTGCCCAAGTTTCAAATGTATGATGGTCTTTAAGACCCCTTTGACCACCTTATTGATGAGTGTAAGACTCATATATGTTTTGAGTTCATTTGACATGTTATTTTGAGCATTTTATATCCATATTCATGTAAAACTCATAAAATTTTCTCTAAACCTGGTTTTGCAGAATTTTTGATGGAAAGCAAGTGATTTAGTAAGAAAATATGCAAAATAGTTCAAAAAAGATAGTTAATTGGATGTCTCACAGCGCGTATTTGGGAAGATGAATGTTTTGTATCATCTGGAGCATCAAATGGCTCAACTCCACTCATGGTTGCAATCTACATTCAAAGAGCTTTTGAACGATACCTCACATGCCCAAATCCGAGTTAAAATAACGGAGTTATGACCCCAATAAGTTGAAGAAGAAAAATAAGTTGCTAAGCAAAAACTGTCTCGACATTTCCAGATTATGTCGTGACAAAGCCAAAAACTTTGTCGCAACAAACCCAGATTATGTCGCGACAAAGTCAGAAGACAAACTTTGTCGCAACAAAGTTTTGGTATGTCGCGACAAAGCTAGAAGACAAACTTTGTTGTGACAAAGTTTTATTATGTCACGATATCAGGTCATTCTAATGTCGACATCGTGACTCAAAAATGCCACGTTGCGACTATGTCAGAAACTTAAAGCCCAAAATTGATATTTTGGACTATTTTCAAGCCCATTTTCACCCAAAAACTATATATATATATATATATATATTCATTTTTTATTTTTTTAAGAGAGGAGGTGGGAGAAAACCTCTCATTAGGGTTTCTCTCTCAAAAACCTTCTTTAACCCATTTTTTCAGTTTAGCTTAGGTTTTTTATTTTTAGTAGATCTTAGAGTAGTTTAGGGCAGATTGTTATTTTTATTGAAGAGATTTTGGTGTTGTATATCAGAGATTCAGATTTCATTATTGTTGAGACAAAGTTTGAAGCTCAAATCACGATTTGTTCTCTCACTCCTCATCTCTTGATTTCTTTCTTCATATTTCTTACTTGTTGCTTGATTGGTGATGATTGGAATCCAATAATTGAACATTAAACACCCTTTAGGGGTGGGGATTAATTGTTGAACATTCAGATTTATAGATTTATGGTTTATTTTTATGGGTTTGAAAACTAGATTGATTTAATCGGTATTGTTCATGTAGTGAACGGTTCTTGATATCAGAGCATTATACCCAGAATAGAGTTGTATATGCGCTCTAATTTCTAAGAGGTCCTCTGAGTGACACAGAGATGGAGATTCCTGAGGCCCTCTACTCAACTTGTAGATTGTGGTATCGTTTACTTTGAAGGAGGCTTGTGTTATCCTGTCTATGGGGACAAGCAGATCTTAGTCCTAAGAAATGGTTGTGAAGTATTGGAAAAGAAAAACAATCAAATCTTAAAAAGGGTTAGATTTGACAAGTAGCTATTTAGACCTATTTGTCTCTGAAAGGAATATGGTGTGTTAGATAGTGAAATGTAGAGTGTTAGAGAAATTCCATATTATATCATATCGCTTTCGATTAAATCCGAAGATTCAACACACAAAATGTCAGGCTTTCAAGGAAATGCAAATTGATTGTTGAATAATTATCCCAATTCATAGTGCTTATCTTTATACATTTTAGACTTAAGTAGTTGTTTGTTTGGTAGATTTTAGGATTAGTTTTAAATCAGTTTTTATTTCAGTTAAATTGATTTTAATCCGCATCCTATTTGGTCGCATAAATAGTGAAGAGCCTTTGTAATCGGGGTGCTCAAATTCCAATTAGAGAGAACTTCCAACTTCAGAGACGATATCTGGACTTCTGTAGTCCTCTTTATTACCAGGCTAGACCCGTGTACTTATGGAAAGGGGATGAGTGTTGGTAATACTTTTCATTTGAGTTTTTGAGTACACTTACTTTTGTTTCAAATTAGTTTTTGAGTATTCACCACATTCACTTCCTTGGCCAAATTTTCATATATAATACATCATTTGGTCCTTACACTTATGCATTTTCGCCAGATAATGACGCTACAGATTGGTAACGATGCTTTGCTATGTAAGGTCTTTCCATCTAACCTAGTAGGCCTCGCCTTATCATAGTTCCACCACTTATCTCCGAACATGGTTGCCTCCTTCCGTTGCCTATCTAAAAAGTTTGTCACTCAGTATATGTGTTAAGTCAGGAGAAAGCAAAGCATCACCAGCCTTTTGCACATTTGGATGGGGTGATCCGAGTCTATCAGGGACTTTATGAAGCGCTTTGGAGCCATGATCCTCCAACTTGATGCCGTAAGCCCCGACACTGTATTGCAGGAAGCAGGTTATTTGCCCTAATACCCAGTTTTTTGACTCGTTGTCGCTGCATCCCCTCACAACTATTGACGAGTTGTTCCAAAGAGAAAACCAATACGCCATGCTCGAGGACGACACAATTTCCGTGACCAAGCGCACTATCATTGCAACATCAGATTCTAAACACTACGACGGTGGTAAAGGAAAAAGGGGACGGGACGATCAAGACGAAAGAAACGTGACTCCAAAGATTCGAGGCGCACCAATCATGATAACGAGGTTGGGGGATCGGGAGATTTATCTGTCGTGAACCCAAGACGGGATAACAGAGCAGAGTAGACGAGGTTCACATTGCCCCCATCTCAACTCCACGTAATCATCCAGTATCTTTAGAGGTTCAAATGGCCAAGGCCTCAGAGGGGAGATCTGAAGGAGGGAGACAAGTTTCGATTTTTCGAATATCACAAGGACGTCGGTGATGAGTGCCTAAAAACACTCATTATAAACCCGAGATTTAGCGAGATTTGGGATTAGTTTCATATATATATGACCTTGTTTTGATTACTTTTCTAATATTTAGTTTTACTGGTTTTTGTAGGAAAATAATGAAAATGCCGGGAAATGAAGCCTCAGAGTCTCTGAGAAGATTTGGTAGAAATCAGCCCAACGTCGCGAAGCCCCAACGTCGCGGCATTCCAACGTTGCGACGTTGCGGGAAAGACTCAACAAACCTTATCTCGTGAAGAAGCTATAAAAGGAAGGGGAGAATCCAATATCAGGTTCGAAATTGCTCATAGCATAAGGTTCTGAGGAACTTGACTGAATAGAGAAAGGAACTTTGAAGGCCGATCTTAGAGAGAGAGACTTGAAGAATCCCGAGACCTGCATTCCTTCGACCAAGTTTTCTCTATCCTTGTTATCATGTCTTGCTTTCTTTCTTTGTAATGGAACATAATATCATGGGGTTCTAATTTCGTGGTTTAGGTGCTGGTAGTGATTGACATGAATACTATGTTAAAGTGTTACCTTTCATAATTCCATTATCTATATATTTGTTTTATCATTAACTCATGCTTGGTTGAATTCAACTTATTAATTTATGATCAATCTTAATATGTGAGTTGTTCTTTGTAAGATCTGAGAAGTGAATGAAGAACCAGACATAAGTGGGTTAACCTAATAAACTTGGTAATTGATGAGTAAAAAACTCATTGATTTTTAATCCATTTTTCTGATTAGTGTTACAATGTAATTACTTATTTTTATGCAGAAATATGGAGATTTTACCATATTTATATTTTGCAGATTTTTGTAAAAGAAGTTGCAATTTCAACAAGAATCCATAAAAAAATGAGATAAATGGCCAAGCAGCCAGGTCGCGACAGACAGTTGAGGTCGCGACAAGGAATTCATTAGTTCAGCAGTTTTTAAGTCACAACCTAATTGATAATGTTGCGATAACTCTGTAAGACAAAGGCTTCAAGTATGTCACGACATCCTTGTGATTAGTCGTGAGAGAGAAAAATTTAAGATTGCACAAACGATGTCGTGATAGAGAATCAAAGTCACGACACCGAAAGAAGACAACTCAAGTCACAACAGATAATTAAGGTCATGATGAGGAATGGATGGCTGGATGAGCTGACAAGGTCTCTATCAGAAAAATTGATGTTGCGACAAAAATATAAGTTGAAGACACTAGTCGAGGTCGTGACAAGGATTTCATGTCGCGACATTAAAATGAGCTGAACAATTAAAACATGTTGTGACTAAGTTTGAGCAACTGCGACAAGAACAAGGTAAGAAGGGTCACCTCTCAGTCGCGACACACTTTCTAGGTTGCGACCAGAAAAAGAAGCTGAATTGAGTAGAAACTATTGTGACTAAAAAAAATGAGGTTGCTACAAGAGTGGTAGAAAGGATCTGGCCACGCAGGATGCTGAGGTTGCGACAGAAGTAAAGAAGAAAAGAATGACTCGTCATGACTCAATTCCCATGTCATGACAAGAAAATAAATAGATAGCGCTTTGAGTCATCGCAACCGCATGAAGCGCGTAAAACAAAGAAATGATGCTTAACATGAAAGGGAGGCTGCGACTAAGATCAAATGGGTCGACAATGTAAATTGTGTCATGACATGAAATCGCGGGTCAGGATACGTGACCAATAAAAGGAAAACAGCTAGGTCGCCGACATGAAATCGCGGTCGCCACACAAACACTGGAGACCGTAAAAGTTGTCGCAGAATAAAAGTGGCTAGCAACATAACTGTTACACAAAGAAACTTGGTCGGCTAATATTAATTCGTAAAGGAAAGAAAAGCCGTGTTGCAACATGGAATTGTGGTCGCGACACAAATACCTAGAAACAAGAAAATGTGGTCGCAACAAGAGTCATTACTACTGGCAACTAAACATGGTCACAACGCAGCAATTCATGTCGCGATAACCAATTGAAGAAAACTGCAAAGAACAATGTCGTGATAGAGGACATCAGGTCGCGACTCAATATTGCAAAAACAAGGCAAAAGAATGTTGTGACAAGCTTCCATAGGACACGATAGACCTAACAAGTCGCGAAAGGCTTCTGAGGTCGCGACCGAATGTACCTAGTCACTAAAATCGGGAAATCCACCGGAGCCTGAATCGTGCCTAATAGCCAGAGGTGTATAAATAGAGTACCTTTTTCAAAAACCTTAAACTCGGGGAAGTTATTGAAGAAGACTCAATTGTATAATTTTAGAGTAGAATTTTCTTTTCTTTTCTTTTCTAGACAATAATTTGTTCAGAATATTGAAGCTGGATTTAATTTTTCATTCTCTTTTCCCAATTACTACATGAAATTAATGGAGTCCGCATCAATTCGAATTGCCTTTATCATTGTCGCAACTACCGGCTGCGTATTTGATTAATGCTCCATCATCGCTGATGCGCTGATAAGCACAACTTTCACTAGTTCGATTTATTGTTAGTTACAAATTTTTTTCTCGCATAAATTAGAGAGAAGTACCTAGAATTAGGGATTTATTTGATTGATGTTGTTCTTTTTTAAATTGATCTGCTCCCAATAAGAGACGAGTACCCTTCCGCGATCGTATCCTCGCTCTCGATTCCGTGAGTGCTCGAGTGACAGCAGATGGAGATTCCCGAGAGCTTGGAACATTTAGTTATGGGTATGTTAGGACTACCATTGAAGAACTACTAGTTTGAGAGTTCACTTAGATAAAATTCCATTTCACTCATAGTTGAAGCTGAAGGAGATTATTTATCAATTTAAATAATCAGAGATCTCACCTTAATATAAAGGAAGGACCTCAATACAGTGTTAGCTGAGATCTAATAAAGGAAAGAGAAAGATCCATCAAATTTAAAGGAAGAGTCATCAATCATTTTGTAGAGATTATGCAATGACCCTGACTTGGGAAGCAAGAAATCTGTAGTCTTAAGAAATGGGTATGAAGTATTGAAAAAGAAAAATACCTAGATCTTATAAAGAATGATCAGAATACAAGTAACTGATTAGATCCATGCTCCTCGAGAGAAACAGTGGGACTTAATCGTGAATTAAGGAAATCCAAACGCATTATCAAGCCTCTTGACAAATCCGTATCCAAATTCAGATAGAGTCTTAACTGATACAATGCGTAAATCGATTGTTTCACAAGATTCCTCGTTAGTGTTCATTTTTACAAAGAACTGATTTAGTCCAGTTTATCTTAGTTTACATCATTTTATTTGTTCTATTTTTAATTTCCCTGCTTGTAGATGCATTCTTCAAGACAATTATCCTTTAAATTCTAGCCGATAAACTGTATTATGAAGGTTCAAATAGTATGGATCTTGAGTAGTTGATAGTTGAATTTAAACATTCTTATCAATCTCTGTGGGAATGATATCTGGATTTACATCCAATTTTTACTACTTGTATGACTTGTGCACTTACAGTGTCATAGATTAAACCGTTTATAATTCTAGAATATAAAATAAGTTTTATTCATTTCTAAGAAACTCCATTCCAATTTGACATAGCTATAGGAAAATTGTAAGGCTCTTGTATAAGTGTTAAATTGAGGGGTTTAGTCTATATTTAACAAAAGGCAAACAAGTTTTAATATGTGAGTGATTCTTTGTAAGATCTAAGAAGTGAATGAAGAACCAGATATAGGTGGGTTAACCTAATAAACTTGGTAATATAGGATTATCAATGATTAGGAGGCTTAGGAATTCTTTGCACTCTATGCACCTTTTTAATGCTTAGTGGTCGAGCCATGAGCAAGAAACCTAGTGATAAAGGGAGGTTAAATGACCTTGAGAAAGGCTTTAATTACATTAGATAAGAGCTACCTTGGAGAACACTATATTAGATAATGGAATGGAATCGCAACATTACATAGTAAGATTGTCCAACAACACCAACACCCTAACCTTTTTTGCAACTTTTGATCACTTTTACATCTGAAGCGCACGGTTACATTAGTAGTAATTTAAATCTAGTTTTACTTCCGCTTAGCCATCACGATTGCTAGTTTGAATATTAAAGAAGTATTATAATTTTGGTACTTAGCATACTACGATTAAGGTTTTCCCTGTGGATCGATATCCGTACTTAGGTACACTTTATTACTTGACAAGCGTATACTTGCACGATAAGATCCATGTCCAAAATACAACTAAAACCTAGAAAACGAAAATCAGTCCATCAATGGGAAAGATACAACCATAAAGATAAGAGAAAACATGAAAAGGGAGAAGAAATAGCCTAATGTGATGAATGAAGCCCAAATCTCCTCTTCAATCTTCATCTTCTTTAATTCATCTTCTTCCTAAAGAGAATCATGCCCTCAGGTGTTTCCCTTCCAAAACCTCCTAAAAGGTTCCCCTCATCTCCTTTCAGGTTTGAGCTTTAAACCCACAATTATAGGCTCAAAATGGGGCTGCAATCGACCCAAAACCAACCACGAACGCCGCGATCGCTGGGCAACGTCACGACGCCTGATGCTCAGCTTCGCACTTTGCAACGCGACGTCAAGGTAACTCCCCTATTTTCGCACCAACTTCATATTATGTTTGGTCATCCGAACTTCGATTCGGTGTTCTTGATACCGTTTGGAAAGCTCTTGAAGTTTAGGAATCTAGATATATCAGAAAACACTTAGAGATGATTATAAATATCGAATATACAAAATGATCCAACTCGATCACTTTTGAGCTCTCTTCTTCTTCCTTCAACTACCAAGAGTAATACAACTTTGACTACTGAAGTCCAAATGAAGGAATAAGGTCTCTTTGGAAAGCATGAGAAGCCTCCTATCCATCCATATCAATATTGTAGCCATTGGGGGATCATTATGTAGCTTAAAACATCAAAACACAAGTAGCTAATGCTGCTGTGCAAATTTTCTATCGATTTTTAGGCTTTATCCCTTTGTTTTTGCTCCATATCGCTCTCATGGTCACCTAATCACAAATTGAACATTTACTGTATTAGATCCTTTATTTATATAATAAACCATTAAAAAATATAAGTAAAACATAGGATAAAATGAGTATAAAGTATACCATCACACCCTAGACTTAAATTCTCTTGTCCCTAAGCAAGAGACTCCAAATTTAAAACAAAAGAAAATTGAAAATGACACGAACTAACAAACAATGACGAGTATGATAACATGATGCCAAGTAGAAGAATCAATTATGAACACAATTTAAATATTAGATTTTCAACAAATATTTAGGATCCTGCTTTTAAACCTCCAAGGAACATGGCAAAGCAAAGCATGAGGAGCAAAACAAATCATTCCCCTAAGTCCTCAAATCTGACCTTCCCAAGGAAACTGGGCACAGTGAGGCATGATCTCCGCATAGTAAGGTCCTAGTACCCCCAAACTTAAGCTCAACTCACCTATTTGGAAGAAGCTAACCAGATTGGATAAGAACGCACCACATCCTTTTTATTCATACTAAAATACCTAAAAAATGAAAGAAAACCAGTTCCAAGAAGTTTTAGATGAGTGTTCCTGTCGCGGGGATCCATTGGTGACTCCCCACTAGTTGGTTAAGGGCACTAGACATTAAATTTCCTTCAAAATTCACCTCGAACACTCAACCAAACTCAAAGGCCCTAAGTTGTGGGAATGATCCATCTGGTCCCATGTACAGCAAAGGAAGTCACGACTCTCGCTTGACTCAGTGGCAGGGCTTCAAAGGCCCCTCATACCGTGCCGGGGATTCCGATTAGATGATCCCTCTTATTCTTATTCATACACTTATTTTTGACATTTTTCTTTTCTTTTGCTTTTTATCTTTCTTTTTCACTTTTATTTTGTTTTGCATTTTTTTTTGTCAGCTCGGCGACAATCCTCTTTTGATTAGGTGTCCCATCACTTGGGTGGTAGAATCCCCCAAGGTTAGTTGAATTCAAGACAAAGGGTCCGAGACTAAGGTATACAAGGGAGACCAAAAGTTTGTGTGTGTGATAGATTCCTTGAGAAATAGCTTCTTAAAGCACAAGGGAGGTGACTATGTTAAGTCACCCATACCACGCAAGCACACAATTTCAAATCATTTAAAAACCTAAGGGTCCACTTCTTTTTACACTCGGGTTTTGTGGAATAACTAGGTTCAAAATGACCTCTATATCGACCAACAAGGGTATCAAACTCAATTATAAGGAGACACGAAACAAACAAAAGAAAGAAAGAAAAGCACATGCAAATAACAACCAAACAACTAAAAAGAAATAACTAAAATGGGTAAGGAGATACAAAAGTTGAATTTTTTAGAAATATTGTTTTTTTTTAAAATCACCCCTAAACTTAAAATGAACATTGTACTCAATGCGAAATGAAAGCAAATGGATAATCGAAAATTTCTTAAGGTTGATTCAAGTCTCCTCGGAAGTTACTCCAATGAACAGGCTCGCTTTGGAGGCAAAGGTGTTGAGGGGGATTAGACTTTAGTTCCAAATGAGAGGAGGCTTGAAAATAGGAAGCATGTATGGAATGGAATGAGGGAGGATGCTGAAATTGATTTCATTCAATTTTTGTTCTTCGAACTCAGATACTATAAACTTACTCTCTTTCAAGATTCTCCACCTCCTATAGCCAACTTCAACTCCAAAACTTGAAAACAACACTAAGAAACACAAGAGCAAGCAAGAAAATTTATTCAAAACAAACTCAAAAGTAAATCCAAAAAGGAAAAGAGAAAAGGAAATTAACTCGGGTCGCTCCCAAGAAGTCAGCCTGCTTTTTCTCGAGTCCAAATTAGACTCTACCAACTACTCTTATTATGTTGATGATTCTTACCTTCATCATTCTCTAAGAGGCGATAATTGTGCTCAATTAGCAACTTGAGCAAATAGTCTTCCAAGATCATTATTTTTTTTTCTATTTTCTATTTTTTTTCATTTTTTTCTTTACAATGATTCCTCTCAATTCATTGTTCAAGCGAATGATGTACTCATCCACCCTAAGTCGGTTTCTTTCTTATTTTCACTCATGCATTGGAAACCCAAAAAGTCATTCTAATAGTCCTACAACTTCATCATTTGTCTTTTCATGTAAAGCCTGCAGAGGTTGACTCCTCCTTCATCACAACTAAGGTTTCTAAAATTCAGGCATCATTCTCCACATTCGAAACTTCTAAAGTTCTTCATTATCTGAGGTGATTTCTTCATCAGGAATTTCAAGCTTTCTTCTTCCTTATTACCTTAAGAGTTGATAGAAAACTCTCATGTTGTCCTTCAAAGGACATTTCAGCCATGTTCTCTTGTTCCTTCATGTATTTGGATACTAGCTCTTGTATACTCATACTCTCCTCTTGCTTAGGTTGTTCTTTCTCAAATGTAAGTTGAGTACAAGAGAAGTAGCCATCGGCTATCTTTCTTTCACGCCTCTTAAATAGCTGATTGAATTTGAACATTAGTCCCTGTTAATTCCATGAATTGATTTTTAGATCTTGCACATTCAGCATGAACTCTTTCTAATTCAGCCATGGTTGCCTCGACCTTAGTCATTCTCTCATGTGGAGGTTGACTTTCCTCATTCTGATCAAGAAACGTAAGCAACCCAACTTGAGAGTAGTCCATTTCAGCCCTTGGTCTTGAACGTTCAACATTTTTCATGACTAATTCAACATGCATTCTTGCTAATTCAGCCATTTTTTCGTCTAGGCTTGATCTTTGGACTTGTGGAGTGTGCTGAGTGGTGTAGTTTGTATTCCATGAGGTGTTTGGATGATGGCTCCATCCAAAATTATGATTGCTTATGTATAGGGTACCTCCATATTGAGCATAATCCATTGATGCATATGGTTACCACACTTGACTCCTCACTTGAGTCGTCACTCTTCTTTGATGCTCATCGGCCAATTATCGCATTCTTAGTTGCTGCTCAAGGTGAGCCAATGCATTTGTCAACTCGATGATCAGATCCATTGTGATTTTAACCTAAAAATTTATGCAAAAGAAAACAAAAGTATCAAAAAGTTAAACCACAAAATATACATAAAAAAAAAAGATTGAAGTACTAAAGAAGCACTTAATATTAAAATTAGCATAAAACACCGATTTTCCTTGGCAACGGCGCCAAAAACTTGATAGGCGTATTTTGTGATGTGTATTAAAAATATGCGATAAAATACAGGATGAGTGCCTTGCCCCGCGCAAAGATAGTCGTCATTAAGAATAAAGGAATCTAAATACTGACATTCATTCACGTGGGAAAATGGGGATGCTAAGTACCAAATTTAGAACGTTTCTCTAATATTCAAACGGTTAAAGATTGTTTAAGTAGAATTTAAATTAAACTAAACTAAAGAAAATGTAATAGACTAACAAACTGTGCAACTACGGGACACCAAGAGATAATATATTTCTAGGGTATTTGGTGCAATTGGACATTTCTATTATATCTAGATCAATATTCCACTCTATTGTCTCATGAAAATGCTATCCAAGACAATTCTTATCTAATGTAATTAAAGCCTTTCTCAAGGTCAAATAACCTACCATTTATCACTAGGTTTCTTTCTTCTTAGCTCAACCCCAAGTGTTAAAGGTGCATTAAAATCAAAGAACTACCAAGCCTCCTAATTATTGATAATCATATATTATCAAATTTATTAAAGTTAACTTTATCTATGTCTAATTCTCACTCACTTCGATCTCATGAGAAACCACTCTCCATATTGAGATTAGTTAGAAATCAATATGTAAATATCAACAAAGAACAGCCATTAGATATACAATCACAAAACGACAATAGAAATAGGAAAATCAACCATTAGATATAAGATCCATGTCCAAAATATAACCAAAACCTAGAAAACGAAAATCAGTCCATTAATGGGAAAGATACAACCATAAAGATAAGAGAAAACATGAAAATGGAGAAGAAATAGCCTAAAGTGATGAATGAAGCCCAAATCTCCTCTTCAATCTTCATCTTCAATCCATCTTCTTCCCTAAAATAACCTACGCCTAGTATATAGTTTCCCTCTCTTCCAAACCTCCCAAAAAATTTCCTCCTCGTCTCCTTCGGGTTTGAGCTTTAAAACCCACAATTATGCGCTTAAAATGAGCTAAAAATCGACCCAAAACCAACCCTGAATGTTGTGACATTGTTAGGCAACGTCGCGACGTCGGGATGCTCTGTTTCTACACTCTCTGCAACGTCGCGACGTTGGTTCTCAATGCCAACGTCACGACGTTGCTGCAACTCCCTTGTTTTTACACCAACTTCATAAGGCCATAACTTTGTCATCCGAACTTCGATTTGGGTGTTCTTGGTACCATTGGAAAGATCTTGAAGTGTAGAATCTAGATATATCCAGGAAAAACACTTTAGAGATGATTATAAATACTTAATGCCAAATTTCTCCAACTTGTCACTTTGAGCTCTCTTCTCTTCCTTCAACTACCAAGAGTTATAACTTGATTCTACTAAGTCCAAATGGAGTGAATAAGGTCTCTTGGAAAGCATGAGAAGTCTCCTATCCATCCATATCAATATTGTAGCCATTAGGGGATCATTTTGTAAATTTTAAATATCAAAACACATTACTATCACATGTGTAGCTCATTTGATTTTTGGGCTTTATCCATTTGTTTTGCTCCATATGGGCTCATGGTTAACCTAATCAAATTGAACATTTACAGCATTAGATCCTTTAATATTTATCAATAAAACTACTAAAAATATAAGTAAAACATAGGGATAAAATGAGTATAAATATACTCATCGCCTGCATCTAATTGACCAAGTATCATTCAAGGCTATTGAATTACTTAGTCAAGAAGGGACATCTTCGGGAATACATTGAAGAGGTGGCTTGAAATAGTTAGCAAACCATGCCACATACAAGATTTCACCTCGTGATGATACACTCGCGCCCAACTACCCAAACCTCGAGGTCAGCCACGCTTCGCATCTTTGTATCGGAGTAAACCACAGCTTCGCCCGAGTAGCATCCGAATCTTACTGACGAGCTCATTACCTTCTCCGAATCTCCCCTAAGACATTTGTCTATGCCTCATTATGATGCACTTGTTTCACCTTGAAGCTCCGGGCCGATGAAACGCACTTTGGTCGACCCCGGGCAATGTGTTGTCGACCATGACTCCGCCCTCCCTGCCTCCACCTAGGCTATTAAATTCTACAATTTTCGTAATCCCTGCTGGTGTCAACTGGCTTTAATGGATTGCAAACAAATTCGTTGGGAGAAATAGTGTTGCCAGTTTTGGCTGGACCTATCACCGCCTTAGTCCCACTCACAGTGGTTGACGAACCTTCATCCTTCAACACCATTTTAGGGCACACCTGGATCCACACGATGAAGGCTTTGCAATCCTCGTACCACAAAATGCTGAGTTTCTTGACTCCACAGGGCTAGATTGACATAAGGAGAGACTAGCAAGCAACAAAGACCTATTGCGAGGTTGAACAGCGGGAAGATGACACACCGACCAAATAGAAATGATAAACAGGCTCGCCGCCAAGCACGATGATCCCAAATCATGAGCCTTTGCAGCCTACATCCACTATTCTACCGATACCCGTGAGCAAGTTAATGAAACTCCCCTTTCGCGAGAAGAGGTTAACTCCTTCATGTCACTTCTGCAAGAGTTCTCTGATATTTATGCATGGTCCCATGCCGACATGCTCGACATTTCTCCTACTATGGCTCAAAGAGTGTAAGCCAATACATTAGAAACTGAGACGATTTCACCTAGCACACCGAGAAGTCATCAAACAGGAAGTTGACAAACTCTTCGCAACTGGTTTCATCAGAGAGATTCAATACCCCGAATGGCTATCCAACGCTGTGGTCGCCCCTAAGAAGAACGGCAAATGGCGCCAGGCGGCCGACATATTCTAATCTCAATGATGCTTGCCTAAAAGATACGCTTCCCTCCTATGTATCGAATTGCAACAAGGGATGCAACAACCGCCACTATCTCATCCTTCCTCAACGAACACTTTGGCTACAATTAGATCTCGATGTATCCCACCGACCAAAACACATCATTCATAACTCTAACATGGATGTATTGCTACAACATGATGCCTTTTGGTCTGAAGAATGTCGGAGCCACCTACCAACATATGATGTCCCGCATCTTTGCACCCCTATTGGGAAAAACCATGGAAACCTATATAGACGACATGTTGGTCAAATCAAAGTCTCTGGCAGACCATATATCTCACTTGCAAGATGCGTTTTGATTAATGAGGTTGCACCACTCGTGATTAATCCGCACAAGTACGCGCTTGGGGGTCGATCTAGAATTTCCTCGTTCCCTGGGCACTGGGATTGAAATGCCCCCAGGCAAGTCAAAGCCATTAAGAAAATACAGCCCCTACAACCAAAAAGTAGATACAAACTTTCATAGGAAAGTTAAAGACACTAAACAAATTCATCTCTAGATATTTATATCGTCTTCGACCATTATTCACAGCGCTAAAAGGAGCTTCCTCGAAGAGCTGGGCCCCAGAATGTGACAAGGCCTTTCACTCTATCAAGGAGTACTTCGCCTCCCCTCTATCTTGCCTTAACGTTAACGGGCGAAGCTCTACTCAGCCTGTCATTTTCTACATACCGTGAACACGCCTTTAGTAAGGTCGACTAGACTCAAGAATAGAAACCTAGCTACTTTGTGAGTAAGATGTTAATAGATGTTGAGACTAGGTACACCGAGTTTGAGTGGATCGCCTTAGCTCTTAGAATGGCTACAAAGAAGCTACGCCCATACTTCGCTTCAAACTATACCGCACTCACTAATGATCCGATCGTGTTTCATACTCCATAAACCAAATGTTTTGGGAATAAAGTCAAGTCATTGATAGAGTGAGTTTGACATTGAGTATCGCCCAGATGGGCTATGTGCTGTTATGTCCTCGTTGATTTTATAAATAAGTGTCGATGTGCACTCGAGACCTCGGGAGAAACATTTTGACCCTAGAGGACCAAATCCGCCATCCAGAGTAGCAGAAGTGGAGCCAATATGGTTCTACACCCTAAATGATCGTATCCATTGCCCAGTAGCCACGCCGCATTCGTCGCCTCTCTCCAATAATGAAGTCGAATACGAAGTTGTGCTTGTAACATCCCAAAAATAGCCTTCTTGTTTTATTATTTTACTTTATAGTATTTTATGCCATTATTTTTTTTTTTTTTTTTTATTATTCTATTTGTTACGTTATTGGTTTTAGGTGATAGAAATATTGATAAGTGAAGTGTAATTAGAATAAGTAGAAGGACTAAAATGCAAAAATGAGAAAAGAAAGCCAAAATGACATATTCAAACAAGGCCTTGTAATGGATGAGAGGATAAGACCAAAATCGGGTCTTGGGGAATGGGTATTTTTCACGTTTTGCAAAATGGAGAGAGATAGGGTTATGGGTTCTTGAGAAGAGCCATTGTTGGTGATTGTTTTCCATTTGTTCTAAGTTTTGCAAGAAAAGAGAAGAAAAATGAAGTGATTGGAAGGTTTTAAGAAGAAAGTAAGGTATGGATTCTCCCTTTTGATTGTTAGGAAAGTCCTAACTCATTTTCGTTGTGTTTTTTGTGGAGAACCTAACTCTTCCATCTTTGGGTAATTTGTTCTTGAATTGTTGTATTTCTTGGATCATTTTTCTTGGCTTTTGTGGGTCTTAAAGACCAAGAAGTGTAAAAATAGATGTATGTGTTTTAAAGGGAATCGTCAAAGTTTTTCTAAAAAACCCATGTTTTTGTTTTGACCATAACTTGATGCCTTGAACTCTTAAATTGGATGATTCCACTTGGAGATGGTGCATAAGAATTCTGGCTGAAAATGTCTAAAATAAATAGAGACCTAAAGCACCATAACAGTGGCATCTATGTCAGTGTTTCCGAGACGACTGAAAACAAAGTCTAGAAATAGAAAATTTCAGTTGTGTCATGTTTTTGCTTTGGCCATAATCAGCTATTAGTCATCCAAATGAGTGATTCCATTTGAAAGAACCCTAAGAGGTAAAACTACAAAATTATAGAAGGTAACAAGAAGCAAACCTGACCCTAAGTCTCCTGTTTTTGAGACTGAAGTGAAAATACGGGTAAGCTGTTGGGTTATCCTCTATTTTGGTATAGTTTTGGTGTTTTGGCCATAAGTTAATTTGTAATGATCCAAATGAGATAATTCCAATTTCTACTGAAAATAGACTCAGAGCTATTATTTTCAAGGAAGCCTGCAAAATATGGCTCATTTGTTCCCATAAAATTAGTAAGTAAAGGTGTATTGTGTAGAAATCAACCCTAACCAGAACCCTAGCATGCACGACTGATTTTTCTTTGTTTGTTATCTGATTGTGATGTATTTGTGATGGATTAGGGGCTAGTGATGATAAAACCTGAGCAAAAATCGGGATTCATAGAATAGGAGACAAGAATCGACAACTCTTTTGGTTTGTTCTTCACATTTCTTCTCGCTTCTATTGTGTTTATTTTGTCATCAAACCCGGGCGTTGATGTAAAATCTACATGTGTGCTTCTGGTTTTAAAATGGGTTAATCGGATAGTTAACATAGGTAAAGTAGGCATATTGTTGTAAACTTGCATTATTGTGGAATTCTTGTGAATGTAATCTAGCAACTTTTACTATGACTAATTATTAATGCCCTTAAGAGAATGTTAGCCGTCATATTCGAGTTAGGGATAGATTGGTATACCAATAAGGATAAATGTAGCATTAATGTGAATGATATGTTTTATAGTGACTTACTGATCCAGAGCTCCAAATGAGACAAAGATCTAAGAGGCGCACAAAAATGTAATGTAAAAATAACTAATCCATACCCCAAGCAAGATCGAAGTTATTAAAAGTGTTAACTCGACTGTGCAACTTCAACTAGGATCTTGCCGTTGATTCTATCCTCTCGTAATCGAAAATTTCAGTTAGATTAGTTTTTAAGGGCAAATTATTAATAAACATGTGAATTGTGTTGTGACGAAAATGCTAGTATATGCGAGCATGAAAGATGTGAATTATCGTGTTTTTATATTTGAGATAAAATGAATGAATGTTAAACTAGTATAAAATGTTATATATATATAAATATTGCATTGATCATAATAAGATATGTTAAAATGTGTTGTTTAGAAAATATGTTAAAATGTAGTCATGAAGAGTAATGTATGTCCGTAATTTAATATTATTTATATGTACATATATATGTTGTGTTGATTGTTTGACATGAGAATAGAAACGTAAAGAACCACTAAGTATGAAAATGCTTAGCACATTGTTTCTCACGCACAGGTACAGTGTAGATAGTGGCAAGACTGAAGATCGTTGAGTATAGAGTCACCGTCATACAGTTCGGAGTATACGAAAATGCTCTGTTTCATGCATACCACTTCATTTCATGATATTATGTGATTATTCAGGGAAATCAAAGATGTTTAAATCTTCATGGATAGCAGTAAAGCGAACTCCAATAATATTTTGTAAATGTTTTGGAAAGGTATGGAATGCCATTTTGTATCAATATGTTGTACTAAAGAATAGATATGGGCCATCTTGAAATGATATGATGTATATTTATCATATTAATGAATGTATTAGTAATGATATCATATATTTATATATATGTATGTTTAAATGAAACGTGTTTTGACAAAAATGGGAGAAGGGAACAGTATTTGAAGTTGGCTCACTCACTAATGGTTGGATTCACGCAATTCATAGTGGCCTAAGTCCCTAGATCGCAAAAATGAATAGTCGAAGCTCTCGCTAATTTAGCATCCAACGCCCTATACCCTTGCCATGTGGAGCTGAGTATAATGGACCATCTGTCTATTTATAATGCGACCATCCTCACAAATGAGAATCAAGCTGGAAACTCTTGAATATTCCCCTATCTCAAACTACTTGAGAAATAGGACCTTGCCCGAGGAAAGAAGCAAGGTGATGATAGAGTTGGCAATTTGAGCTCGGCCAGTGGGCTAGCCCGACCAACCCGAAATTAGGGCCAGGCTAAGCTCTAATTTTTTTGGTTTGAAAAAACCGAGCCAAATTTGGCCTAGCTCGATTGTCCCACTGGGCAAAATAGTATTTGATCTGCCGTCCGATTTTCAAAGCAAATTGCTTACAAATTAAAATAAAAACCCCCATTTTTTACTTTACTTTATTACTTATCCTTCCAAGTTCCAAACCCTAGTTTCTTTTCGCTGCTTTTTTAAAACTAAAGCTCTTCTCCTTCATTTGTCGTAGTCAGAGTCTCAAATGACCACCTCCTCGACGACGATCCTCCAAGCATTTTTTTTTTCTTCTCCTTCATCTGATCCAGTGATCCTCTTCCTTTGTATTTGTTTTCCCCAGAATCGTTTTCTAGGTAAAAAAATCATCACTTTTGCTTCATTTTTTTTTTCTCGTTTGATCTTTTTTTTTTTTTTTGTGAAACATGCGAATTTATAATGCTTTATTTCTTTTTTGATGCCGGAAATGGGTTGTAGCTCAGACGTTTCCATCTTCAACTTCAAGAACGATCGGATCGAACCCCAGAATAGAGGTTATGTCTGCTTAAGATTTCTATAGTAAATGATAAGGTGTTTTTTTTAAGTGTTACCTGCTGGTAGGTTTATGCATTGGAAGTTCCGTAGATAATATATTTTCGCTTAGGAAGAAATGATGAAAATAAAAGAAACCAATTTTTTCGTAAGAAAACCAAGCACATCAACTCGTTACCAAAATAAAACCAGCTTTTTAAACAGTTTATGTTTTTGTTAGGGAATGTTTGTTGTTATTGAAAATGTTTCATAGTTTTTAAGAACAAAAAAAGGAATCAAATCTTGTTCTCGTTTCTCCTATGTTCTTTGCTTTTTCTCGTATCAAATACCAGCTTTTAAACAAAGCTCTATGTTTTTGTTAGGATGTTTATTAGTGTTATTGAAAATAGGCTTCTATGTTTTTAAGAACAAAAAAAAAAGAACCAAACTTGTTCTGCTTCCTCCCATGTTCTTGTTTTTTCATAACAAAAACCGCTTTAAACAGTTTCATGTTTTTTCTAGGAACGCTTATTGTTATTGAAAACAAAGAAACTAAGAGCAAGTATCTTTTATTCTACCTCATACATGATACATATCATAGCCGAGGTCCCGACTTCGAAGAAGTAAGAAATAAATTGTGATCCAAAGGAGCAAGTAGGTTGTTAAGCCTCCGATAGTATCGTATAAAACTAAAATTTTAAGTCAAGACTTTAAATTTCCGAATCTACAAAGTGAAAATATTTAGGCCAAAATTGCTGATTTAAGTATAAAATTTTAAAGCCTGGGGTTGTCAATCTCACAAGTTATACAACATTTCATAATTATGGTTTTTGGATGCTCACCCATTTTTCAAGATTAAGCAGCTTATTCAAGCAATTAGTATTCGGGAAAGTATTGGAAAACCTATGTACACTTAAATGATGTTAAAGAGATTTTTGTTTATTATTTGTCTGAGCATTGTTGCATTCACATAAGGTGTGAGCTCCTGCGTGACATATGATATGGTGCAAAAAAAAAAAAAAATACAAGGCGTTGAGCATTATAAACATTATTTGCAAGAGAGAAATCTTCAACCCGAACCGAAACAAATAATGTAGAAGGAAGTACTTTATCGAATAAAATAATCTTATTTTTTTTTCAAATTGGGTCATTGGCTCGCTGGGTCCGACATGTGGTCGAAATACAAGAAATAGTAGTCGATTAATCAAAGCCCGCCCCGATCCTACTGACATACCTCAGTCTTGTGGGCCTGACGATCTCGATAAGCCCGCCCGAAGTTACCCTAGCCATCGGTCAATAAATTCATCATGGTAGCCACTGATTATTTCACAAAGTGGGCAGAAGCCGAGGCTTATGCACATGTAAAAGTAACCCATCTCACCTGGGCCAGACATAAGAATATCAGGATGTCTGGGCTCGAGGTACCTCATTCCATCGCTTTTGAACAATGGACAACAATTCATTAGCAAGCCCATTCAGCAATTCAGTATCGGGTATGGAATAAAATTTGTCTACTCTACACCTCGATATCCCCAATCAAACGGCCAAGCCGAGGTCACAAATAAAACATTACTGTAAAACCCCGAAAAATTTAAAATTTTCTAAAAGTATAAAATTAAATAATAAATTGCTGAAATGACGCAGGGAAGCCTAGAAAATTCCCCAGAGCTCGAATGACGAAATGGGGATCAAGGCTGAGTCCGTCTCACTAAATGAATAAGTCAAAGTTTCTGCTGAATTCTACAAAGGGAATTCTTAAGAATTCAAGGAGTATCTAGTAACCTTAGGAACGAGAATTTCTTAAAAATCTCGAGAGTTAGGAAATGACTTGAGTTAAGTTCATTTAAAATAAATTGAACCAAGACGAAAATAAATTGTTTCAGACAAATGAACCCGGACGAGTTATGGACGCGATGGCGCAAAGTGGGCCCCATGTCCAACTTAAATTTTAAAAAGGAAAAGAGAAGAGAAAATCAGATTTTTTTTCTCCCCATTTTGAGCAATTACGGCAATGGGCGTGAGAGAGTGAGAGGGGAGAGAAAAGTTCTTCCTTCTCTCTACGATCTACGGAGATCGGGTGATCGTAATCCTTCTCGAATCCAAAGATTTACGCTTCCATCTACTGGGATGAGGCTACATGGGTACCGAAACACAGCTTCACCCGAAGATTTCGGGTTTTGAGAAGAAAAGCCAATGAGAGAAGCTCTACCTTATCTCTAAGATTTACTTCAAGGACGGCAACTCTGCTCGTCAAGCCAAGACTTAAAGCCCAGTACTCACATGGGCAACGCTGCGGACACCGAAACAAGAATTTTCACAAGATTCGAGCCAAGTTTCAAGGTCGGGTCTCTCGTCTTCTGACTCTAAAAGTTTCGTCTTTGCTTCAAGAGGTAGGGAACTGTAACACCGGTATATTAATATATGTTTTGTTATATTCAGGTAAGGATTTTTGGGGAGCAAATGCAACTTATGCCCTATGATATTTTATATTGTGATTAAAATTAGCAATCTTAATGGTTGGTTTAATTGTAGGATTAGCAAAGTGTGTTAGATTGCATTTTATGGAAAAACATGTGGGTCAATTATGCAATTGTAGTAAGTTTAGTGGGTTTTCATAGATTTGTACTCATATGTCTTGAATGACCACTTTGAAACTTGTTAGTGGAGAGGGAGGGGTGCAAGTCATGCTTCATGGAACTATGTGGCATCATGAGGCATGACACCTCATATATGCAAGGTAGGAGTTCTTAACACATGGCAAGCGCATTTAGAAGAGAGCTCGCATGTGCCAAGCAAACCACCTCTTGGTTTTGGATGCTAGACAGCTTGCTAGAAGTGGAAAATTATGGAATTTAGAAAGTGTGAGAGAGTTCTAGAGAGAGCTAGAGAGAATGAGGAGAAAAGCCTTGAAGGAAAGCTTCGTTGCTTCTGTGGAAAAAAGTTCACTAAGGTATGTAAAAACATGATCTTGAGGCCTTTTGTTGTATTTCTATCGGACTTTGGTTATATTCTAGGTTTTGTTGGGATTATCCTAACCCTAGATTTGGATGAAAGTGTGAGTTTGGTGGAACCCTAAACTGTAAAAGACCGATTTCAGGAAGCAAGATGGTATGTGTGTGTGTGTGTCCAAGGGAGGTAAAGGTCCAACTTTCCCTTGACCCCATGATAAGAGCCGCCATAAGTCAGCTCAAAGAACCCGAACTAGATGATTCCAGTCGAGAAGAAGCCCAAGACTCTGTAGCCCTTCGAATGTCTGAATCAACCAAGAACTAAACCCTACCATAAGACCTTTGAATTTGAGGTTGAAAGTCATATATACAGATTCTGTCCCATACCCGAGCGCCTCGTTGAAATAAGTAAGTCAGTTAGATTGATTCAAATGGAACGATTCAAAATCCTTCTCAAAGTAGCCATACATAGGGGGAGTAACTTCATGAAGAAAGGATTGCCAAATTATGGCTCATATTTGTTCCCATAATTTCAGCCAAAGTAAGGGTGGAAGTTATAGGGCAATGATTTGTCCCTAGGGAATACTGGGAGGTCAGATGTAAAAAATCATAAATTCTTGGATTTTGAGGTCTGAATGACCTGATTTAAGAGGCTGTGGAAAGCTAAGAGATAGGGGAACTTTTGGTCATAAGACAATAGTGAACAAAAAGCATGTATGGCTGGTCAAAATTTGTAGTTGAGAAAAAAAAAAAAGGGTCTTGAGATAGGCTGAAAAAGGGTACAAGTGTTGTGTGTGTTGTTTGTGTTACCCTAATAAGGGGTGTTAAATGTTGATCCTAGTAAGTGTAAGAGAAAGTGCACTTGGGGGATCAAGGTTTATGTTGGAAGGTCTAAGAATATATGTGAGTTGAGTGGTTATAAAGTAATAGACCACTTGAGTAATTTTTTATGTGACACGAATTGTGAGAGGCTAAGGAATCTTATGACTTGTTATTCGGCAGATCCTTCGAGTAGCCTCAGTTTTGACTTCCTTAGGAGACTTCGATTTTGAATCCAAGGAAGGTAAAGTGGATCTTATAACCTTCTCCCGCTCAGATCGTGGTTTGATGTTGTGGGAATTCTTGTACCATTCCGTGCTTTGACCTGTGGTGATTTTCAAAGGATATATAAATGTATATTTTTATATATATGGAAATCTGAATTAACCGTACATGATGTTTTTAAATATCCATGTGGTTTAATGCTTGTGAAATTGTTTTAGCATGACACGGGTATGAGACTGCAGAGAGTCCTGACGAAGGTAAATGGACACTCCGGACGACGACTAGTCCCCGGGTTGTAGTCCCGTAAAGGTTACAGATATATTTTCGGATTTCGGGCATATCCCCGTGATAAGTCCCACAATTGTCGCTGTTCCGATTATCGCTAGTCCCCGATGAAAGCCCAAAGAGTCACTAATGAGGGGTCGAGATGGTGGTAGTATTGCATTCATGTGCTTCACTATCAACCTATTATTTGTAAAATTAAGTGTTTTGGAGATATTTCGGAATTATGTATAAATTGAAATGTTTTTGTGAGCATGGCTTGTTATGGGATTCAATACCGAGTTGTCGAACCACCCCCATTATTTCTCCACCTTAGATGCGTACGAGACCCAATACAAGTGACATGAAAGCTGGACCCAAGTAAGGTTTTGAGGATGAAGTTTGTATGCCAACCTTAAATTTTGTTGGTGGCTGGAGCATACATTTTGATGAATATTTAGTGTTATGTGGATATTCACACTGTATATTCGACATTGGTAATCTTTCAGGATCATCAGATATTCGTCGTAGCCACTAGTTTCTGGGAACTTTGGTGTAAATGTTATTTTGACTGGCCGTAAGTGTATAGTTTGGGTACATTGAGGAATTAACTCTCAGACCGATATGTGTGTATGTTTTGGAGACCTGGAGTAGTGTTTATTTATGTTTCCATGTGATTACTCCAAGTGAGTTTAGACTCAAGTCATGAAAAAAATCAGGTAAAATAGTAACATAAATCACACCTGAATTCTGAGTGTGATAGGAACCTTCCTACTCTAAGCCATATTTCATCTAAATGTCGGCTTTGGTCTCGTTGAGCCCTGGGGGTCGTTTCTTTGGCTGTCCCTGACACAACAACCCGCTTTTTTCCTGCTTTTGAGCCATGATGTCTAGCTTTTTTAGTAACTTCAAGCCGATTGAAGGAGTTGTGGATGAGTTTCTGTACATGTTTATGGTCGATTTATGGTCCCAATTGGGACTCGTTTATGTCAGTGAAAGGGGCTGTTTTCGGGATGAGTTTGGGTGAAAATAGTATGTACGGAGTTTAAAGGAGCTGAACCCACCTGGGTTTCACGTGAACGCCCTAACCCGCATCAAGCCAGGTAAGGCCTCCAACTGGGACGAATTACAACTTTCATCCGAGCCTGCTTGGGTGTTCTTGAACTTTATGGAAACCTCGAGTCTAGAACTATCCATATATAGTTTGATAAATAGCCTTATATTTGGTTCGAAATGACGAAAACAGTAGGCCCCTCGTTGTCTCGCGGCGCGGATTACTATTCAACAGGCCTCCAACTCTGACTCGGCCATAACTTTCTCGTCCAAGATTCATTATATGGAAAGCTCTTGGAGTCTAGAAACTGACCATATTCTTTTCAATGGAAATTGGTGCTCACATCCTTGTTGAAAAATTGATTGTTACAACAAGTGTGCTAATTGTTGGTTGTGTGGATGTGAGGAGTTACGTATTGGCGCCATTATCAGCGTGTCAGAAGTTATCTTAGTGCATGATATGCCATGAATTAGCCTAGGAAATGAGGTGTGTCATTACTTGCCTAGGTAGTGACTTGATAAAATGTTAACATGTGTTTGTGTGATTGATTGAAATTACATTTCTTGGTTAAGAGGTGTCATGCTTGGATGTCAATATGTGTGCCTAAACATACTGGCTTCCAGGATGTGTTTTCAGGACACGCTATCGTATGACATGTCAGGAGCCAGTTTATCGGGCATTGCGCGCCATGATGTAGCCTGTGGATTTGAGTATGACATTACTTTGTCTAAGTAGTAGTCATGATGATGTCGATGCATGCTTATTTGATGTGTTGACACGAATGTGATAAATGTTAGTATGATCGCATGTATATAACGTTTAATGAATGTATGGACTTGTGTGCATTGTACATGAGTGTCCATGGTAATAATTTAAGTGGAGTGTACTAAGAAAGCCTCTGCGGATTATATTACTTAAAACCTTCAAATTAACATAGTTACAAGAGCCTTACAATTCTCTTGTACCTTGTCTACTTGGAGTTACTTGATATAACTGATAAAATTACTTTATATTGCTTAATTTGAAATGGTTCCACCTAAGACACTGCAAGCATAGATCATGCAAGTAGTAAAATGGATGTAAGTCCGTATATCATTCCCATGTGGATTGACAAGAATTGGGAATCAATCCATCTAACTACTTAAGGTCCACACTACTTGAACTTCAAGTGAATAGTGATGGTTTAATCTAGAAGATAATAGTCTTAGACGATACACAGGAATATAAAAAGAAATTAAATGTTACAAACAACAACAAAAAAATAAAATAAAGAACAAATACTGGACTGAATCAATTTTCCATGAGAAATGAACACTATCGAGGAGGTACTGTGAAACAGCCAATTCCTGCATTAATATGCATTACTCTATTATGTTGCTGGATGTGGATTTGTCCAAGATGCTTTACAATGCAATTGGATTTCTCCATATTCACTGGTTAGAGGCCCCTGCTTTTCTCAAAGACAAGGATCTAACCAGCTACTAGATTTTCACTTTCTTTGCAAGATCCGTATTTTTATTTCTCAATACTTTACACCCATTTCTCGAGATCAAGCATTTCGCTTCCCTTTCAAGTAGGTTACCGCAAAATTTATTAACTCAATTGATGACTCATCCTTTAAATCTAATGGTTCTTCCCCTTCCCTTTATTAGATTTCGTTAACACAGGGTTAGAACTTCCTCAAATTAAGGTGAAGTCTCTGATTATTTACATTGATAAATGTTCCTCCAACATCATCAATTATGAGTGAAAAGGAATTTATCGAGGAACTCAGAGCTTAGTAGTTCATCAATAGTAGTTCATCATACCCACAAGCGGAATGTTCCCAACTCTCGTGCATCTCCATCTCTCGTACGCGAGCGGCCTCCTCGAAATCAAAGCAGAAACAACTCGAATGGTATCAGTATGCTACCATCAGAACCGTCGATTCACAACAACATCAATCAAATAAATTCCAATCCAAGTATTCTAAATGATGCGTAAAAAATACCGTGAATTCAATGGTAAATCCAATCTAGCGAAAACTATGCTTCAATACCGCATTACAATCGACAACGGATCATCGATCATACACCCACCGTAATTTGTAATAAACCCAAACGAACGACCTTAAATTTGTCCGCATCCGACACTCTGCGTAAATGGTAAGAGAAAATTAGAAATTAAATCCAAATTCTTCATCGCTTCTACACGTGTCAACGTTCGCATCTTAAAAAGAAAATAAAAGAAAATAAAATAAAAAAATCTATTCTAAAATATACGCTGAGTCCTTCTCCTTCTAGTTCTGCATTGAAGACTTCGAGCCGCTTTACTAAAACTTATAAGTGGCTATTCATAACTGGCCCAAAATCGGGCCCGATTCCAGCTATAGGTTGATTTCTAAAAGAAAGGCCCAGCTATCGCTCTCAAGTCACGACCTCAAAATGGAGTCGCGACCTGAATTCTCTCATTTGCACTTGTTTAGTTGCGACCTAACATCTTTAGTTGTGACTAGATTCCTTGCAGTTGCCTTGATTAGTGGTCGCGACCTCAAAATGGAGTCGCGACATAGTTTCGCCTTCACAGATTTCAAGGCCGCAACCTCTTATTTCAGGTCACGACCACATTTCTGTGGCCATGTCTTCAGTTCTAGGTCAGGACTTCTTTTTCTAGGCTGGGCCACGACTTTGAGCCAGCTTCGTCTCCATACATGTTGTTTGTCACGTCGTCGATAACAGGTTGCGACTAAGTAATTTCTCTTATCACAGCTTTTCCGATCGCGACCTCAAAAGCACGTCGCAACCTTGAATTCTTTACATTTAGTCTCAACCTCAACGTTTTGTCATAACAGGTCCTTCTTAGTTATGTCGATGTCTAGTCGCGAATCCTTAGAAGCACGTCGTAATCTCTTTGTTACCTCACGAATCTTTTTGGTTTCGTCTCGCCATATATACTTAGTCGTGACACCGATCATCTCTGGTACGACCTTCTATCCTCATCAGTACCGAATTTTAAATGCGGATCGAAAAACTGGTCGCGACTCACCTTGATATTCTCGCCTTCCTTATGGTCGCAACGCATTGCTTTAGTTGCAATCATTTTCCTCGCTTTAGCTCTATTTCCCGTGTCACGACCACAAATGATGTCGCCAATCTTATGGCTGCTCTTTTCCGATAGGTTCGCATCGCTTGCCTCAAATGTAGTCAGACCAATGATCGGGTCACGCGACCTGAGCTGAGTTTCCAATTAAGAACTAGTCAGAACTACGCTTCCATGCCGCATACCCCATCTATGACTTCCATCAAATGCATCAACGCTATGACCTCAAGTTTATGCTGGGCGACCGCGCTTGTCTCTATTTCAAGGCCGCGACTCGCATTGGTACACAAGGACTCTACATTCTTCTTGAATGTTCCTTCTGTCTCAGCAACTTTCCGGGTCGCAATCGCCATTGCCGGGTGCTTTGTATTTCCGCTCCGCAGCTTCCTTTCCCCGTCATACCATTTTGGCGTGCCTTCCATTTCTCTCTCAAGACTAGCTCCTGTGGTGCCGTGACTGGAATTAACCGAACTCGGGCGAAACTGTTGTAACTTCACCTCGCTGCGACTTTACCTCCTCGTTTATTACTTCGCTTTTCCGGGTTCTCGCTGGGCTTGATTCGCCAGAATCAAGAAATTATATTTGAGTAAAACATCCATATTTCTGCATATTAATCAGCATTCATATTGTAATATAAATTAGAAAAATGGATTAAAAATCAAATGAGTTTTTGACTCATCAAATTCCCCCAAACTTAAAATTTTGCTTGTCCTCAAGCAAAGAAAAGAAAGAATTGTTTGTCCCTCAGCAATTTGAGACTTTATTTTAAGGACATTTTTACGATTTAAACCATAGTCTTTCTTATTTTACCATTTGACTTGAGCAAAGAAGGTTACGGTATTATCTCAAATTCAGTCATCAATTGAAAAATGTTTCAATCTTCATCACAAATAAGGTGATGAAATTTGCATGTAAGCAGACAGTCAAAATAAATCTTGTTCTATAGTGTGTGGAGATGTTCTTCCTATTCATCTTTTTGTAAAATTAGTTAATCTTAAAATTCTCCTTTGAAACTAATTTAAGTCCCATAAGGCATTTTCTTGATCTCCCACTAATGTAGAAAACTCGACCTTGAGATCAGGTCTTTCGGGCTTGTAATGTTAGGCTTAGGTAGTGGGTAGATAAATGGAAAATTTTAGGATGCAAATTACTAAGATTCCATTTTCCTTTCACGTATAATGGCCTTCATCTTTCATTCTTTCTTTCTTCTTCTTATGGCTTTCTCACCTTCAACCTCCCGGTTCAATTCCTTTTTCACGGAACTCGGTTCAAGGAATTGGAATAGTACGATGTTTTTGTCTTATTAGGCTTTCTATCACTCTTAGAGAACTTTGGGCTAGCAACTCCCATACCGAGTTGGCATTAGGGTACTAGGTGTTTGAAACACCCTTATGAACTTAATTATTTTCAGAGATAGGCCACAGGAATAAACTTATTCCTTACAATTTCTTTTCCTTTATTTCTGATTCTTCAATTTATTTTCCTCCTTCATCCTTGTAATCCTAAAAGAAATATTTTCCTCGAAACTTGTTCATTTACGCATAGTAAACGCTTTACGAAAATGGGTAATTTTATGGTTCTTTACGTAGTATTAATTCTAAGAAGGAATTCGGGTCTTGATTGTAACATTTGAAGAAGTGGAAGCTAGGCTCGATCATGGAACTAGTGTGTTTGCATATAATGGTAAGGCTTGGAAGATGTTTCAAACTTCCAGGGATGGCCTATCATTTCTTGTTAGTTGTTTTACGCCTGGATTTCGCCTCAGCTTGATAATCTAACAAGTTCTAGGACCGTATGTTTTGAGTTTGGATCATCCTGAGAAAGATGTTCTAATTCCTCTTAAGAAGTATTAAGGATTTTCGGACCTTGTATAGTTTTTCCAAGATTTGTGTGGACTTAGTTGTTTATACTCAAAATTCAAATGTTTTATTGCCTGTCGTGTATTTCCCTAGTGCAATTAACTGGTTCAAACTAAAAACTGCAACCTCTTGTTAGGGTTCCCATAGTTTCTGCTCCCAACCTTTCTCTTACGGTGTTGTTGGATCTCATCGGTAGTAATTGTGTCATTGTACAAATAAAGCTGAAAGATATGATCTTTCTTCTTGAGATAAATAATAGACCAAAACCTGAAACAAGCACAAATTCATAATATCAGTTCATGAATCAAAAACAATCACTTTGTATTAAGCAACTAAATTTCATTTATTCAATAAATTCAAATTCAAACTCAATCTTGCACAATCTGATCTCTTTATCATAAAAACAATGCAAAAATACAATAAATACGTATCTAATCAGAGAAAAATTATATTCCTTTATCTAAAACCATATGCCTTCCTTCTGAAAATTTATACAGCACACCTTAATGGAGTTCACTTATCCATGATAATACGCGGGGAAAGAAAGGGGTTGATGTGGAAGCGATTAATAAATTGAGCGCACTTTTCCTTACACTCCTTTTAATGCGAGAGTTCCATACGGATGATGGGAATTCTAGTTAACCCTTATTCCAATTCTCTTCCATGCGATCATCTTTTTAATGATAGGCGTCTTTTGGAATCATAGTGGAATTGGTTTGTTTCAGAGCTCCATTCATTCCATCATCGCATTTATCCTTGAACTCATCTTTCCTCATCCTCCTTTTTATTCTATTGTCATTGTTCACATTCTATCTGTGTCTTCCCATCCTTTTATATAGTGACTTTGGTTCTCAGAGGAATGAAAGCTCTTAATTCTCTTTTTAATATTCAGTGAATGTTTAAAGTAAATTGTCGGGATCAAAGAAAAACAGCTGTTTCAATAGGAATTTTAAGAAAGAAGGGGAAAAGCTTTAAGGAAGTTTGATCGTTTTCTTTAAGAGGCATTGAATATCTTTTGAATTCCTCTTTGGAAAATACGCGACTTGAACTAGTTCCATGATTATTGGTTTTTTAAGTTTACTATTATTAATACTTGATCTCGGTGGGAGGTTCCAAATGAACCTTTTCTTCCACATGGACATACTCACGCAAAATCTCTTGATCATTCTGTTAAGATCCTGAATATCTTTCTGATTTGCATCCATAAATGAAAATTTCGGAGATGCTTAGGTTCGCACTCTAGGCTTGGGTTTGCAGGTCGAAGAATTAGGAGTGGAAGTAGAGTTGGAAAGAGTGAAGATGAATTGAAGTTTTTTGTATCAAAAATGGCTTTTTATTCACACACTTGTTTTGATGAAACCGAGGTTATGATTGTTGAATGGAAGGTTGCAACATTAAATTTCGAGTCACCACACTAACGCGTTTCATTAACGCCCCTCGTAACTGTTACTATGCCCTATTCGAAAAGTTAAGACTTAAATTCATTGGGAGTTAACCATTTGTGATATACTTAGCTTTAATCGCGACGAGATGTGGTCTCAATAGGAAGGATTGATGTTAAACTTGAGGTACACCTGTAATCCTAATTAACAATTCCATTCAACCAGTTTCAATTCAATAAATCAATCAAAACAAATGCAATTCATTCTCTGACATTGGACATTCACCATATCAACTCAATAATGCAAAGGATTTAAAATTGAATCAAAAATTAAAATTTCCCTCAAAATTCAATCATGCCTTATCTGGAACAAATAACATTAATGAGAGGCGTTATCTGCCCTCTTTTTTGTCTGTTAATGCGGAGCGAAAGTTTGGATGTGAGATTCCTTCTTGTATACATTTTTATTGTCTATGAAGACATACATACATTCAAAGCAATGATAATAAAATCTACATGACTTATTAAAAAATTAAAATTTCTGCTTTAACCCAGACTTAAAACAAAGCTGTAGTATGGGGTGCCTCATTTGGCATTTGCTAGTTTTGAGTCATGGCGAACTTCTTTGCTATTAAATCATATTTACTCAGATTTTCTCCTCCAAAACTAAGGAATCATTTTGTAATCTAATTTCTCTAGGTAGTGCTTCAATCTCTTACGGCTGACTTTGAATTCCTCTCGTTCTTTGGTTCTCGGTCATCAGCACTCAAAGTTATACTGATACTATATGTATGGTCCACTCCATTTTGATTCGGCTTCCCACTGCGGAAGAGTTTAGTTTGAATTGAATATATTTGGACTTCTTCTACCTTAGAATTCTCACCTCAAAATCTCTGATCCACATGCCATTTCTTTGTTTTTATCTTTGTAAATTTTAACAGCATTATGAGAGCTGTTCCTCATATCTTCTCGATTCATTCATTTAATTAGACTTTCTTCTTTAGCGACCTTGAAGTCAAAGTCGAAACTATTAATAGCCCACATAGCGTTATATTCCAATTCTAGAGTGATTAGTGCCCAAAAAGTGCTATTTTGAACCCTATTTTTAATAGGTTTTGAGCGCTTTGTGTACTAGTGTTGTAATTAACAATTTACATATTAAGATTTTATTATTCTAATGATCACATTTTTGTGGCAAATTTTGCGGGTTTTCTTGAGCTAATCACGCCAACATTGTTGGAGTCGATCCAAGCCATGAAGAATTAAGTCAAACTCAACATCATAGATTAGAGACTAGAAGGAAAGAAGAAAATAGAAGAAAAATGAAGCGGGAAGAAAATGGAAGAGCGGCGAGCAGTGGCGATGGAGCAGTAGCGCGGGAGAAACTGGACTTTTGGCTGTTAGCGAAAGATTCACTATGGATAGCGAGGAAATTTCTCGATTTTAAGCTATCTCTTAATTCGCTAGCTAGAATATCTCTTCCCCCTAGTAGAAATTATGCATTTCGCTGCTCACGAGAATTTAACTAGTATGAAATTTCGTATGTAGTGCCTTTAAGCGAAAATTCATGGTTAAGCTATCTCTTGGTGATTTGGCTACCTAGCGAAAATTTTGAGCCTTAGCGAAATCCCTTTGTAACTTGTCATGCTTTTGTAATTAATGCTTAGCAGAGCTTGATTTTTTGGTGTATTGCTCTTGTCCTTTAACTTGAGTGTTAGGCTTTTCTTGTGTTTTTCACACATTTTGGGTTGGCTATATAAGCCACCTTATAAGTTTGTAACCTAACTTTAATCTTTGTTAAATATCTCTCGCTGACTTTCATTTTTTCTTTTCAGTTTCTCTCTTCTCCTCTCCTCTTTCTCTCCCTTTCTTGGTTGCCAAACACCACTCAAGGATGACAACTTGGAGGATGGTAATTTAAAACCACTTCCTTCTTGAGTAAAGGATTTCTTTGAGGGTGAGATCTTTAGGTTCTTGGTAGTTCCCCTTTGCTTTTAAATGCGGCGGTTTTGTCATTTTGGTTCCCGATCTTCAACTCCTAGGTTTTTAGCTTTTTGATTTACTTTCTTGAGGCCAATACTTGGCAAGCTTTTAGGGTTTAGTGTATTCTTAGCTTTAGATACACTAATATCCATTAGATTGCCCTTTACAGAAATTTCTTGAGGTAGGTGAGGTTAGGGTTTCAGCGATAGTTGAATAGCATTTAGTATTATTGGTTGGCGATACTCTCTCCGCTACTTGAATCTGATTGCATACTTATTGCTAGATGCCGCGTGGTTCATTAGATAGTCTTCTGAGCCTCTGAAATAATATTTGAATGTTGGGTTTTAAAGCAATAAAGGGGCCATAGATGCATGCTACCTGTGTTGACTCAAATAGGAGTTGATTTTTGGGTGAGGTTTGCTAGTTAAACATAGATCCGGTTATGCCTTGGACTATAGGTTGCTTGTCATAACGCGAGGAAATTAACCCGGGGACCTCTCAGTTAGCCTAGGACCTTAAACTCAGTGGCCCGATGCTTGAGTTCTTTTTCTTATTTTTCTTCATTTTATTTTTCGGTTGCAAACCATCCACTTCCACTGTTTCAGCAAACCCAAAATCGAATTTAATTCACCGGTTTTAGTTTCATTCAAATCATTTATGCGAAAACCCATCTGTGTTCGACCTGAAATAGCTATCTTTGCGGTAACTGTGACACCCCCAAAACGGGTCTCGTTGACCACACACACCGTCGGCTTCTGAAATTGTGTGTCTCGTATCATGAGACCTATACTTAGTAAAATGACCCGATAGGGCCCATCATCCGCCACTGTCCATACGATTTTACAAGACTATACATTTATATAGATCGAAGTTATTACATCACTCTTAGCCTGGCTTATATATCAAAACTAGTTCGTTCTAATATATACATAAAACAGAATCGAGCCCGCAGTCGGCGACTTCATAATCCGAGCCTCTAAGGAGGAGCGCGGAAATGCGCTCGTACGTCTTGTACTGAAGGGTCCGGCGGGGTGAGCTAACGCCGGTAGAGATAGATCCTACAAGGGCTATTTCCGCTAAGTGCACATCTGAATGATCATTTCCGCGGTCGAACCGGCCAAACCCGGTCGGAGTGCGTACGTACTGTATCTGCCATGGAAAAATCTACATGCATGTATGAATGACACTCTACATGCCCACGTCACAAGATTCTGACCTCAGGGCCTGCCACCCGATGCAGTGCGATGGAAATCAATGAGTTAGTCCCGACTCTCATCCGGCCGCTGATCTATGTGATATTTATTTGAATTGTTTTACCGTCATCTTTTGAAGCGAGACTTTTAGGTCTCACCGCGAGATTACCACACCCTCAGCATTTTTCGGGCTTTCAGGGTGGATACAGCGTCTGGCGAGTTTTCGGGCTTTTCACTGAGGGGGTATCTATCCCTACTTCCTTGAGCACATTTCATTTCATTTTCATTTAACAACATGGGGCTGATTAGACTTTGTCCGATTCAGCTTATGATTGACACGAGCGTAGTCTCCGTCGATCTGTGAACACACCTTCATGTATTGTGGTGTACCACACCACCAATGCAGTACAATTTGTGCACATCCTCAAACCCATGACGATGTATGAAGACCTCTACATGGACATTCCTACACCATCTGCTTTATGTATTGTGCTATGAGCAGCTCATGTCTAATGCACCTGACATTCAATATATTTAACACATGGAGTCATGTTAATATTCCATACATTCAGATCAGTACATCACATGAGCATGCAATACATCTTTTCTTTCGTTTAGTTCATTCATGTCAACACATCATTCAAGCATGTATTAACATAGGCAAGTACTGCTATAATTGATATTCCTAGGTTGAGACATAGTGTGTCAATCATCTGATGATACATATAATTATTTCCATCCTCATCACACATATGTGACATAATTTTGCATATTCGGTATATCATTGAATTATGGAAATAACACAAAACATCAACATGCAATTCCACACTTTCGGGCCATATGCGATCCCCAGCGTTTTGGTTCTGGCAGGTTCCAACGAAGTTAGGAAACCATAACGGACTATGCCTCAGCGTCCGTGACCCGATGGTACTAGAATCCATTTGGCTGAGAATTTTATCTTATTAAATTCTAGACTTGACGAGCTTTCCGTAGAGTCCAAGAACGTGCGAATCGGAGTTCGGACGAGAAAGTTATGGCCGTCCGAAGTTGACGCGGCTGATTCACAAGGGTGTGCGGAAATTTGGGCACACCCTCATTTGCCATTATGCTCGGGATTTTGCCATCCCAGAACACAGTGTTTGTTCTCGGACAGTCACGAAACCCCGTAAAACTGGTCTTTGACCATCACACAATCACAAACAAACCACACAACATCCAAATTCGCTCGAGGAAGAACGGTTGAAACCCGTGAGCCATTACGGCCCCTGGCGTAAAATAACGAGTAGGAGAAGACTGCCTCTTGCCATGATTAGGGTTCTTTGCGGGTCAGGATTACGCTCCTGCGCAACACTCCTTCCTCTTCCTCTTTCTTTTTCCTCTCTTCCTCCCTTTTTCTCTTCTCTTTTCTTCTTTCCTTTCTCCTCTCCTTTCCTCCTTTCCTCCTTCCCTTTCCTCCCTTTCTTCTTCTCCTTTCCTCCTCCTTCTCCTTCCCTTCCTCCTCCTTCTCCTTGCTGCTCCCACGGACTGCTGCTTGCTGCCCCCTCCTCACAAACTCATTTTGAGACCCCCTTTATATAGGCTTTCAAAAGTCCATGCATGGTGACACATGGCATGCCATGTGTCACACACATGCATGCCTTTGCCATGCATTGTGACACATGGCTTGCCATGTGTCACTCACATGGCTTGCCATGTGTCACCCACATGGTTTGCCATGTGTCATCCACATGGCTCGCCATGTGTTGCCGATACCGTTTCGAAATCACATTGAAATTCCGACTATCTCGGAATTCAACGAAGTCGGCCCCGGGTAGCTAGATTTTGTGAGACGATTCAGCGGTCGCAATCCGTTCGCCGTTCGAATCTGAAAAAATCTGACTTAACGAATTTATTAGGTGAATGCAGTTTCTTATATATTTATCGAAAATTTTAAATTTAAAATTTTCCACGGGTTTATTTACTCTCCCCCCACCAAAATAATTTAGATCACGAAATTTTCGCATATACACATTCAAACACATGCATATGCAACGGTCATTTGAAACATTAATGACTAGAAACGCCTTCCCATCGAGCAGAGGATATTGGCTCGCACGGTGTCCTCGCGCTCCCATGTCGCCTCTCGACTCCTGGTGCTGCCACAACGCTACAAGCCTCACGATCTTGCCACGCAAGAGCACGCTCTCGACTATCCGCGATGCGCCTTTGGTCCCTCCTCGAAGGTCCGTCGCGCGAACGTGGCTTTCTCCCCCGATCCCTTTATATGAGTTGGATGCAGGTGTACTTAGGAGCATAGGGCGTGAGCGCCTCGCGGGCCTTTCGACTTGGCGACAGCGCTAGCAGATAAAGCAGCCGTGCCCACCCTCTCGAGGTACCTCGGAAAATTCAGTAATACCTCGGTGATGGCTTTCGTTCTGAATCTAATCACACTCCTCTCTTAAGCATCGCAGCCGAAGACATGATCACCTGCCTTGAACTCTAAGTCGTAAATGCGTACATTAAGTAACTCTTCTGCGTCTGAGGCGGTAAGGAAGCGGCTTTCAGGATCATACCCACCTTCTCGAGGTGTGTGTCACGATCCATCTGGACCCATTCGATGGAGCTCCTCTCCTCTACATTACGACATATCGTGATCGGCAGCGTGGCCTCGGTATAGAGCCTCATAGGAGCGCCATCTGAATACTACGCTGATAAGCTGTTATTGTGGCCCGAACTCTACCAGAGACAGTCTCCTCCGGCTACCCTTGAGATCCGGGATGTGCTGTGGCATATATAATCTGAATAGTCATTTCACGATTGACCATCCGTCTGAGGATGAAGATCGGTACTCATCGAAAGCTGCATCCCCATGGCCTTCTGGAAACTCTTCGGGAACTGGTAAAAATGGCAGGATCCGATCAGATACTATGGAAGCGGAACTCCATGCAGCCGTACTATCTCAGTATATACAACTGCGGGGAATTCCTCCGGTGTGGGTCCATCATACGACGAGGAAAATGTCTTGGAGCTTGGTGAGTGGTCCTTTATAACCAGTATCGCGTCATGCCAAAGCGATGTCGAGTAGTGATCTGAAGTCCATCGTGATGTGCTCCACTTCCACTCACTTCTCGGTAATTTGGAGTAGCCTGGCGCCCTCACGGTGCTCGGCCTTGATGGCAGCACGTGAGACCGTCGGACGAAAATCCCAACATGCCTCGCCGTCGCTCGTGTCTGGCGACGAAGGTCATGATACATCTTCGGTACCGCACGGATGCCTGAATCGGGAGCAATGGAGACTCTGAGGATGCCGCCTCCCTCGGTCGATCGGCGGGGACCCGCGACGATCCTATCACGAAGACTACCATCTGTGTGGATGGCCCGACTTCGTCTGCGCTGTACTGGCGTGCACTCGGCCCACGGCGGATACTAGTTACAAAATGCACACAGGACTCTATCCTCACTTTCGATAGAGAGCGGCGTAGCCATCATACTTCGTTGCCACCAGGCACGCTCATCGTCTTTATGATGGGCGCCCACTATCTCGAGCATCAGCCACTCGAGGAGCTATACTGCGGTACTCCACTTTGTGACTTTTAGGCTAAGCGCATCAGCCACCACATTGCCTTCTGGGATGGTAATCTGAAATTAGTCGCAATCCTCCAAAAACTCCATCCACCTACGCTGCCTCATGTTGAGGTCTCATTGTGTGAAGATGTATTTCAGACTTTTGTGGTTTGAAAACACCTCAAACTACTCACCATATAAGTAGTGGCGCCAAATCTTGGTAGACTACGACCAACTCCATGTCATCGCGTGGGGTAATTTTGCTTTCGTGATTCTTCAGCTGCGAGAACCATAAGCCCGCAACCTTCGAGCTTGCATCGAGAACACGGCCCGTCAGCGAACATCCACGATTACTGCTTTGTGTACCTGCATCCCCTTTCAGGGACTATTGGGATAGGAGCTGAAGTAAGCCTCCTTGATTTCTGGGCGGCTGGCTCACGTAGGTCATCCTGTCTGACTTGACCTCCTTAAGGTGATCTTGTCATAGGCGCTGGCGGAATCCTCTATAAACCTCTGTGCCACGCAATCCCGGCTTCGTATCTCGAAGGCCGACGGTGGTCTCTCGACTCATCACGGCCCCTCAACCTTCCACGGGTCCGCGTGCGCTGGAAGTGACACCACATGTCTAGAAACCCACCTCGTGACAGCTTCGCACTTCTTGAACTTGGCACCTGCAGTGATCCCCTCAGCGTGAAATGCAGTTACTCAAGATCCTCATGCTCCACCTCAGATTGGGAGTAGATCAGGATATCATCGACAAAGACCACCACGAATTAGTCTAAATAGGGTTGGAACACCACTATTCGCGAAGATCCACGTGAATCTGCATTAGAATTAAATTCGTCGATCAAAGGGCATCATAAATGACTCAAAAGTGCCAGTACCGCGTCTGACGGCTGTCTTAGGATATGCGCCTCCCCAACTCTCAGCGATGGTAACGGTGCGAAGGTACATCTTGGGAAGTAGGGCTGCCCCGCCGGATTGATCAAACAATCATGATCACCATTATTAGATCGCGATTCTTGATTGTGTTTTACATTGTTATGCATGTCGATGCATAATTCGAAGGGTCTTATCCTTCTTTTGCCAAATAGAAACGGGCGCGGCTGGTAAAGTACTTGGTCTAATGAAACCGCGCCCGATAACTCCTGTATGCGGACCTTAAGCTCTGTAACTCGGCCGGCGCCATCTGTCGCGAGGTATGAAATGGCGGCGTCGGTGCGACTCAATCGCGGAAGTCTACATCTCTCGTGGAGGTAATCCACGGTAGCTTCGTCAGGAAAAACATCCTCGTACTTTCATGAGCCACGAGGTGAATTTCGTATCTGTCTCACCTCGTCCTCCCGAGAATGAATGAAATTGCTTGACTCGTCATTTGCCCGAAGTACCGTGTTGAGATAAATCACGTAGTATGGGGTGGAAACATCGTGCTCATTCTGAAACTGGCACAATCAGTCGTATTGTAGGTGTAGCTCTCATCGATCTGATACATGGCGGCAGTGTCTGTCGACCGGTCCATCCAGGATGACCTCAGAACTCCGACATGTCCGTGACCAGGGTGCAGTGGTGGGAATCAGGAGTCCTCTAACTCCGCATCCTCGACATATCAGATCAATTCTCTCCTTAGTCCTGCAGGGGAGAACTCACATGCAATGAACAGTCACAGGTCTGCAGCCCTCTAAGTGATACTCTCACACGAGATCTGTGATAAAGGAATCTGATACTTTTGGTCGAATAACACCCTTGCCCATGGCGAAAGAGTAGAAACGTGCCACTGAATCAGCGATGATCTCTTTTCGACTTGTGGAGTAATGGCGAACACGCCCGAGCCCGAAGTCCGAGCTGTACACTGCGCCCACCGACCTGGAAACCCGTACTGGCCTTTGTTTATCTATGAGCTCCCTCGTTGCTTTGTGTCGCTGAGGCCCGATACACATTCTGGCCGGCGTCTTGGGTGGGAGGAACTGTGAATCTGCTCATACCCCATGATGATCGGGGTATTGTGGTGTCTGATCTGAAAACCCCCATTATCGAGGGCGGATTCGCCTCATGTGTGTCCGGTGATGGCGGTGGAAACATATCATCGCTGGCTTGGTAACGGACTGGCGTAGCCTGTTATTCTGGCGCCAGCTCTCGTGGAGCAGAGAAGTCCTACGCTTCTTTCCCAAGCACGAAGAAGCTTGACCACTGTGTGCCTCTTTTGCTGGGATTACTCTGGCGTCATCTACTCTGCTCAAATATTCAATTTGTACTAACCATACGTTCCATATCTTATGGGTTATGTCCTCGATCTTTGATCGAACAACCCCAGCCCATCCTCGAACCACGACCTTGGCGGCGTCGGTGACACGTAATCCCGGCGTGCCGCTACGTGATTTAGCTCGTCATCAAATATTTCTATGATGCCCGTGCCGTCGCGAGGAATACCAGACCTTATGTGCGAGCGGGAAGTACTTCCCCATGAATGATACGAAAATCATCCCGTATCTTGATCTCAAGTCCACGGAAGTCGTGACCCACTCCACCATATCGGGACTCTGCAATTCCCAGACCAAACTAGCGTAATCAAGGTAGTATCGAGGTGATCTCTTGCCCGGAGAATCACCTCCTGATGGCGGGACAATGGTTGACTCATCGGGTCCCTCCTCCGGGTGAGCGACGGAGGATGGTATTATAACCTTGAACCTGGGAGTTCTTGGCACCTCCACGTTTCCTCTAGTACCACATCGGCTGTGAAGTGTAAGTATCGCGGCACCGTAGCCTCTATGAAGGCTTCTTTGATCAAAAAGCGGTGGTGGTCGGCCATCACCCCGTGGGCGACCTCGTAGTCTCTACTTGCCATCTAGATAATTGACGGCAAGTTTAGAATCATTTCGTGTCCAATTTGTTGCTTTGTGAGCCCGATAATGCGCTTAATATCGAACCATCCGTTTGTTTCGGCTCCTAAGGATTCGTTTCTCAACCTAATTATTCGCATTTCTATATATATCTACATGTATATAATTCATCATTTTACTACACCTGATATGCACATACAATTCAGCATAAACCCGAGAAAACGATACATGTTTGATCTAATCCTGTCTCGTAGACTCACTGGTAACCACCTACACTGGGCGTGATACCGTATGATCTGGATATCAATTTAAGACACTAGTAGCTTTCTAACTCAAGCTCCAAACACGAAGCTATACCAGAACATGATGTCTTTACATTAACGGCATGTCTAAGCCTGCCGCACTACTAAGCCACAGGTATTGTGTACTCTTTCGATCTTAAGGCTGACACCCCCGAAAACGGGGTCCTCGTTGACCGTGAGCTACAGGAAAGAATTGTGTCTCATATCATAGGACCTATGCCAGATAAAATGACTGATAGGGCCCATCATCATTTTCGTCCATACGGTTACAAGACTACCATTTTATATAGATCCAAAGTTATTCATGTCTTGTCTGAAAACCATATATCGAAAACTAGTTCATTACAATATACATAAAACAAGAATCAAGGCCCACGTTCAGGCGCTTCATAATCGAGCCTCTGGGAGCGCGATGCACTTTTGTACTGTCTTGTACCGAAGGGTCTGACGGGTGAGCTAGCATGGGTAGAGATAGATCTGAGAAATTTATTTTCCGCTTCAAATTTTGCATCACGAATGATCATTTCAGGTGAACTAACGACATTCAAGAACACTGCACCATTTGCTATCTGCCATGGAAAAATCTACGTGCATGTATGGGAGATGACCATACATGCCCCCAGTGCAAGATTGACCTCGGAGCCCACCATGATACAAGTGCGATGGAAATCCAATCTTGAGTTAGTCAGACTCTCATCTCCTGACAGTAGTCTATGTGATATTTGTTTTGAGTGTTTACCGTGTCTTTTTGGGCAGAAGCGGGAGTCTCACCCAGCGGGTCTCTTACACCCTAAAAACATTTTCGGGCTTTCACGTTGAATCTGCTGCGTATCAACAGTTTTGAACTTTTTCTTTGAGAGATGTCTATCCTACTTTCAGCGAACATTTGTTTCCATTTCATTAACTGTATTGAGAACAGTTGGACTTTGTCCCATTTCCCAGCCCACCAGTTAACTTTAAATGATGCCAGTGATCATATGGTTATAATATAATGTGTTACCACATAATGATGCCGTTGTGCCACATCATCTGACCATGATAATGTATGAAGACCTCTACGTGGTTCTACACCATACTATGTGTCTTATGAACACTCATGTCTAATGCACCACTGACATTCGATATCATTTAACATACATGCGGTCGTATTAATATTCGCCACATTCGGATCGATCTGTCGCGGGCATGCAATACATCTTTTCTTTGTTTGAACAATTTATTGTCAACACATCGATTCAGCGTGGCTAACATAGGCAGAATGCGCAATTGATATTCTAGGTTGAGACATAGTGTGGCAGATCATACATTTACAATCACGTATAATTATTTCCATCCTCATCACACATGTGACATAATTTTGCACATATTCAGTATATCCTTTGAATTATGGAAATAACACACAAAACATCAACAGCCACGATTCCACCACTTTCCTGAGACCATATACGATCCCGAAGCATTTTGGTTACAAAGCGGGTTAAGCGAGTTAAGAAACACCATAACGGACTATGCCTCAACTGTCCGTGACCAGCCCAATTTTCAGTCTACATTGGCTGAGAATTTATCTTATTAAATTCTAGACTTGAGGCTTTCCGTAGAGTCGAAGCGTCTGAATCAGGAGTTGGACGAAAAGTTATAAGCAGTCAAGAGATTGTGGTGTTCACAAGGGTGTGCGGAAATTTGGGCACACCCTCATTTGCCATTATGCTCGGGATTTTGCCATCCCAGAACACAGTGTTTGTTCTCGGACAGTCCCGAAACCCCATAAAACTGGTCTTTGACCATCACACAATGTCTGAGCAACTACCTGACAATCCAAATTCGCTCGGAGAGCCGGGATGGCTTAGTAGGCCATTACCGACCCCTAGGCGTAAAATAGCTTGAGTAAGGAGAAGACTGCCTCTTGTAGGCGCGGATTAGGGTTCTTTGCCGTCCCGAGGTCTGCTCCTATCTTGTAACCTCCTTCACTCTTCACTCTTTCTTTTTCCTCTCTTCCTCCCATACCTTTTTCTCTTCTCTTTTTCTTCTTTCCTTTCTCCTCTCCTTTCCTCACTTTCCTCCTTCCTTTCCTCCCTTTCTTCTTTCCTCCTCCTTCTCCTTCCCTTCCTCCTCCTTCTCCTTGCTGCTCCCACGGACTGCTGCTTGCTGCCCCCCTCCTCACAAACTCATTTTGAGACCCCCTTTATATAGGCTTTCAAAAGTCCATGCATGGTGACACATGGCATGCCATGTGTCACACACATGCATGCCTTTCCCATGCATTGTGACACATGGCTTGCCATGTGTCACTCACATAGCTTACCATGTGTCACCCACATGGTTTGCCATGTGTCATCCACATATTTCTGCGCCATGTGTTGCCCAGCTTTGCTTAGTTTTCTCGAAATACGTGAAGTTGGAGCTATCTCGAGATTCAACGAAGTCGGCCAGGTAACTAGATTTTATTGAGGCAGTTCTGTGTTTTAATCCGTTTAAGCAGTTCGAGATCTAGAAAAATCTGACTTTTCTTTGGACTATTAAGATTAACTACCGTTTTGCCCCATATTTATACGAAAAAATTTAAATTTAAATTTTCACGGGTTTCCTTTTAAAATTTTCACGGGTTTTACAAACGACCTAAATGATTAGGAGGAACTACGGATACAAATTTTGTTGATTCCTTTCACTTCTGTTAGCCTGAATCATAGAGGAAGGTGACGGGGTTACCGCAGACATTTTGTATGGGGACATTCAATGGGAGTTTTATAAGCGGTGCAGTATGCCCACGGTGCATCATCAAGTTTCAAGACCGAGTCTCTTCTCTTTGGAGCTTACGGTTTTGAGAATTTTCTTTATCTCACATTAGAAATCTCGACTTGCCCGTTGTTTGAGGATGATAGTATGGCTTTCGTAATGTGTTTGATTTCATATACGCTCGCCCCAGTGCATCAAACACCTTATTTGCAAGTGGCTTCCTCTATCGCGATGATAGTTAGGCATCCCAAATGCCTTCAGTATTACTGTAAAAACCCCTGATTGTATTAGCATCATTTTGGAACAAAATTTGCTTCCTCCCGACCCGTTTGAGATACATAATCCTGACTAAGTATGTATAAATTTCCACTTCAGAAGGTGGAAAAGGGACTACAAAAAGTCTATTCCCCAAACATCAAAGTAGTTTTGAGAATACCTTGCGGGGGCATTTCATGTCTTTTTAACATTTCCATTCTTTGGCATCGATCACAAGGTTTGCTTACATTCCATAATGATCTTGAAATAGTAGGCCCAGTAAAAACCTAATTGGAGAATTTTGTGGAACATTTTGTCTCACATAAAGTGTCCTCCATATGTGATATGACATTCATGAATCTTTTTATTTCAACTTTCTGGTACACACCTCCTAATTATCATATCAAGAAACATATTTAAACGTAATTGGAGTGCGTCCCGTATGTAAAATCTATTGTGGTCTTAATTTTTTTCTGTTATTGTGATTACGGTGGCATAACCCCACATGCTAAAGAAGTTCACAATATGACATGCAAGGTGATTGGGTGACAGTGGAAATCTTTGCTCATCGGAAAATGTTATGCTATTTCTTTTTCTTCTTCTTGTCTGATAGGCTTTGCTGCCAGCTAGTGATGGTATCACATTGTCACAACCTTTCTTGTCTTTGATCTCGAGATCAAAATTTAATATTCGTACCACATGCTCCAGTCTTGGCTTTGCTTCTTTCTTTGCCATCAAATACTGTTTGCGGCATGATCAGTATGGATAATGACATAGGACCCCAATATGTATGGCACTAAATTTTTCACATGCAAATACTATGGCAACATCTGCTTTTGATAGTTGAGTAATTCTCTTAAGCTTCATTAAGGTTTTACGGCATAATATATGGCCTTAAACATCTTGTCAGTTCTGTCCCCATTTTAGCTCCTATTGCATAGTGTTGGCATCACATGATTTTAAGTCTTGTTCCAGTGGTTTTTCCATGATGGGAGCTTGAGTATTTTGATCGATCTCTTGAGACCTTTGGCGGGCTCTCAAACTTTAAACTTGGCATCTTTTGACCAATCTACATAATGGCCTTACCGATTTAGAGAAGTCTTTGTCTAAATCTTACGTAAAAACCAGCATGTCCCAAAGAAATATCTTATTCCGCAGCGGTTGTTTGTTGTGATTTTTTAATAATCGAAACCTTTGCTTGGTACTTCGACCACTATTTGTAGAAATCATGTGTCCGGGACAATGTCTTACATTGCACCATAAAATGGCATTTTCCCAATTCAGGCTAGATGCTTGTCACAGCACGTAATCTTGTCCCTAAATTATAACATTTTTAAGCGGGTCATTACAACTGTGAAATCATCCGTAGAAGATCTCCATAACTTCCTCTGCCGGTGAAATATAAACATCTTATCTTTGGAATGTAGCGGGAGCATTACACACAAACCAAATGGCATTCTTCTAAAAGCAAAAAGTACCAATGGGCATGTAAAAGTGGTTTTCCCTGCAGTCTCGGTCGATGGAAATTTGATTATATCGGGTATCCATCGAAAACATAAGTGAAATTAATCTGCTAACCTATCGACATCAAGTGAAGTGACCCGAGGGAAAATGATCCTTTACGGTTGCGGTATTCGATTTCTGTAATCTATACACCCTCATCTGTGCGGAGTTCTTGTAGGAATTAATTCCATTTTCCTCATTTAAATCCGCAGTGAATCGCGCGCTTTGGGAACCATGGGTAGGCTGCGAAACGCCGATATTGCATATATAAAGCGCGTTCAATGTTTCAACTCCTTTAAACCTCTTTCATCACGGTTAAACCTCCTTTGGTGTTCAGAAAATTCACATCTCTTCAGCAATATCGCGTATGCGAATGGAGGCGAATCTGCTAGATCATGTTGTTCAAACAATAACTTCATGCCCATGCTTTCGGAAATTTACAGCGGCTTTTTGTTATTAATATCAATCGTGGTGATACTGATTGCTGGTTTCCTTTTTGGTTCTAAGAAAGCATATTCATTGTTTGAACGATTCTTAATAACGCTCGCACCGCGGTCTCTTGTTCTTGACTTTCTATTCCGCTTGCTTCATACATGTTCTTGATTGACATTCGAGCAAGAGACTGATTCTTTGTTTTGCCAGAGCAATACTTCATAATCAATACTCTCAAGATCTGGAAATTAATCTCAATTTATTGGTAGAATGGTGAAGATTAAAATGAATTAGTTAAACATGATAGGGTATTATTTTCTACAACCATAAAATCTCATCAAATCGGGTTGTTCCAAGCTCTTGTTAAGTTAAAATTTTCTTGTATCTTTACCTTAAGGTCGAAACTCACCCTTTTTGTCTATCAGAGACAACTCCAGTTGCTAAAAAGGGTCTTCCTAGCAATATAGGAACTTGGGTATCTCTTGCATTTCATGATCTGAAGTCAGCGGGAAAGATAGAACACTTGCCAATGACACATCTTCGAACACCTTACAGTGCGTGCCATGGATCTACTCCGACCATCGTAATGTAATTGTTGTTAGGATGAGTTCCCCCAAACTCAATCTCTGCACTACTGATAAGGGCATCAAGTTGATACTGGCACTAGAGTCGCATAAGGCCTTCTTGAATTCATATTTCTTTATGGAGCAAGGAATGGTAAAGCTGCATGGGTCCTTCATTTTCTTCTGAAGGCTTCTGCGGATAAGCACACTTTATAGTAGGTCAGTTCTTATTATTCCTTCCTCAACAATCTTCTTTTTCTTACTAAGTATCTCCTTCAGAAATTTTGCATAATTCGGAATTTGATTGATTGCCTCTACAAAGGGATATTGATTTCTATTTTCTTGAATATTTCGAGAATTTAAGCTACTCTTCCACCTTGCCTTCCCGAAGCCTACGAGGGAAATGGCGCTGCGGGTGTGGAAGCTTGTACATTCTCCTTCTGTTTTAGCTCACCACACCCAACTCTTCTCGGGGCTTCTCGGTTAGCTTTTGGCACCTGCATCTGTTGTCTTTCGAGCATATTCTTCTCTTCTCTTCCGGTTTCTTCTTTGTATTTGGTCTTTTCCTTCTTGCTTTTATAACTGCTGCTGCTCACTTCCTTCCACTTCTCATTGGTTTTTCATCACGATCCTTTGGGTTTTTACGAGTGTCACTAGAGGAATGCACCCTTATTCGGTTACGTGTATATTCGAGGCCGGCTGCCTACTTGTGTTTTCAAGTTCTTTAGTGATCTTTGTGTTTGGCAGAAACATGAATGTTGGATTTGAAATTTTCGACTCGTAGCTTCTACTGTTCATGGAGGTTTGCTCCATTTCTTGTTATCCCCCCATGGCTGGCATCACTCTTTAAAAGATTGGGCCCTTTTGACCTGATATTGTTCTGTTTCTCTCTTGCATACGGAACACTTGTTGGTCAATACCCTTCGTAATTACGCGTGTCTTAGGCCTGTATTGCTCCTCCGCCGTATGAGAAGTTCTCATGGTTCTGATCTTGGGATTTATAGTGTGTAGGTAAGTTGAGATTAGGCTTGAAATGATAGCTCCTTTGTTCATTCAAGTATTTGGCCTCCTCAACCTAGTAGGGATCCTCTTACGCTAGTCCCTCAACACTTCTTCTCCATTTCTTAATACATTTGCTCACCTCATTTGACGAAGTACAGCCTCTTCTCTTGTCTGTCATCCAGGTGCATGATTGCATCGCTTTGCTTCCATGGCTGTCATTTTGTTAAGTTCCAATGACCCCACTCCTTTTACTGCTGTTCCTCCCACTGAAGATTAGATGGATTCTTCATATTGCACTTAACTGAATACCTCTATCCGTCCCTTGCCTCCTCTGCACTTTTTCTTTTGAATGCCCCACAGTAAGAAGCATCAATAATACCCTTGGAGGTATCATTCATGGAGTGGTAGAAGATGTCCATTTGTGTCTTGAGATCTATGTCATGCATAGGACATCTCTTCAACAGTCTTTTGAACCTCTCCCAAGCTGTATATAGGCTTTCATCTTCCCCACACGATTGAACACCGCTGATCTCCCTTCCTTCTCTCGAGAGGAGGTGAGAGAGGGAAAATCTGCCAAGATAAGCTTCCTGGCTCCTCCCCAGAGTATTCAGGCCATATGGTGGGAATCAAACTAGATTCGGCTGCAATGTCTCTCGGGGAAAAGGGGAAGAGTTGCGACTTGATCGCCACGGTCTTCGCCGTTGACTTGCTTTCGATGTTGGCCGTCGGGGTGCGGGTATCGCATTAAGGTCCTCGGTAGGGTGGCTTTGCCAAAATTGATGTTGGCGAAACATTAGATCATTTGGTCTCATTTCGAAGTTGTTGGCTTCCGGCGGGTTGTCTAGCTGGCGAGTGCGCTGGATGACGGTCTCGAGAAATCCTGTAGTATCATGCGCTGATCGCTGCTATTGTTTCTTGTTATTGTGATTAATTCTCTCATACGCCATAGTTGCCTGCTTCTCTTTTTACCTTCCTCGGAATTCTGTTCTTTCATTTCGGTATCAAAGTAAACGGTCGACTGCGGCTTCCTGTGCATGAGATGCTGGCAGAAATGGAATCTGCTACAAGATTACATATGATCGATGGTATTAGTATTAAAATAATTCTCGATTAAGTTTTCTAAAATATAAGTGGTTTGTCTGACCACTTCTAGTAAACTATTTTTGTCATTTCTACACATTTCTGTGTATTTTTTTTTTTTTATGGAAATTCAAGAAAAATGTCAAATTAGCATTTTCCTTTTTGGTCGAATATTGGTTGTCAAATTCTTTCAAATCAAATATGGCAGCCATTAAAACTTATTTGCGTATTTATATAGACTAAAACACTTCAAATTAACATAGATTCACAGAGCACTTACAATTCTCTTGCATCTTTGTCTACTTGGAGTTACTTGGATATAAGCGATAAAATTACTTTTATATTGCTTGAACTTGAAATGGTTTTAATCTAAGACAACGCAGAATTACTGCGAATCATACAAGTATTAAAATGGATGCAAAATTAGTATCATTCCTGAGATTCCGCAGTGGGAATCAACTACTCCCGACTACTTAGATTTTTCATTTGAACTTCAGAGTGAATATTGGTGGTTTAATCTAGAATAATAGTCCTAGAGCGATACACATAATATAAAAAGAATTAATATTACAGCAAAAAATAAAATAAAATAAAATAAAGAACAAATACTGGACTGAATCAATTTTCCATGAGAATATATAGACACTAGAGTCACGTGACGAAACCAGATTCCCTACGCAGCTAATATGCATTACTACTGATACGTTGTTGGATGTGGATTTGTCGAGATGCCTTACAATGGTGGATTTCTCCATATTCCGCGGTTAGAGGCCCTGGCACTAAAGACAAGGGATCTAACCAGGCTACTTGTATTACATGACCTTATGCTTTACGAATCTGGGTATTTCTTTTTCTCTCAATACTTCACCCATTTACTTGAAATTTGCATATTTCTTGCTTCCTTTGAGTTACTATAAAACTTTTACAACTCAATTGATGAGTCATCTTTAATCTAATGGTTCTTCCTTCCCTTGATTGAATTTTGCTAACACTGAGTTAGACTTCCCTAATTAAGGTGAAGTCTACGATTATTTACATTTGATAGAGTAATTTACCTCGACATCATTACTTGGTGAAAGGAATTTATCGAGGGTGACCTGGGAAACTTAATGATTTAATCGTAGATTATCTTTATTGATATTCTAACTCTCGGGAATCTTTCGATCTCGTGTCACGTAAGGGCATAAAAGGAAATGAGCATGAAACAATGATCAGCGGAAATGGTATCATGTGCATACCATTTTGAAATTTGTTGATTCAATAACAACATTAATCAAATAAATTCCAAATCATTATTTCTCTCTAAATGATCTGAGAAGAGTGTGCAGTAAATCAATCTAGTGAAACTTCGTTCTGTCCTTTGCATTCTGATCGAAACCAGTGGATCATTGATCAGTACACCCGGCTATAATTGTAATAATGCGAGCGAATTCGAGAGAAATTTGTCCGAACCCCATTAATTTGATGTTAATGGTAAGAAAATCATAAAAATTAAATCCAACTACATCTTTTCTACAGGTCTTTATGGTTAAATCAGAAAAGAAAGAAAATAAAAATATATATTCTAAATATGCGGTAGGTCCTTCTCCTCTTCAGTTAAGGTATTGAGAGCTAGAGTACATTTCCTCTAAAACTTATAAGGGTTATTTATAGCGTAAAATTGGGCTTGATTCGAGCTACAGGTGGATTCTGAAAGGCCTAGTTTGCATTTCCAAGTCAGCCTCAAAATGGTCGAGCAGTTCTCTCGTTGCGCTTGTTGATTAGGCTGGCGCATCTTCGGTTGTGACTAGATTCCTTGCGGTTGCCTTGATTGATGGTCGTGACCTCGAAGTAGATCGCGACATGGCTGCGCCACCACTGCCCCACCCCCTGCAGTGCCGCGTCGCAACCTCTATTTCAGGTCGCGACCACATTATAATAGCATGTCGCGGGTTCCGTCGCGACTGCTTTCCGCTCGACTTCGCTGTTTGACCCGTACTCGCCACATGTTGCGCGTCCGCAGCGTCGATAACGGAGTTGCGACTAAGTAATTTCTCTTATCATAGCTTTTCCGATCGTGACCTCAAAAGCGCGTCGCGTTAACGTTACGTGACGCCGGTGCCAACCTCGGCGTTTTGTCGCCAGCGGTTCCTTGCGATTACGCCGGTGTTCTGGTAGCGACCTTAGAAACGCGTCAGCGACCTCTTTGTTACCTTGTGACCGCTGTGTTTGTCACCGGTTGCATATACTTAGTTGCGACCGTCATTTCGCATGGCGACCTTCTGTATCATATTCAGTACTAGTTTTAGTGAAGCGAAGCGGGTGACTCAATCGTATTTATTGCCTTCATACGTTATGGCGTGTATTTGCTATGATTGCGATCATTTTCCTTTCTTGACCTCCATTCGGTCGTGACCAAGGTATGACGCGCCGTTTGTCGATGCGTCAAATGTGATTTGCGACTGAATGATTGGTCGCGACCTCGGGATGAGGATTTTCGATTAGAACTAGTTCTGACCACAGTTTCTGCGAGACCTCATCTGCCAGGCTTTAATAAGCATATCAACGTGCGACCACCAAGGAGAGGTTTGCCATTGAGCTTTGTATTATCATTCATTTTGAAATAAAGACTGGATTGGTGTCAAGGCCTCATATTCTTCCTTGAATGTTCATACGTCTCGTGACTCTTCCTTGAGAATTTATTAACATCTATTGTAGTTGCTTTGCATTTATTCACAGTGCGACCTCTCTTACTGCTATCGCGACTTGACACGTCTGACCTTCAATTTCTCGAAGATAGCGATCTTAGTGCGTTATTCGTGACACAGGTCTTTGCGGAAGGCTGAAGAAATCCCTTGTTTGGCTGATTCTCGGTTGCAACTTTACCTATATTAAATGGTTTCTTGGTTCTTATTTGGGCTTTGGATCCTATTGATTCTGTAAAATTATATTTAATTAAAACATCCATATTTCTCCATATTATTAAACATTCATATTGTAATATAAAAGTTGAAAATTGGATTAAAATCAAGTAAGGTTTTTGACTCATCAACGGTATAGAGATTGTCCACCAGCGGTCTTTATACATTGAACGCATGACTTGGAAGTCTGTGGCACAGTGCATTGCAACCCGGTGCCGCAAGGGACATCATGGTGTGGGTGTGAGTGCATAGTCGTTGTCATTCACCATCTATGTGAATGGATTTGTGTTCATGCTGGAATGAAGTCGATGAATCGCAGTTTCCGTTAACGGGTTGAAAATGAAATGACTCATTACATTTACCATTGGGGCACCCTAAACATTAGGAGTGGTACGCTGAGGTGGTTTCTTGAGAAATTGTTTCAGGTTAATAGCAATATTATTCTCCAGATAATACCAGGAAATTGGAAATGTCTATGGAGGTTTATCATAAAATAGATTATCCAGTGTGTGTAGCGCGAAGGAGGGTTATCCACGGGTAAACACAAATACCTTTGTTTGAAAATTGTTTTCATTCATGGAAAATGCATGTTGAGAAATTTCGGTGGACAGTGCGGGACATGATAGTCGCGTCTGTTCCGCGACAAGTAGGATTTTATTGCTGGATTTGCATATCTTTAGGTTGATTGTGTGTGGATTGTTTGACCATTGCATGTGTTGTTGCATTTAGGTGGGGAATGGCCCTTGTGGACATCTCTTGGGCGTTAAGCTCCTGGGTAAATGGGACCCCTTTTCCAGTCTGAGGACATGTGCGTGACAGTTGCTCCTTAGAGGCCCGAGCAGTATGGCGAAAGATTCGAATTGTGGCCTTGATCCGTGTTTTGTATATTATTATATTAGAACATATTAGTTTTAATATAATGTTTTTGTATTAAGTGATATATTAACTCTTGGTGGCTTCGGTGATATAGATTGTATTTGTATGGATGTGGGCTTTCGACATTTTTGCCGTATGTGGACCGGTGTGGTCGTTGTATAATATTGGAATGATTGCCATGAAATTGCATAGGTTGTATTTTTTGGGTGAGCTCCTGGTACAAAGGGAGACTCTGCCCTGTTGATTAAATCCTGGGTTACAGGAAAGGGGACTCGTGGAGTGGTGTCGGGTTGCAGGCATCACAATTTTCAGCGGGTTATTGGGTTTTTCAATGGACCCGGGGATTCCCAGGGTAATCCTGAGTCTTCGATTATCGAAGAAGCGATTGGCAATGACGCATAAAGTGGGTAGGCAGGCATATTGCGCTCTGGGCCTGTCGCACTCTAAAACAACTGACGCCCATAGCCTTGCGTTTGGGAGGCAGCGGTGATTCTCGTTAGGTCACTCTTTGCGCTAATGACACCTTTGAGCTCTCCGGGCCCCAGATGAGCTCGAAAGGAATCGAGCAGCATCATAATGGCCGTGTTGCCATGAGCCGCACCTTCAAGAAAAGATCGTCAAGCGAGGCTCAATAAGGAATCCTTGTTCTTCAACGTACTTTCGAGGAGGGAAAGTTGAAACCAAATTGGAAGGGTCCATTCATAATTGTTGATGATGAATCCAACGAAACATACAAAATACAATCCCGGTACAAAAAGATGGAGGCTCGCCCCTGGAACTCGACCTCTTTGAAGTACTTTCATTATTTCTCCATTTTTATGAGATACTTGTTTTTCCATTATTATGAGATGATTATTTCTCCATATTTATGAGATGTTTGTTTCTCCATTTTTATGATATTACTATTTCTCAATTTTTATGAGATGCTTGTTTCTCCATTTTTATGAGATGATTATTTCTCCATTTTTATAAGATGCTTTTTTCTCCACTTTTATGAGATGTTTGTTTCTCCATTGTAATGGATAATTCTTTCTCTCCATTTTATAAGATGATTATTACTCCATTTTTATGAGATGTTTGTTTCTCCATTGTAATGAGATGGTCACTTCTATTTATGAGATGATTATTTCTGTTTTTGTGAGATGATTCATTACTTGACCTTTGGCTAGTCCTCAAATGGAGGCTAGCCCTCGGGAAGGCGGGCCTCAGTCCCTTCAAGCACTACTACATTTTTATGAGATGGTTTGACCTAAGGCATAGGCTTATATGCAGCGACCTTAGATCACGGACACTATAAGTCCCTAAGCATTGCCAGAAGTATATGAGGCAGAAATATTGCTAGTCAAGCTTTTTGTCAAAATATATTTTCATTCAAAAAAAAAACATTGACAAGAACAAACCACCTCGACTAGTTAAGGTACATTACCAAAAGGAAGAGCTGAAGGACCTACTTGGTCAACCACATTTTGAGGGGGAGGTGCGGGAAAAGCAACAACATTCATCGAGAACTCTTACTGATATGATGATGACCAACCGCACTGCGTCACGAGTTTCGGACGTCCTTCCTCGGTAGGTATTTGTTGACTGAGACCTCACGCACTCAGCTCATTTCGATAAGACTAAGTTAACACACCCAAATTATACCATAGTAATTTATTTATAGTTTTGTAGTGGTATAATAAAAGTCATAGGCCATATTTTGGAGATTTCCCAAGTGCTAAGGGTAAAATGGTAGTTTGCAATTGAGGACTTAAAGGGCATAAGTTAAAAAGATTATATATATTTAGTAGGAATAATGATAAGTTGATATGTAAATGAAAGAAAGACGGGAAATTTAAGAAAGCGAAAAGGGAAAATGGGGTAAATTACATTAAAAGAACAAATTGGCTTTTGAAGATAATTCTCTGTTTTTTGGCCAAAAGAGGCTAGAATTTATACGGTTGAGGAAAAAAGAAGCAACTTTGGATTTACTTGTTCTCCATTTAATTTCGAGGATCTACTTTAGTTCGATACCAGAAGAAAGGAAGAAAGGAAGCTGAGTGGAGATTTCAAGAAGATCAAGGTTAGAAAATTATCCTAACTCTTTTTTTGGTGATGTTTGTGTTAAAGGAAAACCTAATTCTGAGTATAAAGGTGGTTTTTGTTGGTTTAAAGTCAGGATTTGTGATTTGTTTTGAATGGTTGTTTTGGAAGAAGTTTTTGGTGAAAAGGGCAAAAACTAATTTACATGCAAAGCTCGATCTCGCCCTTCTTAAAATCGAACGAAGCCTCAAAAATTTGCCATTTCTACCTCGCCTTAGAGATGCCCGCCTAATGACAGGAAATCCTGTTTTGTTTCCTTTCTTATGTTATTAAAACTATGAATTATGATAATAGTGGGATGCTCACATTGATGAAAGGGTCCATCTTTATATCTAGTTATGTACTAAGTATTTGAACCTCGCAGCCGCCTCGCGATCTTGTTTCAAAGAGCGGGCTTTGTTTCCTGCCTTGTTTGCGTGTGTTATCCAAGTACAGAATGTGAGTAAGAAAAATAGAATGCTCACGAAACACATATAATTGTATGCCTACTTAAAGGCCAGAATAGTGAATGAATAAACACCTACAGTTAGTGCGACGACCTCATTTAGTGCCCGACACTCTTTGTTTAGTGTGGCACTCTACGATTAGATGTGATGGCACTCTACGCCGATCTTCTGACACTCTTGCATTGTCTTTATGACACCTACATTACGTGGATAGCCATGTGTTGACTGCCGGCACCTCCATTTAATGCCCTCATAGTACCTTGAATTTACCTATTATGTTGTGTCTCTCTCATTCATTATTTCTGGTCTATATAGGCAAACATTTATATGATAAGAATATGAATAATATGACATAAGGAAATAATTATACGAAATCACAAGTAATCAGTTATGTTTTGTAGTGTACCTACGGGTACCCTCTATACAAGATTTATGTTATGTAATTCTATAGAATGGTATATTTGATATGCAAATTATGTTATAAGTATATCAGAATTTCAGGACCACCGCATGTGGTCATATATATGTTATATGTTTCCCACTAAGCTATGTTAGCACGAAAGTGTTTCATCTGCAGTACCCAAGAGGTCGTTTAAACATTCCGCATTCATCAAGGCCAATAAAGCATTAGAAGTCTTGCTAATGTAGGTCTTTGTTTTTGTTTTTGTAATGTAAATGTAATAATTTTGTAATAGGTGGAACTCAGGTAAATACAAGTAAAATGGGACTCGAATTTATGTACAAACTTTTTAAATACCACCACTAAGGGTAGTATTACAAGCTCTTATCCGATGATATATTTATATTTTGAAATGGGCCCACCAATGTCCAAAAGATCAGGTTAAGAAGTCTTAAATTCTATGTGCTCCTCCTACCTCTGCTAAGGGAAGGGCGTTACACTCCGTACTTTACTGCAGTGGGCTCGGGAGTATCCCTTAGTGGATAAATGGGGCCGCCACGAGCAATTTGCTCACTTCTCCTGACACCGTCCGATAGTTTAGCTTGTATTGTTCCTGGTAGAGACTAAGCAATTTTTTGTTGTACAAAGCCTGCAATTCTAATAACACTCACACCTTCTCAATTTCTCCGACTGGCTGAGGGGTCTCCAACTCCCACAACTTTCCCCTTCCTCATAGAAGAGACTCTAAAGGGGCGGTTCGCCTTTCAACGATCTCTATCCCTCCCTGAGATTGGGAGGAAATAACACGCCCTACCAGATGGGGCCTGGTCGCTCCCTTAACCGAGGATCTCAGCAGGCGTTGGGACTGAAAGAAATTCCTCCCTTGGTCGGGGAACAGGAGCTCTCCCCCCTGCCTATGCCTATTAAGGTCTCTGAGTGGCCACTCGTTACCTCAACTCATATGAGGTCTCCGACTCTTCGGCTCTAAATACCTCAGTCTTTTTAACCGGGTTGGTAGCGATTCTCGAGACAGAGGAGGGATGAACGGAAACTCATCACCAACATCACCTCCCGTCATCTCTTCGGATGACTCCTAAATTCGGGCCTCGGATGCTACTTGAATGTGGGAAAGAAGGCAGCTTTGAACCCGCTCCCTTGCTCAAGCGTCCCCCAAACTCTCAAAGTTCAGTCATGGAACCTTCGGGAGTACAAACTCCTCGGGATGTGATGATTCTAAAACTCATGTAGTTTTAAATCTATTTTTCATGCTTAATTAAGAACTTAATGCTTATTTAAATGCACAATTTTGGAATCTTCACCAAAATTATTGTTTTACGGGAAACAAGATCAAATGAAGCAAAAAGAGCAAGAAAAGAAACTAAAAAAACCAAGGAAGGAAGAACAATTGTCGCAACATTTCAATACTTGTCGCGACAAAACAGGATGTTCAGATACCTCCCTAAGATTTGCTAGCGTTAGGAGATGTCTAAAGTCCCTCGCGGAGCTGGAGAGGCCCAGTACTGTTACCAACGAGTCAAACTGGGACCAACTCAAGTCATTAACAAGTTTCCCCAAACCCAAGGTACCTAAGCACGCAAACCATAACGAACAAATTTAAGGTAAGTTCATTCCATCTAACCAAATGATCATGCAATATACACAAGGTCGAGATCCCCGTGTTAGACCCGAATAGTGGGTCCGTGATTCATCAGGGAAACTCTGAGCATGGGATCCTCGAAAGCATCCCTAAGCTCGAACAAAGAACATTACCCATGGCTTATTTTACCGGTTTGTAGTAAATTCGTTACTAATTGCAATGATTTTGCACTCCAGAATAAGGTAATACCTCCCTCGAGACAGCGCTTTAAGGAAATAGCGTGAAGAACCTCTTCCAAACCTAAACGCAACTCATGTTGTCTATTCAGAACCATCACCCCTAACAAAACGTGGATAATGTTCACATGAACATGGACAGGGTGGAGTCAGGTAAAGTGAAGAAATTGATGTATCAAGGGGGGAAGGGGGGAACCTCAGTCCCTCACTAATATGAATCTTTAGCTAGTAGATGAAATTCATTTCATCGTGATCCTCATCCGTACATACCACAACACGAGGTCATGTAGACATAAACGAGACTCGGACATTAGGGAGGAAGGAAAACTTCTTCCAAAACGCGTCTTCCTAGGGGTTTCCAACCGATCTGAGCCACATATTGACTCTGGCAAAGTCAACGCGAGAAGGACCGTCCTTAGAAGAAGTTGAGGGCGAGCCCTCTCCCTTGCGAATCCCGACATTTGCTTCTCCTTTGGCCATCCCCTGAGTGCCTCCGTCACCGGAACGAAGCCTGGAAAAACCACCAAAGTAACTCATCCGACCTTAAGGAAGAAGACCAAAATAATAATAATAATAATAAAAGCAAAAGCGAAAGCGACACACATACAGAGATTGCCAGACGATGAATCTCTAGACAGCTTAAATTAACCACTCTCTTAGTTTCTAAATCACAGTTCATCCTTACCTTGCAATGGTTGCAGAACAGGGATCGAAAACCACACAAACGACACTAGTGCAGAGGGGTGACCTAAGAGATTGCGAAAACAGAATAGAAGAGCTCTCCAATGGCAAAGGCAAGAAGTCCTCTAAAGAAAAGCAAGAAAGATATTTAAACTCAAACATAGTAGCACAGTGGGCGGGACATTCAAAATCATCATTAAATGCACCGGTCATGTTAATCGGCACACTAATGGCGAGACCGTATTCGGAATTGCCACTTGTGTAAAACAAGATCATGGAGTTGTTGGTGCAATAATGGATTTTTGCGGTGCACGAAGACCAACAGTCCAACATTATTCCAACCCTACTAGTTTGAAACGACGCTAAGGGGCTAGTGGAATGGGATATTGTGCATCTCACGTGACAGTCATGTGAATGGCTCGAACTCAACGTGGACGTGCTTGGAACATGTCTCATGAAGATCAAGCATCGAACCCATCTCAGTCGCCTCAAGCATCGAAACATAGGGGTCTGATCGCCGATCAAACAAGCAGCCCCTGCATCGTATGTTTCGCCCTCCTCCTCGCTAAGCCGCTATACTTCAGTTAATGCGTAACGTGAAGCTGCTTATGCCGGGCAATTATGGACCACTCATAACCCGTCTACCTAATGATAAATGCCCCCGCCTCATAACCGTCCACGATGTATCCCTCATAGTGACTATATAATGTATGAAGTTGTACACAAAAAATGGGAGGAATTATGTGAGCATAATCCATTAGAGAAGTACTAAAACAAATTATTTGGAGAGGGTTTGTGAAAACCTTTTCAATAATAGTACCCTCGAGACCTAATTCAAGTGGTAAAGGGATGGAACGGGTGACACGAACGATCTGGTACGAATAAAATAACAAAGTACTCTACATGAAATGCAAGTGAATAGAAGGTTAAAAAACAACTATGGTAATAGTGCCTTGTCAAAACCTAACTACGAAAAATCAAGGGAAACCCTAGTGAATGAAAGAGTACAAACTTCTTCAAATATTTTAATCATTATGGCTGTCTTACTAAAAACCTAATAATAAGGGTTAACCAAACAACTTATTAAGTTTATATATATATATATATATATATATATATATATATATATATATATATATATATATATATATATATATATATTTATATTTATACTTTAATATAGAATAAATTTTCTAAATAGAATCACAGCTTATTATCTTTTAAATTAGAATTATAATATATTTTTACTATTATTAGTTTCCAAAGTGGGAGTTTAAATTGAGATCTTCTGGTCCATCCTAATTAAGGAAAAACTTGAGTGGATTTGATTCATATAATCGCTTAATTATGTATTTTGAGTAAAATGAATGGTTTAATCATTTTATGAAAGAGTATATTATTAAGAAGGTGTTTGTTTTTTAACTTAATTTTCAAAATAAATTGCTTTTAGACTTTAGGCTGTTTGTTTTTTTATTTTTGCATAACTTATTTTGAATTTTGAAACTTTTTCTAAATAGAAAAAGCTAAATTGTAAATATGTTAATATGTTATGCATATTTTTTATTTTATCATAATAAAAAAGGGGATTTGATGAAAATACCTTTTGAAAACTAAATTTCAGAAATTCAATCTCTTCATTAATTTTTTTACCTTATTTTGACAAAAATACCTATTATTTTCTTGTAAAATAGTCATTTCTTTTCAAAGATATATGTAAATACATGAAATGGAAAATGACATTTTTATCTATTATGAGTTATTCTTCAAGAAAAACACGGAATTTATTAGCTTTACAAATTTTAAGTTATTTATGGTATTTTAACCAAATATTTCTAATCAAAGTTATATCATCGCTACACAAGCAAGTACTCACTTCAATTATTATTTTTTAATATATTTAAAATATTGATTTTAAACATATAAAAAACAAACAGCTTAATACTTAATAGAAATACAATATTAAAAAAAACAAATTATTTAATAATTATTATCAAGTAGTTTTATTCAAAATAAAAGTTATATTCAATATTAAGATAAAAAAAAAAAAAAAAACAAACGCCCCTAATACTTTTCAAAATAATGTCTCTAAAAAAACGATTTTATGAAAGAGTTATTGCAAAAAAAAAGTTTAAATTTTTTCTTTAAAAATGTATATTATTAAGGCATTGTTTTCCGAAAGTACAAAAAATTGTTTTTCATATTTATTAAAATATAGTAATAATCAAATATAATTAAATAAGTTAAAATTTGATCTAGTTTTAAATGATTTAATTTTTATATCAAAAAATTAAAATAAATTAAATAACTTTATTAGCATATTAAATTAATGTTTTACTGTTTCTCTCATCTTTCCTCAAAAAATTTTCAAACAAAATATAACATAAAATGTTGCTTCCTTTGACAAGACATGTTAAGTGAAAGCGCCCTGATTACACTTTACTAATATTAGGGGCCCTAATATTTTTGCCCCTCAATTATGATTCCAATATCAATTTAGCCACTTAACTTCTTTTTTTTTTGTCATATTTAGATTTGTTATTGGGTGTTCTCCACATTTTCAGAAGCACAAAAAATGATAACCAAACAAAAAAATTTTAACCAAAAGGGTTAAGAAAGCAGAATTCAAATGATGCTCAATTTAAAAAATTCCTCCATCCACCTGTATATTTATAAATACTTTCTGCATCATCAGTTTGTGTTGCATACAAAAGAGGAAAAAGAAAGGAAGCAATTGCAAATAATAGTAAACAACAGTACAGAACAATGGCGGAGTCCCCCCAATCCCCATGATTGATACTACTTCAAAGGAAGTAAGGCAGCAATGGCGAGGCAGTTGCTGGCCATGTTAGAGAGCTTCGAGTCCATTTCCTTAAAGGGCGAGTCCTCAGACGCCTCAGCGAAACCGTCCTCACAAGTTTAGTGAAATCTGTTGCGCCGCACTAAGCATGCTGTTCATCAACCCGATATCGCCGCTGGGAATCGCGGCGGCGGCGGCGTTGAAGTTGTCGATGGCGTCGGCGTAGAGCTCCAGGCAGTCGGCGATGCAGGCCATGGCGATGGTGGATGTGGAGGGGTCGGAGGATAGGACCTTGGCTTTTGCTAGGGCGGCGCTGGTGTAGTTCACGGCGGCTTTAATCGCCATCTCCAGGATTGCGGCCGGACTGTCCCGATTGGCCAGGAATGGAGCAAGGGAGGAGATGCAGAGAGAAGGATAATCAGTTTTCTCGCATACCAGTTCTCACGGAGGGGCTGATATTGAATGGGGTCGGTTCGGTGGCGGTATAAGAGGCGGGGGAAGGAGGAGGCATGCGGTATGATTGGGTTGAGGGATTTTGTGTGGAGGATTTATGACACGTGTGGTATGATTAGTTGAGGGCCTGAGCTGGGGAATGTGAATGGATCTCAAGGGTGTTGCTGTTTTTGGGAACGCAAATGGCTTCCGCTGAGAAGGATAAGAAGAGAAGAGAGGAGATGGAGACGATGACCAGGATCTGTTTGTTTTGCTCCGCCATCTTCGTCTCTCTTCTTTTTCTTGGAGGATGGAGGATTGTAGAGGAAAGGCAATGAATGAATGGGAGAGAGAGGGAGAGAATTCGAGAGATTTGAGAGGTGGAAGGTTAGGGGGTTTTAGCTTGGTGTAGGGACGGTTATCCATGAAAAAAGGGTGTTCGTACAAACTACCATCTTTGTTTTTAGGGGAAAAAAAATGGTTTGTGGAAAAACCAAATTGGTACTCTTTCTATTATTATTATTATTATTGTTTTTTTTGAAAGGAAATTGTAAAGTCATAATCTTACAAAAGGCAATTAAAAGATGATCTACAGTATTATTAGGAAAATTTGACCAAAAAATTCTTGAGTGTTGTAAGTGAAACATTCATATGAATGCATTTACAAAGCATTCATATGAAAACAGTTACATGTGGTATGAATGACCACACTTACATTCATGAAAATTCATGAATGTACCTTCATGCCTTCATTCCTTTATAAATTCTATTCATTACTTCCCTTTAATTTGGAGTAATGAATGGTCTTGTTGTAAGCCTATAAAAGGCCCCCTTCCATTCATCTATAGTGCATCACGAGCTTTATCCATCTCCCTATCTCTCACTTTTCTCATTTCTCAGTTCTCTCTTTTCATTCTCTTTTCTTATATACAAAAGAGAAATAAATTCTCTTTTACTTAAAGTTTGTATTTACAATATTTTCACAACACATTATCAGCACAATTATGCTCCAACAAAGGTAAAATTATATTATTATTTTTTTTCATATATTAAAAGTTTACCAAAATGTCAAATCTCATAAAACTTGAGTTTGTGGCACTTGATATTTCTGGTCAAAATTATCTATCATGGATTCTTAATGCTAAAATACACCTAACTTCCATGAATCTTAGAAAAACAATAAAAGAAGGAAATGAAGAGTCCTAACAAGACTGTGCAAAGACACTAACTTTCCTTAGGCACCATCTCTATGAGGATCTGAAAAATGAATATCTGAAAAATGAATATCTTACTGTAAAAGATCCTTTCACTCTATGGAATAACTTGAAGGATAGATTTGACCACCAAAAAACGGTGATTTTACCAAAAGCTCAAGTATGACTGATGCACCCGAGGTTGTAAGATTTTAAATCGGTTGTACGTAGTATAACTCACTTATATTTAAAAATAAGCTCTAGATTGAAGTTATGAGGAGAAAAACAATGATGAGACCAGGAAAACGCTCACAACGCTTTCACGCTTCTAAATGTCACTCTGCGGCGGCAATATAGAGAGCGTCGATTTACTAAATATTCGAGTAAAATATCGTAAATATTTACAATAATTGAACAAAATAAGACTTTGATACAAAATCATCAATCCCCATCCAAGCTGGATCTTAGCAATTTAAACGAGTGAATGTGAGTATGGTCCCAAATCCGTGAGTGGACTGTGATCGTGATTAGATTATAAACAATGAAAAGCTCGACACTATAATAATCATTCTTCTAACTCCTTCAAAAGGAAAGACTCATTTCCCCACCATAAGCGAAATAATGGTGAGACAAAACAAGAAAATGGAGAAAATGTACATAAAAAACCTTTCAAAACAGAGGACTTGTTGTAGATATCAGAATGGAAAGGACATTAGTTTTAAATACTGTCCTCTGACAAACACTCCCAGTGATCATCAGCTTATCATTAAAGGATAAAGGAATAAAGGTATAAACTAATTTCTTGATGGAAATAAATTTTGAACCTACCTTATTTTGATATGGATTTTAAGGTCTGATGATAATTTCAATTGTTTAATAGATGATGAAAATGTAAATATTAAATAATTATATGTATGTTGTTGTGAGTTAATAAGAATATCATCTTGTTATTTATATCTTTATCTCTATCTAAATTTATGCATTATTGAATTTCAAGATGAATGATGGTGATATATGTCTTGTTGACTGCGCAACCACGCATACAATCTTTCAAGATAAAAAATATTTTTTTTTTAATTTAATAGTAACAAATGCTAATGTAAAAATGCAGTCTCACAGTATATCAAATTTAGTGAAACTGGAAAAACAAATATAATGCTACCAAATGGAACTAGATTTCATAGTGATGCACATTATATTCCTAGCAAGTCTTCAAAAAATTTGTGGTTTTAAAGATATAATGGATATCATATTGAAACTATGAATGAAGGTAATAAAGAAAGTTTATATATTACCTCTATAATTTATGGGAAAAAGATTGTTACAGAAAAGCTCCCGGCATTCTCCTTTGGGTTATATCATACGACCAGCCAATTGAGTCATATGTTGTAATGAACCAGAAGTTCAATGACCCCAAAGATTTTTACTCTTTGGCATAACAGGCTAGGCCACTTTGGATATTCAATGATGCGGCGAATCATAGAACAATCACATGGGCATCCATTAAAGAACCAGAAGATTCTTTTGCCCAATGAATTTTCTTGTGACCTTTATTCACAAGGTAAGTTAATAGTCAGACCGTCATTTAATAAAATCATGTTTGAATCACCAGTTTTTTTTAGAAAAAATACATGGGGACATATATGGACCTATTCATCCACCATGTGGACCTTTTCGTTATTTTATGGTCCTAATAAATGATTAGTGCTCAAAAATTGCTATTTTGAGCCACGTTTGTCACGGAGTTTTAGTATTTTTGTGTCTTAATCAGTGTAATTAACCCGATTTGCACAGTCAAGGTCTGCTATTCTCTCGATCGCATTTGTGGCTAATTTTGTAGTTTTTGCAGCTATTTATGCCAAAATTATCCCGAGTCAATTCAAACATGAAGGGCAGGTTGAACTCATCTTTGCAGGTCATATCTCATAAGGAAAGAAGAGCAAAAAGTGAGAAATATGGAACAACTGCGGGGAATTTTTGAGATTGAGAAATTTCGCAGCTTTGCGGAAATTTAAACAGGTTCACCTGGAAATTTTAAATGAGTTGTGAAATTTGCGAGTGTTGGCTTGCCCATTCCACTGCGCCTTGTTCCTTTTCAACCTGCAACCCATTCTGTTTGCCCTGATTTGAATTTTTCCTTTTGTTCCTCTTTTGATTTCTTCTCATTTTGTCCTTATAACAGTTTGCTTTTGTTGATTTTGGTAATTTGTATTGTCTTGGTGGCTATATAAGCCATTTGTACACACTGTAAGGGGAGACTTTTTGTCCAGGGAAGAAACTTTTGGCACGAAGAGCTCCAGTTTTCCCGCTTTTCTCCTTTTCTCTCATTTTCTCTCCCTTTCTCTCACTTTCTTTGTCGAAACACCCCCTTGAGGATGACAACAAGGGATGAAAAGTTGGCTAAACCCCTCCATCCTTGAAGAAGAGACTCTTGGGTAACAGATTTTGAGGTAAAATGACTCCGTTTTTTAATGCTAGCATTTATGATCCATTTATGCTTCTATCTCTCACTCTAGGTTAAATCTCTTAAATATCTTACTGATTAGCTGTATTTGGCAAGCTTTTTGGGTTCAGTGGATGCTTATTGCTAGATCCACTGATATCCGGTTAGTTGCCCTCTATTAGTTACTGTAGGGTAGGTTTAGGAGGTGTGTTCTCACTGTCTAGGAGCATGTATGCTCATTAAATGCCATTTTCAAAAGGAAAATTATAAGGATTCGGTTTTAGGCGAATGAAGATCCCGGTTAAAATGACTATATAGGTCATCCTCCCAGCGAGGAAAAGGACCCGAGGACCTCTCATTCACCTTAGGACGTCAAACCCCGAGTAGCCCAGCGCTTCAGGAGTTCTTTTCTTATTTTATTTCATTTTATTTTCAATCTGATTACCATTTACCTCCACTGTTTTTTACAAAACCCCATAATCCAAAACAAATTCACCATTTTGAGTAAATTGCAAATCATTTGTGCAAAAAAAACTCATCCCTGAGTTCGACCCCAGAACCTCTATACTGTAGTAGCTTTGCTACGGCAGTAGGAATTTAGGATATAAATATTGTTGATTTCGGGTACACCTACTGTTGCACGAATCAATAAATGTCTCCATTAAATGGTCACATGTATGTTTTCTTTTCATAATAAATGTTGCATTTGCTAGGCTCCTTGCACAAATGACCAAATTAAGAGCACAATTCCTGATTATCCAATCAAGACAATAAGACTTGATAATGCTGGTGAATTTACTTCACAAACTCTCAATGACTATTGTATGTCAATTGGGATAAATATTGAGCATCATGTTGCTCATGTTCATACCCAAAATGGTTTAACGAAGTCTTTGATCAAACGTCTTCAATTGCCAACATCTACCAAGGGACATGCTGTTATGCATGCTGCAAGTCTAATAAGAATTAGACCAACATCTTACCATGAGTACTCCCCTTCACAACTTGTACTAGGTAAACAACCAAATAATATTTCCCGCTACGAGTTTTTGGTTGTGCGATCCATGTGCAATTGCACCCTCACAGCATTACCAAAATGGGTCTAGCGTAGACTTGTGATTTATGTACGTTTTGATTCGCCGTCTATCATAAGATATTTGGAACCCTTAATAGAATATGTTTTTAGAGCCAGATTTGCAAAATGTCATTTTAATGAAACTGTATTTCCACCATTAGGGGGAGAAAAGTCGATTCCAGAATAACGACAAAAAATTACTTGGAATGCATCCACATTATCTCATTTTGATCATCGTACAAATCAATGTGAACTGGAAGTTCAAAGGATCATTCATTTACATAATCTTGCAAATCAATTACCAGATGCATTTGTTGATGCAAAGAAAGTGACAAAGTCACATATCTGACTACCAAATATAAGCCAGATTAGTATGCGAGGACTATTGTAAGCGAGTCTAAAATACACCTGAAGCGTGGGAGACCTATTGGTTCAAAAGATGTAACTCCCCGAAAAAAGAGAACACAAATGATAATTGATACCCCTGAAGAGGTACATGATAAAAAAAAGGGCCCATGTAGAGGCATTTGATAAACAAAAGACCCCTGTATAGGCATTTGGTGAACAAAAGGCCCTTGTAGAGGCATATATTGAACAAAAGACCACAAAAAAAAGGTTCAAAATAAAGAATTAGCGCTGAAAGAGCTACAGTACACAAATTTTAAGATCTCAATAAATTATGTGCCTGATAGAGAAAAATGGGATCGAAATAAAGTTATTATAGCTGTATTTTGCTTTCCAAATGGTCTTAGACATCATAAGAAATGATGAGAACCCCGAATCACAAAATGTGAAAGAATGTTGAAATAGAAATGATTTACCAAAATGGAAAGAAGCTATGCAAGTAGAATTAAACTCGTTAATGAAATGAGACGTTTTTGGACCTGTAGTCTAAACACCTAAAGGTGTAAAGCCAGTTGGGTACAAATAGGTATTTCTACGAAAACGCAATGAAAATAATGAGATCATAAAATATAAAACGCGATTAGTAGCACAAGGTTTCTTGCAGAAACCTGGTATTGACTATGAGGAAGCATATTCTCCTGTCATGGACGCAATCACTTTCCGCTTTCTAATAAGCTTTGTAGTCCCTGAAGGACTGGATATATGTAACGACCCGTACCAAATAATACAAGTTTTAACACGTTTGACCAATTTGACTAAGTTTGACCAAGTTTGACAAACCATTAGTAGGTGGGGCCAAGTTGACTTTTTCAAGGATGAATAATTTTGGGTTTACTAAAACACCATTTGAGCGAGGACCCAGGCAGGATACCCTTCCGATTTCGGGTGTGGTCATCTAGTGAAGTCCCCTTTGTAATCCCTAGGGAAGATACGGTGGAACCCTGCTAAGGAAGGGAGTAACACCATGTATTAATTTAATACCCAATTATACATAATTATATATAAAAACCCGCAACAATTATAAATGAGCTCTCGTAAAAGTTCCATACGAATATCAGAGCGTTCTAAGAGTATTGTGGATTTAGGGGTACAAGTAGAAATGAATAAGTCTAATACAACAAACTCAGAATAGATAAATGCGATAGAGTACGACAGCTGTGGCGGAGAGAGCGACGTCAAATCTGGCGCGAATAGGCCCTCTGGCTGTGCGGACTACAGGGAGCAGTTTAAAAAAACAATAACACGTGAGAAATAAATCTTAATGAGTGGCATAATTTATATGGAAAATAATGTTTTTATTTTTTTCGAAAATTTCTTCTCTCAAGACTACGTCCACTCTTTGTAACGTTCCCCGTTTAACAAACATTTCACAAAAACCGCTTTACCAAAACCCTGACAATAAGAAGTCATGCTGCTCGATAAGTTAACTGCTCATTATCAAGAACCTTATAACTTTGAATCCTATTTACCCCACATAGCTATTTGATGCATAAAACATATGAGCGTCATGTTGTACAATTAATTATGGAAAATACAAAAATCATCACTATTGAAAGGGTATGTCTTACTTTCAAACCAACAATTCATCGTACCATAAAAAACCGGCTATGTACCATACCCTATGCACCTCACGATGTATCATACCTTATACACTATTTGATATTTCATACCATATACACTAACGATGTACCACACCATGTACCCATCCTAAACCGTCGGTAATCCCGATCTCACAACACCGTGGCATCTAATCAACATCATACCATACCATGTATCCATCCTAAACCTGTCCGGTAAACCCAACCTCACGTAGTGGGAATAACATGTAATCGTTGGATGAAACCAACCTCCGTCAGAAGTAGCGAACCCGGAATACCAAACCGTGGTCAAACCGACCTCAACGTTACCGTGGCAAACCCGAGAATGCAGACGTGGTCAAACCGACCTCATATTCTAGTGGCAAACCGAATACCAATAGTCGGGTCCAGAAGCGGAGCCTCACGGCAACGTGGCGGCTAATAAGCGGGTCGGGTCAGAGCAGGCCTCCGCGACAGCGTGGCAGCTAATGAACCGTCGGTCAAGCCAGGCCTCCGCAGTCGTGGAATTAATATATGAGTTGGATGGAACCAGCCTCACGACCGTGGCAATCCCCGATGTACCACAATATAATCAACGAAACCAATATCGGAGTCACGATATGGTACATCGCGCCTTAACCTCGACTCGATGACCTTGCTATTGTATTGCCTTTCCCAGCGTCGCATCTTAGGTTAAGAATTTATTAACTTACTTTCCACAACTCAATCCACTACATTGAAGATCTTTAGTTTCTCAATTCATGTCGAAATTTGAACAATACCTCAATGACCATATTCCTTAACCATTTATTAAACACATATATTTCAAAATCCATTTCATAAATTAATAATTTCTCAAGGGGGTTCAAACCCAATCTACATGCCCAAAATATTTCAATACCACAGAATCACCCAGGAAACCAGTACAACTTCCAAACAGTGAAAATGTTGACAAAAATTCACATGAAATGTTAACTTGTTTTATATAAGACCGATAACCACATTTATATGCAACCAACCATTTGATCAAAACAGTATATATGTAACGTATTTAATCACAATAGATATATCAACATAATACCCCAAATCATTTAAAAACATATAAACCGCTCCTGGCTTCCTGATGGCTCGATCTTGTCGTATGAAGGATCGTCTTCGAGGTTCGTGAATGTAATATAAATAAAATACCACTTAGGGAACAAATGAGTGAACCGAGCGACATTGGAATATCCTAAGGCCTTAGGAACAACATTTAGAACTATGAAATCATCCTAATTGGACTCCGACAGGTCCAATTACACAATGTGCCCTATGGGCGATACCCAAAATTAGGGCTTTTCGCCCGGGAGCTAATTTCTCGAAATTGAACCGTCGATAATTCAAAACCTCAATTTCACTAATACAACTTGATTTTGCGGTTGACTAATTGGTACTCTATTTCGATCGAGCATTTCGGTAATTATAAAACAACCTAAAAATGGAAAACTAACCAAGCGACGTCCAAAATTTACAAACCACATATCAATGGAAAGCCCAGAGACCAGGAACTCATTAGTACCATTACCTCAGTCAACGGTTGCTGTAATTGTGGCGGAAAACCCGATCTAACCTTGGTAGATTTCGTTTTTCGTTGTAACTTCCAAGCGATGCGGAATACGCAAGGGACCACGAAAATGAGTTCGGGGTCCCAAAAATGGTGAAGTGAGCTATGGGGTTGCGGAAGCCGCGGAAATGGCCAGGAAAAGTCAAACGGTCCAGGCGATCCGCGGTGGCCCGCCGCCGCGCGCCGGCCGACGATCGGGGCGTCCGGTGGCGGGTGGCCGTGAAATTTGGCCGGCGTGACCGTCCGGAGGTTGCACACCTTCCTGTTCGGCGCGTGTAGCTTTGGGGTGGTCGGTGGTGCCTCGTCGAGTCCCGATCTCTCCGCGGCGCGCGGTGGCTACTCGGCCCCAGGTGTTCCCGGGTTGGAGAGTTTTCTCTTAGGGTTTTGGGAGCCTCAAGTATTGTTTTTGGGCTAGAACCATTTGGTATCACAAGCTATGTTTATATAGGGTCTAGGGCAGCTTTCGGGTAAAAAAAAAATCCCGAGCCAAAGGCAGGACAGCGATAAAGTACTCTTGTTGAACTTCTAATGACGTAACTTTTTATCCGTAAGTCGGATTGTGACGTTCTGCCCGTCTATGAACTCGTATCGACGAGGCCTACGAAATGGTGTCTTAGTTAACCTAAAACTATTCCTCCTCAAAAAAGTCAAACTTGGTCAACTTGGTCAACTTGGTCAAACTTGGTCAAACTCGTATTATTTGGTACGGGTCGTTACAACCTACCCCCCTTAAAGAAAATTTCGTCCACGAAATTCGTACCTGTGTCATGGAAGAGATGAGGGTACTGGCTCCGCATTTGGTCCTCCCGCTCCCAAGTCGCCTCTTCGACTAGGTGGTTCCTCCAAAGGACTTTCACTAAGGATATGGTCTTGTTGCGAAGCTCCTTATAGCCTCTGCCAAAATGCACTTGGGTTCTTCATAGGATAAGTCCTCCCTCAGCTCAATCTCTGGTGCCTCTAGCACATGTGAGGGATCTGGGATATACTTCCGTAGCATGGAGATGTGGAATACATTATGGACTCGAGAAAGTTCCTCCGGTAAGTCTAATTTATAAGCCACTGGACCTACCCTCTCAACAATCTCAAAAGGTCCAATGTAGCGAGGACTTAGCTTCCCTCGCTTTCCAAAACGTACCACGCCCTTCCAAGGAGAGAGCTTCAAGAATACTCGATCTTCAACCTCAAATTCAAGATCCTTTCTTCGCTTGTCCGCATAGCTCTTTTGCTATCTGTTTGCTTTCAACAGCACGTATAACATTAACTTTGTCCGTCGTACAATCTCAGGACCTAGTAATTTTCTTTCGCCCGTCTCATTCCAACATAAAGGAGTGCGACATTGTTTCCCATACAGAGCCTCATAAGGTGACATCTCAATGCTTGAGTGATAGATGTTATTATAAGTGAACTCTGCCAAAGGTAGATATTCATTCAATGTCCTTTAGTTGTAATACATGATCTCGACATATCTTCTAAGGTTTGAATAGTCTCCAGTTGTCCATCAGTGCGAGGGTGGCTTGATACTCAAATTCAACCTGACACCTAGTTCCTTCATCAATCTCTTCAAAATCTGAAGTGAATCGTGGATCTCTATCGGAGATGATCGACCTTGGTACCCAGTACAAACTCACTATATGACTCATGAGAGTTCCTGGCCCAGTTTCGAGGGGAAAACTTCTCACGAATAGGTAGGAAATGTGCGGACTTGGTGAGTCGATCAACTACTACCCAAATGCCGTCATGTCTCTGAGTTGTGGAAGGGAGCTTGAATATAAAATCCATTGTGATGTATCATTCCGATACGGAATGGGTAGGGCTGAGAAGTCGAGGCTTTTGTCTCTCTGCTTGGCTGCTTGTTGGCAAACTAAGCACTTGGATACATACTCGGCGACCTCTCTTTTCATCCTGACCACCAATATACTCCTTCGGCGTCTGGGTACATCTTGGTACTGCGGGTGCATAGCATAAGCGAACTATGGGCCTCCCCCAATATACGCGCACAACTCTTCGAATTTCTTTGGAACCACAAAGTCTAGAACCCGATCTGAGGCTGAGTAGCAATACCAAAATCCATTGTGCCCTTCTTGACCTTTCTTCTCATGCTCATCAAATAGGGATCTCTAGTTGTGCCTCAAAGAATTTGATTAACAAGTATGGAGTCGTAGTAGAAATTTGGCGAAAAGTGCTCGAAACATGCATTTCAAGCTGAACACCAGCACTCTCATAATTCGACCATCAGCGGAAGTTGTATGGTACGCATATAAACGAAAAGCACAATAAACTTCTGCTCAGGCATCGCCACTACATTCGCCTTACCTGGATGGTAATTAATAGTGCAATCATAATCCTTAAGTAACTCCATCCACCTCCTTTGCCTTAAGTTTAACTCTTTCTGGGTGAACAAATATTTAAGGCTCTTATGGTCGGTAAATATTTGGCACGTCGCCCCGTACAAGTAATGCCTCCATGTCTTCAATGCGAATATTACTGCAGCAAGTTCCAAGTCATGGGTAGGATAATTCAGCTCGTGTTTCTTCAACTGTCTGGAGGTATACGCCACAACTCTCTTATGTTGCATCAACACACAATATTTGATATGAGCCTCGTTGTAAACCTCGAATCCTCGTTGCCCTCACACAGCGGCGTCGACCTGAAAGGCGTCCTTCTCCTTCGGTGTTTAGGCTTTCCTCACACTTGTCGGTCCACTCAAATTTTACCCCTTTTCTAGTCAAACAGTGAAGTGGTCCGCTATTTTGAGAACCCTTCTGAACCTGCGATAATACCAGCTAATCTAGGAAACTCCGCATACATCCGTGGTTGGTTGTTCCCGGTTGCCATCGCCTCTACACTTTGCGAGGTCCCACATAAATGCCATCGGCCCGAGAAACCACGTGCAGAGAAAATCCGCCAAACCAGCCAGCTCACATTTGCTAAACAGCATACAGCCCGTCTGCCTCAAAGTGCGCGCGCCAAACCCAAATGTCTCTCATGCTCGACTTCGCTACCGAGTACACACTGAATATCGTCAATGAGAGCAGTGACAAAGCGATCTAAGTATGGAATGGAAAACGATTCATCGGATCCGCAGAAAACCCGGCAGGGCATTGGTGAGTCGAAAGACATCACTGAGCTCATAATGTCCTTATCTCGTCACGAATCTTTGTCTTAGGAATGTCAGGATTCCTAATCCTTAGCGATGGTACCCTGACCTCAAGTCGATCTTGGAGAACACTTTCGCACCCTGGAGCTTTGGTCAAATAAATCATCAATCCTAGGCAAGGGATATTTGTTACGAATGGTGACCTTATTCAACTGTGCCGTAGTCTATACACAACCTCCAAGTACCATCCTTCTTCTTCACAAATAACCTTTAGCGCTCCCCAGGTGAAATCTTTGGGCTAATAAATCCCCCATTACCGGCTCTTGTGGCCGGGCCTTGATTCTTTCAACTCGGTGGTGCCATTACATAAGGTGGTGAAATAAATTCGTACCGGGGACCAAATCAATGGGAGAATCTACCTCGTTAAGGTGGACTGGAAGGTCGTCGGGGAACACATCACGAAAGTCTCTCACTATTGGTACATCCTCACATTCTTGCCGATCGCTACAGTGTCAACTATATGAATAGAGCCACAGAACAACCCTTCCGAAGTAAACATCTAGCATAGATGGCAGAAATCAAACCTGAAGGTGTCCGCCTCCGCTCTCCATAGAAGACTACTACTGGTAGTCCCGGTCGTCTAAATATTACTTCCTTGCGGAAGCAATCCATTGAAGCATAGTTTGAAGCGAGCCAATCCATCCCAAGAATCACATCCAACCCTTTGAGATCTATTAATATCAAATCCGCTTCCATATCTTGGTTCTCAATAGAAAATAAGCTACCCTTAAGCATCTGTCTAGGCCATAGAGACTCTCCTGTGGGTGTGGCAATCTCTAGACCACACTCCAAAGGAACCGGAGTCACCAGGCTCGTCACGACATACTCACGTGAAATAAAGGAGTGTGTAGCTCTACAGGTCGATGAGCTGCGTTTGTCGTCACCAAAAATAGATAATGTACCTGTCACGACGTCGGGAGTGGCCTGTGCCTCGGTCTGCTTAAAGACTACGCCTCTAAGCGTGTGCGTCCTCTCATCCCTCTTGCCTCTAGCGGCTGCTGCGGTGCGGTCCATGCTAAAGGAACCTCGAGAGTCACGCCTGCAATGCAAGTGTCGGTCCTCCATGTCACCTTGTTGGGCGAGCACCTAATCCCGGAACTCTAGTCTAGCTGGATCCTCGATAGGGGCAGTCCCTCCTGAAATGTCCTGTCTGCCCACACTGATAGCATGTATTATCCCACAGGCATGGCCCATCATGATTCTTACATGAGCATCCGCAATGAGCGTCAGCGCGCCGGCCCGGTGGGCCCACGAAATAGCTACCACCACTGCACATTGAAATCGAGCCTGTCCACCTCTCGAGAGCCCACTACTGCTGGTACCCGCGTGCATCCCCACTAGATCCTCTGTAGCTAGAAGACCGAAAATTTGAAACTACCCCTCTTGGACGATCCACGACTAGGTTTCTGAAGATGATCCATCACTTAGCTAATTCGGCACAGTGCAGGCGTATCGGTCTAGCCTCTCTACCTCTAGAGCGGCGTCTCTCATCGGCCCAGTAAGTGGGATGATCGAGACCACTGAGCTCAAGGCTTATCGTATCAACCAACCCGATCGAAACCTTCTCTTCTTCTTGACTTCCTCATGACAAATTCGGGCGAAGTCGATAACTCTCGAATCTGGCTGGTACTCGAGCTGTCATCTTACCACAGTGAGTGTCTCGAACTCGACCTCTTGGTCTCAACAAAGTACGGGGGGCCATTCGATGTAAAAAGCGATAGCAGGCGTGCCCGGGTGTGACGTTTTCTAGTCTCTCATCGCCCACCACTTCCTTGCATTACCCCCGGCGAGAAACCCGGCTAATCACGACTCTTGTCCTCGTAGGACCAACATACCCTCGTCGAATTTTCACATGTCATCTAGCCATGATAGGGCCACCATGGGATCAGTGGGCGCCATCAAAACCTTGCTCAAGTCTCTGAACTGATCCACAGTACCCCTCTTAGTGAACCCACTCCTCTCCGAGTGTGAGCCAAGCACTTTCGCCAGATTTTCTCCGTGAGTAGGTGCCGGAGCTTTCCACCGGCTTCTTTGGGACCTCGATCTACCTCTACAGGCGCCATACGGAAGGCTTGTTTCAAGAATCAAGAACATAACCGGTCTCATTGATAAAGGTTAGGAAGGTATCTGAACATTGGATGAGTCGCGCAATGACTGTCTGACCCAATTTAGAAACCTAGTGCTGCGATGCAGTGATAGGACGGCCGGATACCCTTCGGTTCGGGTAGTCGCTCCTAATTGAAGTCCCAGACATAATCCCTAGGGAAGATACGGTGGAACCCATATGGGAAGGGAGTAACACCATGTATTAATTTAATACTTTCAGTTATACATAATTATATAAAAACCATGACAATTATATAAATGAGCTCGTAAAAGTTCCATCACGAATATCGGAGCGTTCTAGAGTATTAATGGATTTAGGGGTACAAGTAGAAATGAATAAGTCTAATACAACAAATAAGAATAGATAAATGCGATGGGAGTACGACAATTGTGGGCGGAGAGGCGACGTCAATCTGTGTGAATAGGCCTGGCTATGCGGACCTAGGAACTGATTTAAAAACAATAACACGTGAAATAAATCTCAATGAGTGGCATAATTTATATGAAAATAATGTTTTTATTTTTTTGAGAAATTTCTTCTCTCAAGACCTCACGTCCCACTCTTTGTAACGTTCCCCGTTTAACAAACATTCCTGAAACTTCTTTGAAAACCCTGACAATAAGAAGTCATGCTCCAATAAGTTAACTTCGCCTCATTATCAAAGAACACCTCTTTGAATCTATTCACCACATAGCTATTTGATGCATAAAACATATGAACGTCATGTTGTACAATTAATTATGGAAAATACAAAAATCATCACTATTGAAAAAGGGTATGTCTTACTCAAAAACCAACAATTCATCATACCATAAAAACCAGCTATGTACCATACCCTATGCACCTCACGATATATACCTTATACACTAACGATATTTCATACCATATACACTAAGGATGTACCACCATGTACCCATCCTAAACCGTGGTAATCCAGGCCTCCGCGACACCGTGGCATCTAATCAACATCATACCATACCATGTATCCATCCCCTAAAGCTGTCGGTAAACCCAGCCTCACGGCCATTAGAATATGTAACCGTTGGATGAAACCAACCTCACGTCACCGTGGAAAAAACCCAGAATACCAAACCGTCGGGTCAAAGCGGAGCCTCACGTTGCAGTGGCAGGCCGAATACGAACCGTCGGGTCAAACCGACCTCACGTTGCAGTGGCAGAGCCGAGAATACCAAGCGTCGGGTCGAGCCGACCTCACGACGCGTGGCTGTAACCGTCGGGTTAAGCCGACCTCGCAGTGCGTGGAATTAATATATGACCGTTGGATAGAACCAACCTCACGACAGTAGCGACCCAATGTACTACAATATAATCACTGAAACCAATATCGGTGCTGATATGGTGCATCACCTTATAACCTCCAGCTCCAATGACCTTACTCATGTGTGCCTTTCCCAACATCACCGCATCTTAGGTTAGAATTTATTAACACTTTCCACAACTCAATCCACTACATTGAAGATCTTTGGTTTCTCCCAATTCATGTCGAAATTTGAACAATACCTCAATGACCATATTCCTTAACCATTTATTAAACACATATGTTCAAATCCATTTCATAAATTAATAATAATTTCTCAAGTGGGGTTCAAACCCAATCTACATGCCCAAAATATTTAAATACCACAGAATCACCCAGGAAACTAGTACAACTTCCAAACAGTGAAAATGTTGACAAAAATTCACATGAAATGTTAACTTGTTTTATATAAGACCGATAACCACATATACAGCGACCACTTGATCAAAACAGTATATATGTAACGTATTTAATCACAATAGATATATCAACATAATACCCCAAATCATTTAAAAACATATAAACCACTCCTGGACTCTGAGGCGCAGTCTTGTCCTTCGAGGATCGTCTTAGGTTGAGGCGTAGTGCACGTAATATAAATAAAATCTGCAGCAGAACAAATAATTGAGCAAGCGACGTTGGAATATCATGGGCCTTAGAACAACATTTAGAACTATGAGATCATCCTAATTGAACTCCGACATGTCCAATTACACAGTGTGCCCTATAGGCCCGATACCCAAAATTGGGGCTTTTCGCACGGGAGCTAATTTCTCGAGTGAGCGAGTCAGTAATTCTAAAAACATCGATTTCACTAATACAACCCGATTTTGCGATTTGACCAGTGGTGCTAACCGTCCAAAATTTACAAACCACATATCAATGGAAAGCCCAGAGACGGGAACTTCATTCGTGCATTACCTCGATCCAGCGATCATTTGTGGTGGTAGAAACAGATCTAATAACCGACCGATTCGTTTCGTTGTAACTTCCAAACGGTGCGGAATCTGCAAGGACACGAAAATGAGTTCGAAATTAAAAATGAGTGGAAATGAGCTATGGGGTTGCGGAAATGGCGAATGGCGAAAAAGTCAGAAGCGATCCGGCGATCACGGTAGCGCCGCCGCGCCGGCCGGCGATACCAGGCGCGTCGACGGCCCGGAGTGGCGGTGAAATTTGGCGGCGTGGCCGTCGGAGGTGCGCACCTTCCTGTCGGCGTGTAGCTTTGGGGTGGCGGTGGTGCCTCGTCAGTGATCTCTCCGCGGCGTAGCCAGTGGATATACTTTCGGCCCAGGTGTTCCCGAGTTTGGAAGTTTTCTCTTGGGGTTTGGGAGTCAAGTGTTGTTTTTGGGCTAGGGTTTCATTTGGTATCACAAGCTATGTTTATATAGGGTCTAGGGCGCTTCCGGGTAAAAAAATCTCGAATGGGGCAGGACGCGAGTAAAGTGCTCTTTGTTGAACTTCTAATGGCCGTAACTTTTTGTCAGTAAGTCGGATTGTGGCGTTCGCCCGTCTATGAACTCGTGTCGGCGAGGCCCTGAAATAAGTGTCTTAGTTAACCTAAAACTATTCCTCCCTCGAAAAAGTCAAACTTAGTCCAGCGGTCAGCGAATTGACTTGGTCAACTTGGTCAAACTTGGTCAAACTTGGTCAAACTTGGTCAAACTCGTATTATTTAGTGCAGTGCGTTACAATTTCCGTAGGCCTCGTCGATCTACGAGTTCACGAGACGGGTTGAGCGTCAAAATCGGAGCTTACGGATAAGAAGTTATGTCCTTTGGTAAGTTCAAGCGGCGATTATCTTATTAGTTTCAAGTCGGCTGGGATTTTTACCTAAAACAACCTAGGCTCTATATAAGCCTAGTTTTGGGTGCGGGGATCCAACCCCAAAACCGAGAGAAAATCCCAACGCGGTGGGTCGTTTTGACCATTTTGAGCGAATCGGGTTTATTGGTGGGAGTCTATTAGGCCACCACTATAGTACGCCCAGGCGGTGAGGAGCGCCACCACCAATCGACCCGTCAGTGGGATTTCAAGGCGGCCGCCTCGGACACTCGGATCGGTAGAACACGGCGGCCATACGTGGGTCAGCTAGATTTTGTCATTTACCGGTCATTCCAAGCCGACCCATACCTATCTCCCACCATTTTTAGATCCTCTGAACTCATTCAGATGGTCCTTTTCTCGGATTCATCACCGATTTGAAGATGCGGCAAAAAACAAATTCGGTCGACTGTTGGATCGAGTTTTCCGGCTACCACAACAACCTTTGGACCAAGATAAGGGTACTGATGTGTTCCTAGTCTCTTGGGCTTTCCGTTGATATATAGTTTGTAAATTTTGGACATCAGTGTTAGTTTTCCATTTCGAGGTCATTTAGGAGTGATGCAGAAATGTTTGAATTTGAAGTGGACACCAATTGGTCAAATTAGGCAAAATTGAAGTTGGATTAGTGAAATTGGATATTGTTATGATTTATTGGAAGGTTCAATTTCGAAAATTTAGCCTCCGGGTGAAAAGCCCCAATTTTGGGTATTGGGCCTATAGGGCACAATGCATAATTGGCCTGTCAGTCGATTTAGATAGTTCGTAGTCACAGAAATTATTAAGACATTTGGGGCATCCCAATGTCTTTGGTTTAGTTATTAGATCCTAAATGGTATTTTATTAAATTACAAGCACTCACGCTGAGACTAGAGACGATCCTACAGGGGAGGAAGACTGAACATCTGTAGTCTGTGAGTGATTTAGATGTTTTAAATGCCTTGGAGTATTATTATGATATATAATTGTGGTAAATTATGTTATATAAATATTATTTGATCAAATGGTTGATTATGCATAAATATGATTATCGGTTTTTATATAAACAAGTTATCATTTCATGTGAATTTTGTCAACATTTTAAATATTCGGAAATCCTACTGAGTTCATGGGTAAAATTGTGGTATTTAAATACTTTGGTACATGGAATGAGGTTTTAAACCACTTTGAAAATTTATTGATGTAAGTAATGGATTTTGAGTTTTATGATTTAAGCATATCCAGTATTCTTATAGTTTTGTGTGCTTAAAATTGGTTATATTGAACTCTTTCATTGTGGTATTTCGATTGAATGAATTGATGAATTGAAATTCATCAATATATTTGATTAAGTTGTTGAAATTAAATTGATAAATTCTTAATTTATAATACAGTATCGTTGAAAAAGTACATGTGAGTAAGGATATTGTGTTGGTTGTTAATTTATAATACAATATCATTGGAAAAGTATATATGAGTAAGGATACTGTGTTGGTTGTTATATTATAATACAGTATCGTTGGAAAAGTATATGTGAGTAAGGACATTGTGTTGGTTGTTATATTATGTCTGATATCGTTGGAAAAGTATATGTGAGTAAGGATGCATGTTAGTTGTTAATTTATAATACGATGTCGATGGAAAAGTATATGTGAGAAAGGATCTTTGTGTTGGTTGTTATATTATATCTGATGTCGTTGGAAGAGTATATGTGAGTAAAGATATTGTGTTGGTTTGTATATTTTAATACGACGTGCGTTGGAAAAGTATGTAGTAAGAATCTGTGTTGGTTGTTATATGTTGATGTACCATATAGTGCCCAGAAGTTGATTCAGTATCCATATTATAGTGAAATGGGTTTGCCACGGTGTCGTGAGGTTGGATTCCTCCAACGGTTATACATTATTTCCATGACCGTGAGGTCGGTTTACCCGACGATTTATTAGTTGTCACATGATGACCGGGTTTACCCGGAAGTTTATTAGTTGCCACGTGATGGCCGGGTTTGGAGGTTCAGTAGTTGCCCGCATTGATGGTTGGGTTTGGTTTATTAGTTGCCACGTGATGGCGGGTTTACCGGAGGTTTATTAGTTGCCACGGTGACGTGATTCATCCAACGGTTATACATTATTTCCACGGCTAGTGGTGGGTTTGCAGCGGTTTATTACCTTTGGTTTCCCACGGTGACGTGAGGTTGGTTTCATCGGCGGTTATATATTTCAGCGGTTGTGGTCGGGTCATAGCGGTTCATCGTATTATTACCCGCGACACCTTTCGAGGTTGAGGGTCATGAGGTAGGGAGTCCCACGGTTTATGATAAGTATATGGTATGGTATATGATGGGTATATGGTACGGTATATGATGGGTATATGGTACGGTTTATGATGAGTATATGGTACTGTATATGATGGGCATATGGTACGGTTTATGATGAGTATATGGTACGGTTTATGATGAGTATATGGTACGGTATATGATGGGTATATGGTACAGTTTATGATGAGTATATGGTACGGTATATGATGGGTATATGATACGGTATATGGTACGGTTTATGATGAATATATGGTACGGTATATGATGGGCATATGGTACGGTTTATGATGAGTATATGGTACGGTTTATGATGGGCATATGGTACGGTTTATGATGAGTATATGGTACGGTATATGATGAGTATATGGTACGGTATATGATGGGTATATGAGACGGTATATGATGGGTATATGAGACGGTATATGATGGGTATATGGTACGGTTTATGATGAATATATGATACGGTATATGATGGGCATAGTGCGGTATGCGTGGGCATAGTGCATTTTATGATGAGTATATGATACGGTATATGATGGGCATATGATGCGAGTTTATGATGAGTATATAGTGCGGTTTATGATGCGTATATGAATGCGGTATGATGAGTATATGGTCTGCGGTATATGATGGGTATAGTGCGGTTTTATGATGGGTATATGAATACGGTATATGATGGGTATATGGTACGGTATATGATGGGTATATGGTACGGTTTATGATGAGTATATGGTATGGTATATGATGGGTATATGGTACGGTACATTGTGGGTAACCATTTCAATAATTATGGTTATTGTGGTTTCATGATTATTTGTACAACATGAGGTTTATACACATTATGCTCAATTTTTATATTGTGAATAAATTCAGGTTATAATTTCGGTTAAATTTTGAGCGTGGATTTCATATTTGTTGACTTAATTTATAGAATTTGGGTTTTTGTGAAATGTTTTAACGGGAACTTGCAAAGAGTGGACGTGAAGTCTTGAGAGAATGAATCTTTGAAAATAAAAATATTATTTCCCTTATAAATTATGTCACTCACTGAGATTTATTATCTCACGTTTTATTATTTAAATCTGTTCCCTAAGACCAGGCAGTTCGTAGAAACCTACCTCGCGCCAGCTTCTACGTCACTCGTTCTGCGGCAACTGCAGTATTTTATCGTATCTATATGCCTTTATTTTATTGGACTTATGTGTTTCATTTGTACCCCCAAATTCACACACTCTTAGAATGCTCTGATTTTAGTATTTAACTCATATGAGTCCTTATTATGTGTGTTTGTGGTTATGACCTACAGTAATATAGGTCGATTGTGGAGTTGAGCGGTTGTGGATCTTTTATATATATTAGGGTATTATATTATTGCATGTGCTTATTTTCTTCTTAAAGTGGGGTTCCATTGGATAGTCCCTAGGGATTATACCGTGGGACTTCACTAGCGAGGCTACCAGGAATCTGGGGGTATCGGGTCGGGTGCTTTGTCGGCAGTGTCGAGCTCTAGGTTTCTAAATTCCTACGGGGGATTAATGTACATTGTTAACTTTCATCGATGTTGTATACCTTCCTAACCTTATCTTGAAATTTGATTGTTTCATTTATCTTTGGGAGATAGTTTTTCTTCTGATGGCGCAGAGGTAAACGTGGGTCTCGTGAACCGATTGGAAAGTTCAAATGCACCTACTTATGAAGAATCTTGTCGGCGCGGCTCGATCGCTCGAAGTGGGTTCTTGGTATTCTTGTTGATCATTTCGTAGACTTGGAGGCGATGGGTTTGATGGCTCCGCAGTTCCATGGTGGCTTTATCCTGGCTAGATGACACAGAGAAGATTTTGGACGAAGGTATGTAGTGTCCGGATGAGGATGTACCAGTAGTGAGGGACTTTCTGGATGTGTTTCCTGATGATCTTCCAGGTTTACCTCCAGAACGAGAAATATAATTTTTTTTTCCATTGACGATATCTTGGTGTACTCGAGAAGCGAGTTGGAGCATGAGAGACATTTAGGTTTGGTGTTGCAGACTTTAAGGCAGCACCAGTTGTATGCCAAGTTCGGCGAATGTGAATTTTGGTTGAGTCGAGTGGGATTTCTCGGACATGGTTATGCTGATGGCATTTATGTGGATCCTCGAAGTAGAGCGGTACCCTCATCTCTTTATGACGGTCTGAATTTCGTGGGCGAAATTTTTCTTTTGAGGGTAATTTGTAACAACCCATACCAAAATAATACAAGTTTTAACACGTTTGACCAAAGTTTATTCGTTTGTTGACCATTAGTAGGTGGGGCCAAGTTGACTTTTCAAGGATGAATAATTTTGGGTTGACTAAGACACCATTTCATAGGCCTCATCGATCTGAGTTCCGCACAAAAGCGGTTGAGCGTCAAAATCCGACTTCACGGATAAGTTATGTACATTAATTTCAAAGCAATGATATTTGCTCAGTTTTCAAGTCGGCGGGATTTTACGAAAACAACCCCTAGGCTCTATAAGCCCTAGTTTGGGTGCCAAGTGAGGATCCAACCCCCGAAAGCAGAAATCAAAAACCGGAAAACCCCGGCCCCGAATTCGTTTGACCATTTGGCCGTCGGGTTTCGGCCCGTGGGAGCGATTCGGCTACCTCTTTGTACGCGCCCGACCATGGAGGAACGCCACCACAAGGCGGTAGATCGCGAAGTGAAATTTCACGGCCCGGTAGCCTCCGGATCTTTGGATCGGGCGGCGGTCTGTGACGGCCGCCCTTAGATCGCGGATTTTGTGTTTTCAGTCATTCGGTAGACCCATACCCCCTCTCCACCATTTTTAGACCCTGCGAACTCATTTCCGTGGTCCTTTCTCGGATTCATCAAGTTTGAAAGATACGGTAAAAACAAATTCGACATTGTTGGATCGAGTTTCGGCCCGCGCGACAACCTTTGGGCCAAGAGATAAAGTCTTGATGTGTTCCTGGTCTCTTGGGCTTTCCATTGATATATAGTTTGTAAATTTTGAACGTCGTTTGGTTAGTTTTCCATTTTCGAGTCATTTAGGGTAATTACCGAAAATGTTTGGACTTAAATTGGACACCAATTGGTCAAATTAGGCAAAATTGAAGTTGGATTAGTGAAATTGGATATTGTTATGATTTATTGGAAGGTTCAATTTCGAAAATTTAGCCCCGGTGAAAAGCCCCAATTTTAGATGCAGGAACATAGGGCCTGCTGCATAGTGGACACAGTAGGTCAATTTAGATAGTTTCATAGTCCTAGAAATTATTCTAAGACATTTGGGGCATCCCAATGTCTTTGGTTTAGTTATTGGAGCCTAAATGGTATTTTATTAAATTACAAGCACTCACTTGGCTTGAACTAGAGACGATCCTACGGGGAATGGGGCCGAGCATCATAGTACGTAGTGGTTTAGATGTTTTAAATGCCTTGAATATTATTATGATATATAATTGTAGTGGTCATGCCATATAATATTATTTGATCAAATGGTTGATTATACATAAATATGATTATCGGTTTTGCAAAACAAGTTATCATTTCTTGAATTTTGTCAACATTTTAAATATTCGAATCACGAGTTCATGGGTAAAATTGGTATTTAAATGCTGGTACACATGAAATGAGGTTTTAAACCACTTTGGTATTGATGTAAGTAATGGATTTTGAGATTTTTATGATTTTAAGCATGTCAAATATTCTTATAGTTTTGTATTACTTAAAATTGGTTATGGTGAATACTTTCATTGTGGTATTTCTCAATTTCGGAATGAATTGATGAATTGAAATTCATCAATATATTTGATTAAGTTGTTGAAATTAAATTGATAAATTCTTAATTTATAATACAGTATCGTTGGAAGAATACGTGAGTAAGGATATTGTGGTGATTTGTTAATTTATATCTGATATCATTGGAAAAGTATATAATTAAGGATCTTTGTGTTGGTTGTTATATTATAATACAGTATCGTTGGAAAAGTATGTGTGAGTAAGGATACTGTGTTGGTTGTTATATTATAATACAACATCGTTGGAAAAGTATATGTGAGTAAGGATACTGTGTTGGTTGTTAATTTATAATACAGTATCAATGGAAAAGTATATGTGAGAAAGGATACTGTGTTGGTTGTTATATTATAATACAGTATCGTTGAAAAAGTATATGTGAGTAAAGGATCTTTTGTGTTAGTTTGACTATATTATAATACAACATCGTTGGAAAGTATATGTGAGTAAGAATACCGTGTTTATTGTTATATGTTGATGTACCATAGGTACCCGGATCGTTCGGTATCCATATTATGGTAAATGGGTTTGCCACGGTGTCGTGAGGTTGGATTCATCCGCGGTTATGCGATATTTCCGACCGTGTGAGGAACCGATTTACCGACGATTTATTAGTTGCCCGCGTGATGGTGGGTTTATCGGAGGTTTATTAGTTGCCGCGTGATGGTCGGGTTTACGGAGGTTTATTAGTTGCCCGCGGTGATGAGGTTGGTTTCGTGTTGCCACATTATTTCCGCGACGTGGTCGAGTTTGTCGACGGTTTATTACCTTTGGTTTACTTACGGTGACGTGAGGTTGGTTTCATCCAACGGTTATATATTATTTCCACGGCCGTGAGGTCGGGTCACCGACGGTTCATCATTATTATTATTACCACGACACCTTTCGAGGTTGAGGGTCATGAGGTGGGGAGTCCCATGGTTTATGATGAGTATATGGTATGGTATATGATAGGTATATGGTACGGTATATGATAGGCATATGGTACGGTTTATGATGAGTATATGGTACGATATATGATGAGCATATGGTACGATTTATGATGAGTATATGGTACGGTTTATGATGAGTATATGGTACGGTATATGATGAATATATGGTACGGTATATAATGGGTATATGGTACAGTTTATGATGAGTATATGGTACGGTATATGATGGGTATATGATGGGTATATGGTACGGTTTATGATGGGTATATGGTACGGTTTATGATGGGTATATGGTACGGTTTATAATGAATATATGGCATGGTATATGATGGGTATATGGTACGATTTATGATGGGTATATGGTACGGTATATGATGGGTATATGGTACGGTTTATGATGAGTATATGATACGGTATATGATAAGTATATGGTATGGTATATGATGGGTATATGGTACAGTTTATGATGAGTATATTGCACGGTATATGATGGGTATATGATACGGTATATGATGGGTATATGGTACAGTTTATGATGAATATATATGTAATTTATACTGATAAGGTATATGTGCGGTATATGATGGGCATATGAATGCAGTTTATGATGGGCATAATAATTACGGTTTATGATGAAGTATATAGTGCAGTTTATGATGGGTATATGGTACGGTATATGATGGGTATATGGTACGGTATATGATGGGTATATGGTACGGTTTATGATGAGTATATGGTATGGTATATGATGGGTATATGGTACGGTACATTGTGGGTTTATGAGTAAGCTATAACCATTTCAATAATTATGGTTATTGTGGTTTCATGATTATTTGTACAACATGAGGTTTATACACATTATGCTCAAATTTTATATTGTGAATAAATTCGAGTTATAATTCGGTTTAAATTTTGGCGTGGATTTACGTATTGTTGACTTTGTATAAGTTGGGTTTTGTGGAAATGTTTTTAAGCGAACTTTGCGAAAAGTGGACGTGAAGTCTTGAAGGAATCTTTGAAAATAAAAATATTATTTCCCTTATAGAATTATGTCACTCGTGATTTATTACCCCCGTTTTATTGTTTTAAATATGTTCCTAGGACCCGGGCGGTTCGTAGAGACCTACCTCGCGCCCACGGCTTCTCGTCACTAGGATTACTGTGATTTGCGGTATTCTATGTTATCTATCTGCTATTTTATTGGACTTATGTGTTTCGTTTACTTCTTGCACGAGTCGCAGCGTTAGCAGAATGCTCACGATTTTGATGAACTCATATGAGTCCTTATTATGTGTGTTTATGGTTATTACCTATAGTAATATAGGTCGGTTGTGGAGTTGAGCGGTTGTGGATCTTTTATATATATTGGGGTATTATATTATTGCATGTGCTTATTTTCTTCTTAAAGTGGGGTTCCGTTGGATAGTACTAGGGATTACGATGGGGCTTATTTAAGCAGCGCCGAATCTGGAGAGTGTCAAGTCGGGTCTTGTCAATATGCATCTCATGGGATGTCATGGCTTATCTATATGGATCCATAGATAATGACATTTATATGAAAATCGCGAAGGATTTAAGTGCACGGCATTATAATCTGGCGCTTGTAATATGTAACCGATGAAATTCCTGGCGATCTACATGGATTGAAGCCTTTCGGACGCATGGTACAATCGCTAGCGATGTTAATGCTGAAGGTATGCAAACAACCCTATATGCCCATGCATTTTTATTAAGAAATCGAAGCCCGAATTGCAATTATTGTTGTATATGTGATGATCATCTTGTGAGACTCTGAAGAAATTTCGAAACGTAAATATTTGAAAAATGAATTTGAAATGAAAGATCTTAGGAAAACAAAATTTCATCTCGACCTGCAGATCGAGCATTTCCCTACTGGAGTTTTAGTTCATCAATTGACATGTACTAAGAAAATTTTAAAACGTTTTCATATGGATAAAGCACACTCATTTCATCCTTGTGAAAATGGTGAAAAATTACTTGGTCCTGAAGTATTATATCTTAGTGTCATTAGTGCACTTATGTATCTTGCTAATTGTACTCGGCCAGATGTTGCTTTTTCTGTCAATTTATTAGCCAGGTATAATTCCGCTCCAACCCAAAGACATTGGAATTGTATCAAGCATATTTTGCGCTACCTCCAAGGAACAACTGATATAAGTCTATTTTACTTAAAGGAATTAAAACAACAATTGTTTGAATATGCTGATGTAAGATTCGCTGATTTGCATAAGGCCGTATCGCGAAGCGATTATATGTTTAATTGTAATGGAGCTAACATTTCATGGAAATCCTTTAAGCAAGCGATGGTGAAATTCGCGTCGTAGTCGTTGAGATTATAGCGGTCGAAGCAAGTAAATGAAATGCATATGGCTGAATCGATGGATTCAACATGTCCAAAAATCGTGCGAACCTCTCTATCAAAGACAACCATTAACGTTATTTGAAGATAATACTACTTGTGCATTGCAAAATCAAAGGATGTTATATCAAAGGAGATAGAAGACTAAATACATTTCGCTGGTTCTTTATACATGAAGCTCGAAAGAGTGGTAAATTGATGTTAATAGTCTGTTTTTAGTGATATTAGCGGACTTATTATTCACGAAGTCATTGCCAATCTCAACATTCAAGAAGCTAATATATAGATTAGAATGCGCCAACTTAAAGATATCGACATGAGGGGGAGCATGCATATGACAAAATGTTAGTATACTGCACTATTTTTCCCTTCGTCCAGGTTTTGTCTCAGGGTTTTTTGCGGCAAGTAGGCTGTAAAAATTGACCGCGGCGATTATGACACGATTAACGGTCGCGGTTTGGTGAGACCTCGCGGGTTCGGGTGATAAGCAGGATCCAACTTAGTTTGCTGCGTTCCCAATAAGCGAATTCGTGTTCGGGTGAGACATGCTAACGCGTTTATAACGTTTACGGATTTGCTGCATTTCCCTCTTCTTAGTTTTACCAATGGTGCGACTGCGACATCCAAAATTCCAGCGCGACACGATTAGACCACGATTAACCGCGTGATTAAGCTAGTTTGGGTGAGACCTAAACGGGTTCGGTGCAGCAGGTGCTTGCGTTATGATTTAATAAGCGGTGCGTGTTCGGATTTAAATGTTTTCACCGTCACCCGTTTAACGCGTGGCCCGAAGGCTAACTTGGAAGCCCGATACGTTTGACACCCTCTTTTGGCAAGGTTTGCGGTAGTCCTAACGAACTAAAAGCGATCAACAACATCATATGAATATTATCTTTTCCTCGTAGGTTTTATGTCATTGGGTTTTACTAACAAGGTTTATGGCGTATTACGTGATAGTCGATTCGAGAAGTGTTGTAAGTGAAACATTCATATGAATGCATTTACAAAGCATTCATATGAAAGCAGTTACATGTGGTATGAATGACCACACTTACATTCATGAATGTACCTTCATGCCTTCATTCTTTCATAAACTCCATTCATTACTTACCTTTAATTTGGAGTAATGATGGTCTTGTTGTAAGCATATAAAAGGCCCTCTTCCATTCATCTATAGTGCATCCTGAGCTTTATCTATCTCTCTATCTCTCACTTTTCTCATTTCTCGGTTCTCTCTTTTCATTCTCTTTTCTTATATACAAAAAAGAAAAGAAATTCTCTTTTACTTAAAGTTTATATTTTACAATATTTTCACAACATTGAGTCTATAATACCAATACCATTACAATATGCAATTTAACCAGCTTCTTGTTTTGGGCACAAGTATGCGGAAGAATATGCATTGCAAGAATGAACAAGCTCTTTTATAATCTCAATTAGCCTTGAAAGACATCAAATGTAATCAAATCCCAAAGCAATTAAAGAGCTTCCTTAGATAATATTCAAACAAAGGGACTCCTCCCATTGCTAAAAGCTGATATTTCCTGAGGGGTTAAAAAAATAAAAACACAAAGCCCGGGAGAAGCTATAGAAAATGACTGGGGAACTAGAAAAAAGAAAAGATGAAATAGGAAGATAAAAGAAAAGTAATCATGTGGTAAAACCTTAAAAAACCAATGCAAAAAGACAAAGCTACAATACATATATACAGAAAATCATCCACTGTCGAGAATGGCCACTGCCTAGGGGAAAAGTGAACAGTGGTTCTTCTCCACGGCAGATTTCAGAAAAAATAAAAATAGGAAGAGAACACCCATCTCATGACATCCCCCCCCCCCCACCGATGATGATAGTTAAAGCTTTGGCCATTTCAAGAATTCTACATTTAGAGGGTGGGGGTCAAAACTTACTAGAGAAGTGCTGCTCATCGTCCTTCATGAAGATCTTCAGAGAAAACTGCCGTCCGAGAGACATTGTCATTATCAAATGCACTAAGACCAGAGTAAGGGCCAGATGAGAATATCGACGACGTCCCATCTGATTCAAAGGTTGTAGATGACTGCCTAAGGTTCGGCCTCGCGTTGGAGGAAGTTAGCATGGAATCCTGATACTCCATAACACGCTGTACCATTTTCAACGACTGTACTACTTCTCCCATTGTTGGCCGTTGGTTTGCCTCTGTTGCCTGGCTACTGCTATGCAAACTCTCACAAAATCTTCCTTTGGATACTTTCCAGCTAGTCTTTCATCAGCAAGCTCTTCCAGCCTGTCCTTGTCTCTAAGAATTGGTCTGGCCTGGAAGCAAAGACAGCCCCAGCCATCCAAAAATATTTTGCCCGATTATCGTAAAGGAAAGTGCTTTGGTAATATTTATCAAAAAGAAAAGCAAGAGGGGAACCCATGAATGTAAGATCAAATGAATTGGAAATATTACTTACCCAAGTAACAAGGTTCTCCTGTCCAGATGGCTGTGACATATCCACAGGCTTTCTCCCAGTCAACAACTCAAGGAGGACAACTCCATAGCTGTAAACATCACTTTTTACTAGTAAATGTCCAGTCATAGCATACTCAGGGGCTACATACCTGTAAGCAATTAGTAACAAAATTACTACACTTTTAAACCAGGTAAAACGATAAGTTTTAATGACAAAAGATGAGAGAGTTTGACAAACCCAAACGTGCCCATCACACGAGTAGACAGGTAATTTGCCCTGCCTTCAGGTGCCTTTTTTGCTAGGCCAAAATCAGCAACCTTGGCATGAAAGTTGTTCTCAAGCAATATATTTGATGCCTTGAAATCTCTGTGAATAACACAAGGTTGTGAGTCTCATGCAGAGTATACAGAAGCCCTCTGGCAGCATCAAGAGCAATCTTCATTCAGTCTAATCAAGGACAGCTGACTCCAAGAAGGCTGGAAGAACATAACAATTAGTAAATACTATGAATTGAGAATCCCCCAAAAGTACATAAGAGTTTAATATTTCTTTCCGAGTAAAACGATAAGTGCTAGGGACAACTGGAAGAGAGAGAAAGATATGAGGAGGATTCATTAAATCTGTGGTTCAAGAAAGAAAACTACCATGGAGCCAGGCCTCTAAGCTTCCGTTTGGGACAAGCTCATAACAAAGTAGATTTTGTGAAGAGTCACGACTGCAATAGTAACCCACAAGTTTCACAAGATTACGGTGATGCAACCTGCTAAGCATCTCGACCTCAACCAAAAACTCTTTATCCCCTTGTTGCCCTCCATTTGTAAGCCTCTTAATTGCCACCGCTGTACCATCACTTAAGACACCCTTGAAAACTCTGCCAAATCCACCCTCACCAAGTATGCTAGCAGGCTCAAAATTGTTAGTTGCCTCCTTAAGTTCTTCATATGCAAGAAACCGTGTACTTGTTGGATGAGGAAGAGATCCTACAACTAGAACTGGATCTTCAGTCCTTGGCTTTACTGCAAAAAATAAGAACAATTTAAGCACTTTTTTTTTGGTGAAAAACTATATTTATGTAATGAACATGAACTCATATTACAGGTATTATTACAGGGTCTCTTCTGAGTATCTCATCATCCTCCTTTATCAAGGCATATTGTCTGTTCTTCAGCTGAAGTAGTTCTAGTCCTAAAGGTTCCCCATTTGCTATGTACCAATGTTCTGCATTATTCATGTTGCATTTAGTGTGCAACATTCAATTACTAAATTGTTCAAGGACACACTACTTCTATCACCAGGCTTTCTGACACAAGCAATAACTGATCTGAGTTTAAGTTCACAATGCACATAGGTATTGCTAAAAACTTATTGCACTTGTCAAAAAAAAGAAGAAAGTTACAAAATGGCAAACCCCAGTGATCAAATTACTTTTAATTGTTTCTGAAGCAGTTCAATCTATCAAATAACCAGGACAATGGTTTAGAGAAAAAACAGTTCCATCCTGTTTCTCTGTTTTTAGATGCAAAACATTGTTTGTTGAAGTGGGAGTCACATCGCAATCGGAAAATAAGAAAAAGGTCTAAACATTGTCAGTTCTTGAAATCTGAAGAATGATACTGTACATAATATGGAAAGAATTTTTGATAGGCATATACCAACATCCTTTGTTGAAATTAGAGTCATCATAAATGGGAAATAAGAAGAAGGTCTAAACATTGTCAGTTCTGAAATCTGAAGAATGATACTGTTCTGTACATAATATGGAAATAATTTTTATAGGCATACACCAACATGGAAATATAAGTATGATTCATTTCAGTAGATAGTACATAGTTTATTGCATTGAAACATATACTTTGGCATGGAAATATGGAATAGATTCATTTTAAATGGAATGATAATAAAGTTTATTAAATTCAAACTTATGAAAAATACTGAATGGGTGGTACAGATGAGACCCTGTATTTCTTCCAGGCAGACATCCCAGATAATCATTTGAGATTTGAAATTGAGTTCTATTACTAATTGTTTTAGATTTTAGTTATTTAAAATAGAAGTTTCTTTTCGGAATATGCAACGTTGTTTCACCATAATCCCAAAGGTGTTACTATATGGAGGTAGACATGCTGGTCTATGCCTTCAGTTCATTGGTACAGGCACATTTACCAAAAACTAACATCTAAAACAATGTATGGAACCAAAATTTTATTTCAAATACATACCATTTTCTTAATTAAGTTTTTGTCTTCTTGCGACAAGATGTGCAGAAAGAAACTATAATCACAGATATAATGGCAACAGTTAAGATGCCAGCAATGATGCCAAGAATAAGAACCAAATTTGGGTGTGTCCTTTTGTTTGAACTGACATGTGAGGCAGAAGCTGAGAACTGATTAGCAGGTGCTTCCATGGGTGAGGTAGCAAAAAGAGGAGCTGTATATCAGATGCAAAGCTGTGTAAATATACATTCAACATCATTGACTTCTATAAAACAACCCTTGACATTAGGAATGCAAATATATTCCTATACACAGAAGAGCTCATTCCATCACTTTTAATCTATGCAATGCTACCATAGAAAGTACTTGACAATCACCAAAACTAATCTATTCCTGAATTCTTTATAGCTCTCTAATTCGATAAAGGCCCTCACATTTAAAACAAGTACAATGAAATCTTAACAGCATAAGAACACAGATAAGAATTACCTGGGGAGGGTGCTGGGGGCTTAAACCAGGTTATATTAAGAAGCTTGTAATCACCCACCCCTACTGATGTAGGGTCTAGATGAACCACATGTGCTTCAAGTGAAGAGTTTATTTTAGATGCATCACTTGCAGAAAGCTTGGTCTGTATGTGGAATAGAGTTCGCGGGTTATCGACTCAAACACGACTGTGCCCTTTGAACTGGTTCTTCCAGTTTCCAATTTGGGTTCTGGGAGACATTCAAGATAAATTGAAACTTTATAGGATACACACAATGGCAACCATGGCTCCTTGTTTCAGCACCATGTCTGATTCAATAATCATGAATGAATATAATGCCATGTTAATATTAGAATGGGACCTGGTAAAATTTAGATAATACAGATTGAATTTCTTAAAAGTTCAGTAGGAGGTGTTTTAGGCATTCAATGATAACTTAAACATGGATAATGTATTAGTAGACAGTAGTATGCCCGCCTTTTCTTTTATATTGTGAGCCTAAACAAGAGGTAAAACCGTAAAAGCAGTATTGCTAAAAGCATATATACATATATATCTTACTAGAGTCTGAAGGAGACCAGTGGTGGCGGCTGAGCTAAGCCCACAGGGATGGTGCTAGCATTGGACTGTGTTGAGGCCATATCTGCTAAGCGGGAGGTACAGACCAGTGCCGGGCGCCGTCACCTCTTCATTGATGGTTTGATGGCGAGCTGTAGGGGTGAGCAGAAGTTACTAGTGGACCATAATCTGGAGCTTGGGATGGTGCCAGCACTGGTTTTGGCACGTGGCCTAGCAATGAATGTTTCCTCTTTCGTCTATGGTATAGCGGCAAAGGAGATGGCAAGGGAAGAACTGGGAGAGCAGGTGTAGCTAATGGCGCACTAGTTGGAGATACTAATGGTGCTTCCAGTTGATTATCAGGTAAATCAGCATGGGCCATGGATATCATATAACATAATATAAGTAACCAGCTTAGAAACAACCATTCTGCCTTTCTCAAAATTCCTGCAATCCAAATATCATATGAAAAGGTCATCTACACAGACTCAAGAAACCATACGACATGACAACCTAAGCACTAAGACTATAAAGCATGTATAAGTTAATGATTCCCAAAAAGAAAAACAAGGAAAGAAATTGAATGTTTGAATTACTTATAAAATCTTCGCATCCAAAAGCTTAAACATGTGCACAATCTACTATGCAACCACTTAAAATGTGTGAAGTACATGATTTTCGGACATCACAGCACTGTACAGCATGGGCATGGGATATGCATCAATAAGCTCACTGCTCATTATGCCATGGACTCAGCAAGGAGAACATTACATACAAAGTGGGAAAGTTCCTGGGGAAAAGACTTAATCAGATGAAGTGAACATTTCAAAATGAAGCAACTTTGGACAATTCAGTAATTCACCTTCTTGTGTTCACCTGACACCCACCCACCCAACCCCCAAAAAAAATCTACGTAGTTCTAATACAGCAGATGATATGTACCAGAGAAATCTCCTTCAATCCCTCAAACTGATACTTTAAGTTTACAAGAATACTAGCCATATTAAACAATCAAGTTTCAGTTTGCTAATTTTAATTGGACTCAGACAGCATAAGTTATTTGGATTCAGATTTTCTTTCCAGTTTCTGCTTAACAGCTCTTTGCTCAAATAAATACTACGGTATACACCTAGGATCAACAGCCTTCAAAACTAATAAACCAAACACAAGCAACTGAAAAATCCATTATAGATGATTGACCTACTGCCCTGCAGTTCACAGATTTACTTACCACGTTTCAGTGAGAAATGATAAGAAAATTAAATTTGAATTACACTAAGGAAAATAAATTGCAAAAGCCCAAAACTCATATTTAATATGCTTGGATCCCTAAAAGTGAAAATTTTTAAGTCATTTATATTCAGTTTGGCAGTTCTTCAGCTTCACTGTTTAGTCACAAACAATAGAAAATCTAAGATCCGTGCTTTGATGGACATGTCTTCTCATCTTTTCTCAGTAACCAGACAAAAAGCTTTTAATGAACGAAAAAAACACCACAACTGAACGAAGTATTTACTCTGCCCAGTTTTTAATGTTGTTTGTTTTCAGTGCCAATTTATTTCCTCTTTTACATTTTCTCAGCAATAACTGGAGCACCAACAAAATCAATACCATCAAAAACCATAGCAAACTACAGGTGCATAACAATTAACATTATAATTACCAGCGATGCTAGAAGCTGAGAATAAATCTACGCAGTCCGACATCACCGAAGACCGATTACCGCTTCAGATCTGGGAGATTCGAACAAACCAAGGGCGCAGATCGTACCGTAGAACAGCATAAAACCTAACTACAAATCACTGTAAGCAGAAGCAATACACAACAGTGACTGAACGAGGATCGAAGGGCGGCGATGCAGCGACAAATATCGGAAGTTGGAATGGATGGCTCAGCCTCGGAACAGCCATGACCGTGTCGAATCGGGGAGTAGAGAGCTCTGAGAGAACGATTCTAGAGAGAGAAAAAAAAGTTCGTAACTGCTGGTGGAGATGTCGTTGGCTTCACTCTGTCATCAGTGCAGGAGCGTTGTGGTTGTTTTTTCTTTTGGAAAATGGATTTTGGTTTTCGGCGTTTTTGCTTTCTGCGAGTGGAATGGAAGTAGAAGCCGAGGCTTTTATACCTGGTTCTAACGTGCGCTTTTAACGGAAAAGTACAAGGTAACGGTAAAAAACGATCGACGTCACCGTTTGGGTGTCGGAAGGAGGAGGCGACGATGGGTTTTTCTGCGCGGTGGGGCCTACGGTTATCCCCTCGACCGCAAAGTTCAGCCGTTGATTTCATCTACCAGTGATTATCTGATTCGTCCATTCATCCAACGGCTGTGAAGCGTCACGCGTCGAGAGTCAATATCTTCTGTGAATATCGAAGAAGATGCGACGCATTGGAGATGGTCGTAAAAGGACATGACATGAAATTGAAGAAAAGTATTTGATAAGGAAGGAAACTAATCAAACAAAAAAATTGCCTCTTTGTACACACTCCCTGGAGCGAGTGGCAAATGGCAATAGCATTAAATTAAAATAAATTCCTCACGACCAAACGACGCCGTTTTAACCAGGTGAAAAAAATGTAATAATCGATTTCCCATGAACTGCTTCAACCGTTGCCTTGCCAACATCAATACAAATTTCACCAAAGTGGTGAAGATAAGGATAAAAGGGTAAGAAAAAGATTTTTCCTTTTTTTTGTTTGAAATCTATTCACTTTATATTATATCATAAAATTCTATTTTTTGAAAATTTATTCAAACTAAAACTTGAACCCCTCTCCTCCTTATACACACCTCTACTCTTTAAACACTTGAGTAATAACTTATTGACAATTCCTTTAAAATGCATCTACTATTTTTTTTTCTCTTTTAAATCATAAAATAAAAAGGATGGGTATAAGGGAGGTCCGATGTTTTAGTCCCTATAAAAGAAAAGTATTACAACTAAAATGAATAAATGTAAAAAAATTCATAAAATAAAAAAGGATCATTTTTTTATAGATATAAAAGAATAAAAGGATCATAGAAATAACTGAAATCGAGTCGCAAATAAATAGAAAGAAAAAAAATGAAGCAGCAATTCATAGATCAAAGGAAGGCAGTGGACTCACTGCCGAACCCGAATCCCGGCTTTCTGATTGAACCTGCAAGAAGGAGAAAAAAGAAAAATGAAAATTAAATCAATCAAGGATGGTGTTAATAATGGAGTCAGTTGAGAAGAATACTTATAGCTTAAGTCACTACCATAACATCAATACTAAAGCAAAGGTAGGCACATTAATGAGCACAAGCCAATAGGAAAAGATCATGCATGTCAATGCAAGCCATGAAATTATATACATGGTTGGACTCTTTTCTTTTCTTTTTCTTTTTCCTCATTTTTTTTTTTTTTTTTTTTTTTTTTTTAACCGTGGCTGTCTAGGTAAGGGTAATCCCATGGTTAGAGTCCTTGTTTTGATGGTAGTCCAATACCGATCATGGTGCCAAGAAAGTGAGACCACAATCAACAAGTGATGGGGACGGTTGGCAATGCGGCCGGGTAAACCAGTCATGTGCATGCCCAAATATGTGGAGAAGATCACGTAAATGCACCGTTTGCAGGTGATACCATTGCCTCCCTAGTTGAATAAAACATCAAGTGGTGCCACCAACTACCCTATATGGATGATCACACCCTGGTAATTTCCTTAGGGTTTTACCTACCAAACTGTCATTTTGTCAACACCCCATTACTTGAAAGATAGATTAATAATTTGCATCAGCAATAATTACAATTTAGATGTCTTTTTTCAATGTGCTAAACTAACAAATTAAGACTTCTTTGCATATAATTACAAACTAATATGTTGATTCTAATAAGTTATTATATTGTGATTTGGACTTTTCATTTTCTGCTAGGCACATAATAAGATTGTAGATTAAAATCTAACCAAGCAAAATCACATGCTGTGCACATCCAACAAATTAGAAAATACTCCCGTGCTAATTTGAACTTATTAGATGATCATATGATACGTGTTTCTTTGGTTGGTGATCAGTATTATAGGTTGGTTAAAAGTAATGATCGTCTGACGGAAGCTTGTTTTGGCATTAAACAGCAAAGGCTTCTATGCACATGCAATTTGATTTTACTACAGATCAACATGGCATTAAATTTTAGTATTCTTTTTTTTCCGTTCAAACAAGGTAAAAAGACGATGTGGGACTCGTATATGCTAACCCCCTTGGAAAATAGCAATGCTCAATGGAAGTAAACAAGGTGTAGGATAGTTTTCTGAATATTAATGCAAGATGAAAGAAAGATTTTCCACCAGAGGAGATTTCAGTAAAATGTCATCAAAAGCTTCAGTAGGTAATATAATCATGAAGGAATCTAACCAGCTTCCCTTTCCTCTGTTGTCATGATTCTGATTGAGTTCATTTATGCATGTGCTGCAATTGCCCGTAATGTTAAGGCATCACCGGTGAACTCTGCTGCTCACAGTTAAACATTGCATCTGTAACCCTTCCATTCTCAAATCTCAACCTAAGATGTTGCATCAATTGCTCTTCCTGAAATTGAAAAAAAAAAGGAATGGTAAATAAGAAACTGCTTAAGAAGATAGATCCCTGACAAAATTGTCAATATTGGCAGGCTATCTAAAGTAGTGCCATTCTATGTCATACGATAAAGATATAGTATGTAGTTTAGCTAAATTTGATTAACAGTGGATGCACATCACTTTGTTTCCTTGCAAGTCACTAAAATTTCCAGGCAGCAATCACTCACCAGGTGTAAACCTCTCTATACACAATATGGTGCAAGCACAGAAAATACCACTATAAAAAGCCTTCTTTACTTATACTATATAGCGTGATTCCTTCAGAACTAAGAGAGCAGCCTATATCTTGGTTTTGAATTCAATTTTTATATTTCCAGAACATGTCCAGTTCTTTCCATTTGACCTATGGTGGACTCCCCCATATGTTTTCAGATTTTATACTTGGATAAAGACCAGCTTGGAGAAGGTATAACAGGGTGCATTAGAAGACTCCTCAACACCTACCTCAAACTCATGAACAATGGTAATTCTTTTGAAAGTGTTGGGTTAAGTGCAGAGAGTAATGCTGTAAACATACATGCAGATACATACAAACAGACAAACCTAGTTGATTTGGACACTTAGAATATTTTTGCTTGAATCTGGCTTAGAAACTCAGGAAATCTTAGAAACTGAGTGATTCTGGTCAATACAGTGTCTAGCACCATTTAAGAAAGCAAGCTGAGCTGTGGGAAGGATAAAAAGCCATTGAGGGCTCTTGATCACTCTCTTATGTAATTTCCCATTTTCCTATTTAGAAATTCTTGATTAAAATTCTTTTCCTGATGAAGCTATTCCCAATTTTTATGTAACTCCACTCTATGCTTTTTACATCATTATTCAGAATTAAATCAACCAACTAACCTACATAACCCTTAGTTAACTTTGCTGCAAACCTTTAGTCATCAATAGATAGCGTTACTCACAAGAAAGTCAATAATTTCCCCAATCTTGTACTGTCTAACTCCTACTGGATATGAATTTATTAAATAATTCAATTAATAATGGTGCTATTAGGAAATTGACCTAACTACTCACTTTTCCCCTATATTCAATTTGACTCTAAGGTGAACTAGATGATTTTTTCATTCACTTCCCAGTACAGCAATCTGCTTTACCTTTTATACTTCATGAGGATGAATTCCAGCTTGAAGAAAGTAATGGGATGCCTATTGAAGGCAATATCAAGGGGAAATAAGAATCACACAATGAATAGACTTTTCTCTTACTCCAAGAGTTGTCATTTTTCTAACTATTGTACCATATGGCAAATCCAAAGTACATTTCTTTTGATTATATGAAACCCTGAAGTGATTGTTCACCCAACTTGAAATTACAATCTCAAAATTCACACGTAATTAATAGTATGCAATAAATTCTATCTTAAAAGGCATAAGTATGGCTTTGATCTCTTCTTTGATAGTAATTAACGACGCATAGAAGCATATATCCAATGGCTTTATTGCAGGCACACATGGAAATCTAGAAGGGATTTAAAAGCCAAGTAATTAGTTGCAATTACATACATGCTGGCCATACATGTAAACACAATGCAACAAAACAGGCTTGCTTGGTAGTGTGGCTCTAGTAGAAATTCCACTAAAATTCCAAAACCTAATATAAACAGTAATGAAACACTCTATAACCTAACACAGATCCTTTTTTTTTTTTCTGATTCTCTCAAGCGACCTAACAATATAAATATCATAAAATATAATCACAATAATAATAAATCTAAAATATTTATAAACCCATAACCAAAAGCAACCAATCACCATAAGAACAAATAAACTGGAAAAAGCTGAAATTGTAAAATGCATATAAATACAGGCAATCAAAGACATAAAGTTCCGAAATGATACTCATGGGATTCGATTAGGTTATGAATTGAAACATTGGGTTAGATTTGAACCCAATTTTGATCCAAAATCTCAAATATTGTTTCTAGTTTTCCAGCTATAATGCAAATCCATGTACATTAATCTATTTTCGAGCCCGTTGCCGAAGCCATTGCTCGATTCCTAAGTATAAATGTTCATTATGATTCCGAAAGACGCCATTGACAAAGCTGGAGTGGATGTATAAACAGCGTAAACACGCAACTATAAACTCTGCTTTGTGCTCAAAGAAAAACGAAGTAAGGCGAAACCATGGTGAGATTGAAAATGCAGTATAAGCAGGGAGGAATGAGAAGTGTGGAAAGGGCTGAAGCAGGATAATCTCGAAGTTACACCCTTTCTTTGCTTGGAGCTTTTGCACTGGAGAAACGAAACGGAGGAAATGTAGCATGGTTTGGCCTGTTGGAGAAGTTTCAGTCATTCTCTGTCCATCAGATCTCATCTCACATAATATAAAATCAAATTAAATTAAATTGGATTGCTTAATTGACACGAATAATCCATAGTTTGATAAACCTTATTTAATTAGTCATACTTACCGTTTAACTAGGAATAATCTCAGGTTTTGAAGGGTCTCGTATCCTATTGGTCCGCCACCACTGGTGATCGACGAGTTAAGTTAAAACAATATGAAGTGGCACCTTTTCCCTCCAATTGCCATTTTATCCTAACAACCTACATCTCCATTGATCGATGCTTTGTATTCCCTCGAACTCCATCTCCACCTTCCCTTTTCACCATCGTCGTCTTTCGGTTGAACATAACTGAACCCATTCTTCTCTTCTCGTCTCTCTTCTTTGTCGAACACGCAATTGATCATCATCTCTGTTCTTCTCTTCTTCTCTCCATTTTCCACCTCTTGTCTCGTGAACACGCAGTCAGTAAGCTCTTCTCCACCTTTCCTCTTCACCCTTTTCCACCTTCGATCGTTTTCTGGGTAATCTGAAGTTTTAGTTTGGTTTATGTATAAATAAGGGGGTATTATGAGTTTTGGGTTTCAGGGTTATGTTTGCCTAAAGCATCCAGATGGCATTTGTGTTTTGTTTTTTATTCCTCCTATTCTTCTACTGTTTGAGTTTTTTGTGGTCCAAAAGTATATGATTTTTTCCTTGTATTTCAAACAGGGACACATGGTTATTTCTTGATGTGTGTGATTGTGTTTATGATTAGTGTAGGCAGTTACAAAATATTATTTGATTAGTTATTATATTACCATTGATTAACGTAGGTTTTATGATTGTGTTTGTGATTAGTATAGACAATTACATGGTTATTAATTGATTGTGTGATTGTGTTTGTGATTTAAAGAAATGGAGGTTGTTACCTTAAGATTTAGGCATAGAGGATTGTTCAAGAAGAGCCACAATGGATTGCAGTATTTGGGAGGTAAAGAAAGGAGATTTAATGTGGATCTTGATGAATTATGTTGGTTCTAACTTAAGGAATTGGCCAAAAAATGTGGGCCATATATGAAGATTAAAGAAATATATTACCTCATTCCAGGAAATAGTATAGAGGATGGGTTAAGGACAGTGTATGCTGACAAGGAGTTCTACAGATGGTTGAAATTGTGTTGGCATATGGGTGCATTGACTTGTATGTCTTACATAGAGTAGATGAACCCAATGTTGTGCCTATGATTGATACACCAGCACAAGAGGCCCAACAACATATGAGGAAATGACTTGAACATTTCACTCCATGTACTCTTAATTGAGCTCTTAAATCGGCAGTACCTCACAACCCCACTTACCATAAAGATGATGTAGCCACCTCATCCAAACAAAACCCTAAAGATACTTACCCCCAGAGGAAACCCTAAAAGAATGCACCCACAAAACCTCATTCAATCCCATTTGAAAGGCCAACCTACCTCGAAGCAAGCTTGTGGATTTGAAACCAATATGATCCAAATCTCAATGAACCAACCAACTCCGAAAGCTAAAACCCCATCCATCCTTCCCGCATTACTATGATCGGGTTTGATTATATCCGGTATCTACGATTGGCGAGCCTTCTGCAGTAATGGTGACAATAATGTCGACATAGAGGATTTTGGTGGGAGGATGATACTAGTAACGAGAGCATAACACAAGAGACAGAGCGAGGGTGTAATAGCAAACTTTATGACTTAGCACTTTAGTTACAAAAGAGGTAGTCGAGGTAGATTAAAGGTAAGGAAAAGGCACCACTTCTAAATCAAAGCACAGACATCAACATCTGCCAGGCTCGAGTGTCTTAGTAGAATATGAAGAGAGTGATGATGAATTACACTCGCATCAAAGTGAAGAAGTTAAGATATAAGTGTATAAGAAGGACTTCAGAAGAGGTTGTCAATGAGAATACCTGACTTCTCAACATTTTATGAAAGTAAGATTAAGATTTCCAAATAGAGATGCATTTAAGAAAGCAATTCCTAAGTATGCAAGAACAAATGGTAGAACTTGAACTTGTTGCCGTGAATAAAGAATAGGCAACAAAGACTTGGGTCAAGTGTTTTCCAAAGGTGCCCTTTAGATTGTATGCACTGGGACTCAAGTGAGGGCTTGTTTTGTTATTAAATCAATTGATTGGTGAAAGCACTGTTATAAATAAAAATATGGAGACTAACAAGCAACAAAGTCAACATAGCTGGATGTGCAATTTCTCTCCGAAGTGTTTAAAGTAAGACCTCATTGGCCTCGCAAATGAAATCATTGAGATTGTTAGGAGTGGCTTATAGTGGCAGTATTAAGAAGGCTCTTTATGCACATAATGTCACGGGTCTACAAGACCATAAATAAGCTTGAAAGGTATTGGGAAGCCCTAAAGATTGTTAGCCCATAGACTTATGTTACAGACAACCATATAAGAAAAACATTTCACCCTGCTTTTCTATAAGTTGTCTTGTTTGTTTTGGATGGACTAAAAACTATGGTTACGTTGTCAAGATCATACGTGTTGATGCGTGTTTCTGAAGACTTTATTGCGGACAATTATTGGTCAGCCATGGAAGGGATGGTAATGATTAGATAACCCATAGAATGGGCAATCTGAGGCGTAAAATATTGATTATTGGCATGGTTCTTTATTTGAGTTTCAAAGTGTTTCATTGCATTTAAGGCAATGAGGTCATAAATATCTCTCGATGAGCATCGTGTGATATGCAATCATAATCTCTACATTAACTATTTAGATATTGTATATAATGACAATAAGATACCAATGTTGTTTTGTTTATTTTATGTTCGTGGAATTGTGAATGTTACACAAACAAGACTTCCCCATGTCGAACATATACATTATGCCGTATGCATTTTTTCCAAATGACACAAATCATTCAAAGGATGGAACAAATTACCGTTTGAAGGTACCAAGACATATAACATGTAAAACTATAATGAAGCCTTAGATGAAATGGAAAATTTAAATCATGTTGCAACTGTTGGGTTTAGAGGGGCCAATCCCAAAGTATTATGGAGGGCATTTTTGAAAACAAACACAAAGTTTGATGTTATTCTTGAACAAATCTTATTTAAACTTCAATGGGTATATAATTAATGGAAGGACCAATCATCTGATATATATGTTGAAGATATCATAATGTACTCGATGCAAAGATTGGTGATGAAGAGGCAAGGGATTTAGAAGACAACTTCGTGTTATGCCTTAAGAATACAAAGGTGTTGGGGAAAAGGAAAAAGAAGAGGTTGCTAACTGCTTCCCAATGCCTTCCAGCAACTTGATTTTAGTTAATCACAAGATGGATTGCCTTATAGTAGACATGGGTGGCAGAACTTGCACATGCATGAAATGGGATATGAGTGGCATACCTTGTTGCCATGCAGTTTCTTGTATTTTTTTTCTCTAGTATGAATGTTGAAGACTTTGTGGATGATTGTTACAAGAGGGAGACATACCTTAGAGCTTATTCAGGTTCCATCCCCCCTTGTGTAGGTGAGAGACATTGGCCTAGGATTGAGCAACAACTTGACCCTCCATCCATTAAGGTTAGACCGGGTAGACTAAGAAAAAAAGGAGAAAAGATCCCCATGAAGACCCTAAGAAACCTGGGAGGCTGACTAAGCATGGTATTGAGATGATTTGTACTGTGTGGAAATAAGAGCAACACACCAAAAGGAAGTGTCCAAATAAAAATAGGGTTGTGGAACCTACCCCTAAAAGACCTAAAGGTAGACCAAGAAAAGATGAGGTACCACCTTCATCAAGTCAAACTAGATCTTCATCAACTAACTCAGGTTAACAAGCCATTTACTAATGTTAAGACGTGATAGGTTATAAGGGGAGAAGGAATGTAGGCTTAAATGTGCCTACTGGGTTTGGAGTGTTCATTGCACATGATGGAACATGCATGACTAATGTAAGTTTATATTTCATATTTGTCATATTATACATTTATTTGTGGATAAGTCTAACTCTTTTTTATGTGTTTTTCAATTCAGCTGCCTAGACAAGAAGGGGGACCTAGAATTGTTGCTTAGTCTTCAACAAAAGACTCAAACTATCTGATTGACAGCTAAGCTTCTACCACTTCTCAAGCATCGTCTTAGTTGGACAAACAAATTATTATTAGATTATGGATGTGACGTGGGACAATATTTGGTTATGTTTTGAACAAGATTTGGTTATGTATTTGGTAATTTAATGTTGAATATTTGTTATGTTATTTAGGCTGATGATTGGATATTTGGTATGTTATCGCAAGGCTATGTGGCTGTATTTGGAAAATTTGGGATTAATATTTGGTTATGTTTTGGTATTTTTTGGACAATATTTTGTTATGTATTTAGTAATTCTTAACTTTTCGTCAGGCTTAACATTTCCTATGTTAATTTAAATTTTTGATGATCAATATTTTGTATGTTATCGTATAGATATGTGGATGTATTTAAAAATTTAAGGATTTTGATATTAATTTTTAGGTTGATGTTTAGATGATGAATAAGGCATATTTTAGTATAAATTGAAGCTAACATATTATACTTAGATTGGTATGTGTATGATATTAGGTGCAAGATGAAATCAAGTGCATAACCATTCACTGGAAGTACTTCTAAACACCCTTGTAATACCATTGTAATTCTAACCATTACAATGAATTCCTTATAGTTACAAATTGCTAACCATTACAACAATGACAAATGTATTTAGTTTGATGATTGACTATTTGGTATGTTATTGGCATAGATATGTGGATGTATTTGAAAATTTAAGGATTAGATATTTGGTACGTTTTTAGGTCGATGTTTGGATGATAAAATTGGGTGCATATTTTGGAAGCTAACATATTATACTTTGCTGATATGTTTGGTATGTGTATGAAATCGTGTGTAGGTGAATCAAGCAAACCACCATTGACTAAATTGTCGAAAAAACACTCTTGTAATATCATTGTAATTCTAACCATTACAATGAATTCTCATAATTACAAATTGCTAACTATTACAATAATGGCAAATATGTTTTCATGACATAACAATCAAGAACTACAAATATACTTCTCCCCTCTTGAATGGTTAATCACTACAAAGACACATCTAGCACAACTCACATCATGTCTCGTGCATAACCTTCTCCAAGTTGTCTCTCTTAATTTTAAACTTCTTTACTTTTTTATCCAATATTATCTTCTCTGCTTCTAACTTAACAATCACTTTGTCCTTCTCGAACAGCTTCCCTTGCAATTCTTCCCAAGAGATATTGATTCTCTCGACCTCTTCTTCCCATCTAAAAAAACCGTAGTCTTCATTTTTCATCAGAGAAATAAGTGTAGGTCGGATTAGCAGACTTTAAATTTGCCATAAATTTGCCCTAAGTTAATTTCCACAAACAAAACATAGAATGGATAACATAAAAAGACATGATCAAATCCAATTTGTAGTGATGTGCAAAAAATTTTATTTAAAAAGAGGACATCAACGAAACATAAAAATGATACAAAAGATGACATAATTAAGTTCTATTTCCTAGCATTCTGATAAATAAACTTATGATAGAAAATTAACTCAAGACCAAAACATATAAATGATAAGAGAGATCAAATTGCAATCGTCTTTTTTAGGGGTTCTGAACTTATGAATTACATGTAATAAAATTTGGTGTTTTGAGTTGTCATTGGAGGTGCTCATAAAGAGTAAGTGTGACGCCCACCCCTAAATCCAAGACCACCGTCAACCTACGGAATTACCTGGTGCAACTCAAGGAACATGCAGACTTATGGCATGAGTAAATGGTCATCATTCCATACATCCATACTACAAAAGTGTATATTTTAAGTACAAAAAGGAGTTGTTTTATTAATTGTCCCAAACTCGGTCTTTTACCCAGATTTTATTAAGAGATAACAAGGCCATATGGCCATTTTTTATCTCTAAGAACTCGATGCGTCCCGCCTCTGTGAACTGTACCGAAATAATTTTTCCCTCGACAGGGTGAGCAATGCCTAGTAGTGGGATTATCCTACATGGGTTACTCCCCACCTAAGTGCACATGCAATGACACACCAAACATTCAAGCAAAACATATATGTTCCTACTCAAATGTCTACATGATATGGATGAGAATGTGATCCACCCACTCTCATGTCTCGAGCCCTCACCGACTTCACGCATGCCCAAGAAAAATGAGGCAACATCAAGTTTTCAAAACAAAATCTTTTTGTTCTTCGTTTCGAAACACACTACCGAAGTTTCGTAAATATATCGGACCATTTCCTCCGGCGCCGAATCATTTTGGACCATTCTTCCAAACAACATGGTCGGCCTCCGAGATGAACCGTTGACAACTCTCCAAGGCAATTTAAAATCTTCCCTTGAAATTCCTTTCACAACGACATTTTACTTTTTATTTCATGTCATGCACTCACACCAATTACTCTAGGTTCTCATATGAAAATGCAATATGCCATTTCACAACAATTCATGTTAATATATTAATCATGCATATACTAACCGAATTTATCCACAATCATCATACATGTTAATATATCAAGCATGCATAAATATATTAACGAGCAACATCAACATACCATGGATAATATACTGATATACATATACCTCCATGCACAACCCATGTTAATACATCATACAACATACATTAACATGTTATATTCACACTGCATGGTATTCACATAGGCCATAACACACAACCAAACTGGCCAGCACTAACTTGCCTGATTACCCAATGTCCTCCACAGAAACATGGTTACACCCGACTCCTAATGGGCTTCCATAGAGTCTAAGAACACCCAATCTAATTCTGACGAATAGCTATGACCTTCCGTTGAGGTCACATGACTACAGGCGCCTCACTCTGGCCATCCTACCTTACCTACCCGAACGCCCCTTTCCGGCCAGATCCGGAACCCACTGCCCTCCAAAGGCATCCGATTGGAAACTTGACTCAATGGGATTTCCATAGAGTCTAAGAACACCCCAATCGGAGTTCAGATGAAGAAGTTATGACCTTCCGAAGTTGGAGGTCACACATGACTAAGCAGTCTTACCCGAGTAGCCTACCTTACTTGCCCGAACGCCCCTTTCCGGCCGGCTCCGACACCCACTGCCCTCATAAGGCATCCGGATGGAAACTTGACTCAATGGTCTTTTCATAGAGTCCAAGAACACCCGAATCGGAGTTCGGACGAAGAAGTTATGACCTTCCGAAGTTGGAGGTCACACATGACTAAGCAGTCTTACCCGGGCAGCCTACCTTACTTGCCCAAAAGCCCCTTTCCTGACATCTCTGACACCCACTGCCCTCCTAATGCATCCAGGTGGAAACTTGACTCCAATGGCTGATAGATCAAGAACACCTAAATCGGAATTTGGAATAAGAAGTTATGACCTTCCGAAGTTGGAGGTCACACATGACTAAGCAGTCTCACTCGGGCAGCCTACCTTACTTTCCCGAACGCCCCTTTCCAGCCGGCTCCGGCACCCACTTCCCTCCAAAGACATCCATCTAGAAACTTGACTAATGGGTCTACAGAGTCCATGAATACCCGGAATCGTAGTTCAGACGAGAAAGTTACACTCTCCGGCTGAGGTCATGCAGATCCTAGCCTGACGAACCCATCCGCGAACTCCATCCGAGGTGAACTCCACGCAGACCCAGCCGTGAGAACTGCCGGCAGACCTAACCGGGTGACCCAAATGTGGTGAACTCCGGGCCAGTTAAACCTACTGATGTTCTTCCACTAGATCTGGGCTCAGTGGTAAACGGACCATAACTTGGGTTACCGAGGTCCGATTTGAGAAATTCGAAAGCCTAAATTCAAGTTCACTAACTTGGCTACAATTTACCTGAAGGACTCACTACCAAAATCCCTTTATTTCCTACCCAAAAACCAGTTCTAAGGTCTAGTTAATGTGAACTACCATAATATATGTTCTTCCATAATAAAACACAACAAAACATTCCCCTTAGGGCAAGACAACCACACCTTCATTCATTTTAACTCTAACACATAAAAATGGCACACAAGGACAATTACTTAGTCCCACAAATTAGTTCCCGGACTGTCCGTAAACAGTCCCGAAATCTCAAGCACACTATCCCAAAGTCTTGGAATGGTTCACACGGCCACCACAAACCACACAACCCGCTACTGAATCTGCCCCAACAAGGATTAAACCAAGTAGAGAAAACCCCTAACTCTCGAGTTTTTGTCAAAACTCTCCAACCCAGCCTCATGAAGCCCTTTCGCCGTGAGGCTGAACTCTTTCCTCTTGCTCCGCAAAACCGTCGGTCCGATCGTCGTGAAATTTAGAGACATGTGAGCTCCTCTAAAAATCTCTTTTTCTTCCTCTTTCTTTATGCTCCTTTCTTTCTTCCATCCTACGCTTTGGTCCAAGACGAGCCAAGAGCTTCGGCTCCTCTCACTCGCCACATGTCCAATTTTTCATTAGCTCTTAGGATTTTTCTTATCCTCTTATCCATCTACCATGATTTCCAATGACATAAAGCTACATATCACCTATAATGATATTTGAGTTAATTTTTGACTTGCTTACGCTTGACACATGTCTCATCTGAGCCGTCAAATGTGCCAAGTGTCCGACACTACCTCGTTGTCTCGAAAAATGAAACTCCAACTATCCTAATCTCCGCGAAATTCGACGGCAGAGCTGTGATTCACGAGATGATTCCAACGGTGAAGTATGTTTTGTCATCCGAGATCTAGAAAAATTTCGGGTTTTGACCGAAATTACTATTTTACCCTTCTTTAGAAAATTCGAATTTTTCCCGGGTTTTACATTCTCCCCTCCTTAAAAAGAATTTCGTCCCGAAATTCTGGACAATCACAAAAAACGGCTACGCACATGTAACGCACTATACCATGCATGTAAACTAGTCATTTAAGCATTAAACGACCAAAGCACCACCTTCATCCCTAAACAAAAGGGATAGGTGGCCCGCAGATCGTGTCCTCACGCTCCCACGTTGACTCCTCCCACCCACCTGCGTCGCTTATAGCACCCTTACTAGCCTCACCGCCTTCCGTCGCAGAAACCTCATCCCGCCATCCATAATACACACCTGCCTCTTCCTCAAAGGTCCCATCCGTGTCAACCCCAACCCTCCCTTCAATCCACTACCCGAGCCGATCTCGGAGTGTACCTTCTGAAAGCATGGAGACGGAAATACCGGGACACCCGACATGTTGGGCTGCAAGGCCAACCTAAGACGCTACAAAGGCCTACCCCTCTCGAGCATCTCGAAGGCCCAACAAACCCCGGGCCGATAACTGCAGGCTGCCGAACCCGACCACTCCCGTCTGTGCATCACCTTAAGAAGACGTGATCTCCGTCCTCGAACTCTAAGGGTCGACGCCGCATATCAAAGATAGCTCTTCGCCGGCCCAGCCGCGGAGAAGACGTTGTCGTGACAAGCCCACCTTTCCTGAGGTGTCTCTAATCGATCAAGACCAAGATGGAGCTCTTCTCCCACCTCACCCAACATATCGGGTGACTCCGCATGGCCTCCCATACAATGCCTCCTATGGTGCCATCCGGTGATACTCGCCTCGATAACTCGTTGTTGTAAAGACTCCACTATGGGCAAGTGCTCATCCCAGCTACCCTTATGATCCAGATGCATGCTCGCAAAGATGTCCTCTAACACCCGCATGGTCCTCCTCGACCGACCATCTGTCTGTGGGTGGAAAGTTGTACTCATGGTCAGCTCAGGCTCATAGCCTTTTGAAACTTCTTCCAAAAGTTGTAAACCTCGGGTCTCTATCCAACACTATGGACACTGGTACTCCATGTAGCCGGACTATCTCTCGAATATACAATCGGCAGAATCTCTCCAATGTGAAGGTCATCCGCACGGCTAGAAAATGCGCCGACTTCGTGAGTCGGTCCACTATCACCCATACTACATCATGTCCTTGCGGTGTCCGTGGCAAGTGGGTCGCAAAATCCATCGTGACATGCTCCCACTTCCACTCAGCCACCTCCACGTATCGGCGTAGCCCCGCTCGGCTTCGGTGCTTAGCCTAACTTGCCGACACGTGAGACATCACCGAACAAAGTCCCCTTACGTACTCACCTCGCTTCCAAGAGTACCGCGACGAAGATCCTTGCATATCTTTCGCGCACTGAAGCACGACAAATCGAGAGCAAAGTGTTCCCCCGAGAATCTCCTCTCAAATCGGTCAATCAACCACTACCCATCCCTCTATACCAAAGATCACTTCATTTGTGTGGGCGGGTCCAACCCTTCGCCACTCCGCACTGACCGCATCTCTACCCCGACGGACATTATCTTCGTCCTCCATCCCGACTCGATCACTCTACTCAACAAAGACGGCGTAGCTACTACATTCGCCAACGCACTTCTCGAGTCCGCCGCTGCATCGCAGCCCAAATTATCCCGGGCCGCTTCCCTGCATTCACCATTCTCGGAAGCTATACTAGTCACCGCTCCCCGTGACTTCCGATCAGTGCTCAGCGACCATCTACTTTTACCAGATGGTAATGCAAAGTGAAGTCATAACCTCTAGAACTCCATCCATGCATGCTGTCTTCATGTTGAGGTCCCACGCTGAAAATACACTTCGGGACTTTTGTGGTCCGAGTACACCTCAAACTCCCTCGCCATATAAGCACGGTGCCAAATCTTCGCGCGAAGATCACTTACGCTAACCTATGTCGTGTGGGCACTTCGCCATGATTCTTCAACTGACGAACCATAGCTACTACTCTCCCGGATCGCATCAAAACACATCCTGCCTGACCTCGAGGATCACACACATCAGGTACCCTCGTCCTATGTCCGGACTATCAAGATAGGAGCCGGGCGCTCCTCTAACTCCCGAAATGCCTCCTCGCATCGGTCCTCCTAATCAAACTTGACTCCTCCGGTCAATCTCGTCATAGTCGCTAATCAGAGAAATCCTCAATGAATCTCCCACCCATCCAATCCCAAGAAATCGCGTATCTCAAAGACTGCCCCTAGCCTCCTAACTCACGACCGACCTTCGCAGTCCACACCGGTCGCCTGCGTCACACCACGTGTCCAAAATCTCACCTCAGCCAAACCTCGCACTTACTAAACTTAGCGCATAACCGATGGTTTCTCAAAGAATCAGAAACAACTCAAGCGACGCCATACGATCCCACTGACCGGGAGTGATCAAAATGTCATCCACGAAGATCACGAAAACTCGATCTAGATAGGTTGGGAATACCTATGCATGAGGTCTATAATACGCCGCGACTGCCAATCCAAAGGGCATCACTATAAACTCAAAGTGCCCATAACGCTATTCCCAAACGCCGCTCTTGTGTGGATATCTGCCTCCCTAACTCCTCAACCGACGATAACCCAAGGCGGTCTATCTGAGACTCAGCCCGCTCAACTCGGTCAAACAAGTAATCAATCCCCAAGCAATGGATACCGATTCGACCGCAACCCTGTCTAACTGCTCAGAAGCGTCAATGCACAGCCAAGGGCTCGCCATTCTTCTTCGCAATGTAACCTGAGCGCCTCTATGGCGGCGTTCGGTCTAATGAACCTCGTTCAACAACCTCGTAATTGGACTCGAGTTCCTCGCACCCTAATCCCAAGGCCATCCTATGAGGAATACAGAGATGGGCGGCAATGTGGTGTAAACTTATTAATCGGTCCACAACCCTCCAGCAGAGGCAATCCCTCTAGCTTATCCCGAAAAACATCCTCATACTCGCAAACTACTCCGAGGTAGATCTAAGTCCGGTCTCACCGCCCTCCAGTGGTAAGGCTTGCTAGGCCAACTCCACCAATCGTCCCGACACTTGACCGTGATACCGTCTAAGGCAAAATATCGTGCTTCAGAATTCTCGAAACGTAACCCGAGTACCCCGTCCCGTGTAGGCGGTAACCTCATACGCCACAAATCGATGAACCCACTTTGTAACCCGTCACCAATCCATCCCAAGGATGACGCCGAACTCTAACATGTCCATGATCTCGTGTCCACCGTGAAGTAGATCCCCGAGATCTCTAACTCCTACAACCACGCACATATCATCCTTATCCTCACCCTAATCCACATGTGGGAGAACTCATTACAAGCGCCCTCTAAGGCCCCAACCCTAAGCCCAATCCTATCACAACCGATGCAAAGAATGAATGAATGCGATGCACCTAATCAAATAATACTCTTGCCCATAAAGGATAACAAAACATACCCTCAGATAACTGGCCGCATTTGGCCGACCAAATGGTAGGGTGATGGCGTAGACACGCCCATGAACCCCTCGACGCCCGCCCCTCAGCCCCGCCCTCCGCCGACCCATAACCCGTCGCCCGTAACGGGAGGTGCCCATGCAAACCAAACCGATGCTGCCTCCGCTCAGACTGGCTATGGAGGAATATACTATATCCTCTCCGTCCCATCACGACCGGGATCAAGGCCGTCCCGAAACCCAGATCCCCCGTCCCCGGGGGGGGGCAACTCCTCCTATATGTCCGAGCCGCCGGCAATGGTAGCACACCATTCGGGCCCCAAACTGACCGAACCCTATGTCCCCGCCTGAATGGCCGCGACCTGGAGCCCACGTGAACTAGAAGCCTCAGCTCTTTCTCGAACCAGGTTAAGATCGACTCTCCTTCCTCTCTACTAACACCCGCATCCCGAAAGTGCTCCGAAAGATCCTCAACTTCCCCTCTCTATGGTCAGCAGTCCCACCACAGCCTATGTCCGGGTAGGCGAAGTCCCACATCCCGCCTACCGGACAACTTCACTCATTCCCGACCTTCTCGACTCGCCATGTCTCGTGGCCACGTGAATATCGTACAAACTGCCAAATTCGTGAATCTAGCCACATACTCCATCACAATCATCATCCCCTACTTCAACTCTAGGAACTCCTGAGCCTTCGAGTGACGAAAGCAAGATCCCGAAAATACTGGGCCGATGAATTGCTCTCCCGAACTCCGCCCATGTCATCGCTTCTAGATCTTAGAGGTCTTCACAGCCCACCATACTACCTCACCTCTACCGGGAATCGCAAGATGATCCGGTCGTGTCGAGGTAATCTCCCATAGCCTCTAACACCTTCTCGAATTCGCATTTAAACAATGGTTCGGCCATCATCTGGATTCCCTCCCGTGAATGCTCTGAGGATGATGTGCTCCTAAACCTCTGGAGGTTACTTTGGACTTGCCACTCCGCCGCACTAGCTCAGTGCGTAATAAATAGAAGAATGCATCCCTACAAATTTCAAGAAAGGACTGGCCAAGTAACATCGGTGGTGAAATTGACCAAAGGCTCGTGGACGACCTCACGCCCTCTCCGCGACTAGCCATCTACACATGTCAATGACAAGTTAAATTTATGTAGTATCCCTATGTGTGTAAACACAACCCCGAGACACTATTTACATACCAAAAACATTTCATACACAATGTCCATGCATTCATAGGTAATGCAAGACAATAAGTTCCTATGTGCCATTTACCTAAGCACACAATTTCACACAACACACAACACAAAATCAAATCACACATCACATCTAATTCACCAAAATGCACAAGGATGCATGATCTAACCCGTTTCCCATCAAGTCCTAGGTAATCGTATACCTATGCTCTGATACCAAGCTGTGACGCCCTAATTCCCGGGGGTCCCATTTACCAACGTCAACCTACGGACACTGCCTCATCATGAGACCTATACATGAGTGAAAACAGGCCATCGTCTATACATCCATACTCACAAAAGCAGGCATTTATACAAAAGGAGTTGTTTTATTAATTGTCCCAAACCGGTCTTTACCCATTTCTACAAAATACATAACAAGGCCATATATGGCCATTTCTTCATCTCTAAGAACTCTGGAGCAAGGCCCCGCTCCCAAGTGAACCTTCTCTAAGACTGAAATAATTTTCCCTCGACAGGGTGAGTAATGCCCAGTAGTGGGATTATCCTACATGGGTTACTTCCCACCTAAGTGCACATGCAATGGCACACCAAACATTCAAGCAAAACATACATGTCTTACTCAGCCCGTCTACATGATATGGATGAGAATGTGACCCACCCACTCCCATGTCTCGAGCCCTCACCGACTCCCTCACACATGCCTAAGCAAAATGTGAGAAAAAATATCAGTTTTCAAACAAAAGCTTTTGTTCTTTTGTTCTCGAAACACTACCGAGTTTCTGCAGAATATATTTGACTACCCTCCGAGACGACCGGCTGGATCATTTTTCCGAAATACCATGGGTCACCGAGATGAATCAAGGCTGACAACTTTCGGCGGCAATTTCTTCATAAAATCTTCCCTTGAAAATTTAACTGTTTTGTAACAATACAATATTATAGTTTTTATTATTATTTATTAAAATATATTATTATCATTATCGCTTGTTTTTTTATCCGCTGGTGGGAACCCCAAACAAACGCGAAGGTCAATACAATGTGCTTCCCGCTACGACGCCCACGTAAGGCCCCGGTTGAGTAGAAAATTCGAGCCCTGGAAGAGATTTCAAAGCTTCAAATCTCAGCTTAGGTAGATGAGAGGCTTCGCTAGTGATCCTTCCCCGAGATATGTATGGTCGATCTTCACACCGTTTCCTCTAAGTCAATTCTACACACTCGACACGAGGCTCGATGTAGTACGGAGTAGCCTTTATATGGGCCTAAACGAGATAGGAAACCCAAGTCCAATGATGAATTTTATTACTATTAATTATTTATTTAATCGTATTTTTAGATTTTATCCGTTAGTACTTGGATTTATCTATTAGATTTTGGATTTATATGTTATGATTTTTGGGATTATCCATTAGATTTTGTTTCAGGTTTATAACAAGACTCTTATAAGTTAGTTGTTTTCGTAGACTGGATAATATTGAAACTTGAGAATTTCTTTCTTGCTTATTTATTCGGGCTTTTTTAATTTTATTATTATTCATAGCCGAGCTACATCAGTTTGGTATAAGAGCCTAACTTCGATTCGAGATTAAGTTATTTCTCTTTGTTTTAAGTTCTTGATCCGAGATCAGAGCTTAACTTCTTGTTTGTTCTATTTAATATCCGATTTGCGCTTTCCTTGCCCTAACAACGATGCCGCTGACAAACCGCCACCACGCTACCACACTATTCAACCAAATTTGGTTCAAGTTCCAAATTGAACCCAAAATCCCGTTTGCTTGTTCTAGTCTCCTGTTGAAATTTTCTTTATGCCAAACTATATGTAAGTTCATGACATTATTACCAAAGGACTATTAATTAATCCTTAGCAAATGTATCGATACTCGTTGACTTAAACAATATAAACCAAATATTCCTAAGTAATTTATTTTCAAATTTTAGTTTCGCTTAATATCCCCGCAAGTGCACAGTTTGACAAGTAATAAATGGATATAATCCGCATATCGATCCCACAGAGATCTCAAGAATTCAAATCAACTACTCCTCGACTACTCAAATTCCATACCATTTGGAACATGTCAATGATATGCTTGAGCCACTTGAAGCCGGAAATTATACTAGTACAAAGAAAATAAATGAGTAATCAAATAAACTGGAATATTAAGAATAAAAAATAATATGAATAGTTAAGAAAATAAATGGACACTAAATAGTTATCTTTCAGAGGACACATCAAGGATACTGCTATAGTGAAATATCAATTCCAGCAGTTAACAATGATAAAATTTCTTGATTACTTCAGATTTTAAAATTTGTCCAGCAGACAGAAGGCAAAATTCGATCTCTCCACACCCACATTTCATTATCTAATTTTTACCCCACCCTCTCGAATACAAATTAGATAACTACTTTTAAAAGGGATTTCTGCAACTGGTATTTTTCTTTTCATAAGACTTCCATACCCATTTTATGGATCGGTAAACCCGACCCCAAGTTATCTACAAGGATATACAACTTCCGTGTTACTTTCCCTTCTGAAATTCAATGATCATCCCTCTCCTTCGACAGATCTCGCAACACCTGATCGGGCCTCACTATTCGAATTGAGGTGAACTCTTGCTTGTTTAAATTGGATAACCTGCCTAACTCGCTCGATTTCAAGTGAGAAGAGGATTAACAAAGTAAATCCGACAAAGCCTGCAGATCTCTAATAAAGGTGTTAATATACCTTCAAAAAAAATGTTCATAACTCTCATGAATGTCTTCTCTGTGTCACTCAGAGGACCTCCTTGAAATTAGAGCAAATAAAACAAATCTAAATCCAGTATAGCAGACTCCATATCTCGGGATCAAAACATTAAATCCAAAACCCGAAGTAAATTCACAAACTGAAATTTACAAGTCGGGCCGAAACTACTACAGAAAGATAATTTCGACTCATAGTATTCACTTAATGGAAGTCGGGTTCCTAATCATCGACTTCACACTACACTCTTTTGATCATAAGAAGAATCATGTAGAGGGAAATCGGAAATGCCGTAATTCCAAAAATTCTGTCTTAACTTCAACATTCCGTGCAAGACTTGAAAAGAATCGAATTTCGCATTCGGCCGTCAAAATGATAAATATCCAAATCCGTGAAATAAAACTAAAAATAAAGAAGATGAAAAATAATCTAATCGAAAAACACTAAATGCAAAATAAATAAATAAAAAGAAAAGAAAAAATAGAGTGAGTTTCTACTACCCGCATCCGGCCGCTCGCTTCGCTCCAACCTCGCGCTTTCTCTTCTTGGTAGTCGCAGATTTATAGGTTTCGCCACCCTAATCCCACGCGCTTCTTTGTGGATTTCCAAGGGATCGCCCAAGTTACTGCTCGTGTCGCGACATCATCCATGTCGACATCGATCTCATGTCATGACACGTTCCATGTCACGATTATCGATCTCATGTCGCGACATCAGCTTAAGTCTTCTGCAGCCTTCAACTGGTCGTTCATGATGTTCGCGACTTCAGTCTCTTGTCGCGACATCAACTTAAGTTTCTGCAGTTTGGAACTGGTTGCCCCTGATGTCGCGACATAAATTTCTTGTCACGACATCCACTTAATGAATCGGCACTTTCAATCGATAGAGTCCCCGATGTCGCCATTATCAATCCCTTAACGCGTATCACTTCATGCTCTTGCGTTTCTAACCGGCCGTCATGTCGCTACATCGCCGCCCGTCGCAACATGAAGTCTTCCTCTTCTTCATTTCGTTGCTTCACCTCGAGCTTTAACGCCCAACCATTTGTTCTTTCGCGGTAAGCCGCTTTCCGAATTCGAAGTTTCACCGCTACAACCTCGATATGCATTTTGATTGTCACTGGGTGTTTCACGATATCTCATCCTTTCATCTGTATGTTTTTCACAAGAACTCGCTTTTACCACTTATATCATTAACGCTCATCCACCTTCTCGCTTCTTTTTCTCGCAAAATCTCTTTCTTTTTCTTGAAATTCCCCGTCATTTAACAAGCTTTGGTTACCGCTCCATAATTACGCATTACAATCGCCCCTGCTTTCAATAAAATAAATCGAAAAATGGACTAAAAAATGGGATGACTTTAAGCTCATCATCTCCCGAGAGACCATCAATTAATGCCGTGAAGGTCAAAACCACTGTTCATACACAGAGTTCATCAAATTAAATATATTAAAAATCCATATCGAAGCCATTTTTGGTGCAAAACCTATCAAACGGGAATCTAAATTTGATTCCAGGCTTGACGAGGAGGAGTAAGCGCTACATAATTCGAAGGAGAGTGATGAAGGCGCCGTTCTTTTGCTTCTATAGAATTCAACTTCATCTCGCCTTTGCTCATCCCGATCTGCCATTGCTTACCTTCATTGTTGTTGCATACAACTTTTGATTCCCTTGCAACCTCGCTAAGGAATTGTAGGTGTCCTAAAGGTTCTTCAACTGGTATATTTTCTTGACTTTGAAAACTCGCTAATATTCGTGGTATTTAAGTATTTTTGCTTCGATTGTTTTAGGTTCCAGCTTTCTTTGATGAGCATAAAAGTATTTTTTTAAAAATTTGTTTTTTTTTTTTGTTAATCTTTCATGACTCAGGTAACTGTGATATAATCACATTCATTTTTTTAGATTTTGTGGTTTGTCGCATTAGCATATAGTTTATACCTCTTTTTACTAAAGGGAATTTTTAAATTTATCTCAAGATGTCAACCATCAAAAGTGATATTGTTGCATCTTCTACTTCACCTAACCCAAATGATCCAACTGAGAGACTCAATAATTTTGACTTACGACTACAAGCCTTATCTCAAGATCTAAATGATAGTCTAGTTTGTATTACCCGTCATCATGATGCCAATAAAGCACAATTTGATCTACCACGCATCGGCACGAATTAATGTGTGGTCAATCGACTAATCGCTTGACGCTCTGAACACAAACTCATGCAATAAATAAAAAAATGGACTTGCTTTTAAAACATCAAAATATAGAGATAGGTGAATATGTTGATGAAACTCGTTAGGAAACACATCAGTCACCACACACCGGGGTTAAGTCCTCCTCGAGGTTCACATCACAGATGAATTCGCAAATGTCATGACACCTGGGGTAAAATGAACTACGTAGTAATTCAATTGCTCAACTCACAATAAGGTTACTCTCACACACCTTCATTAACCTAGGTGATCATTTCAACCCGTTAATGTCAACTTCCCATTAGATTACCAACCAATTACAAAATTACCACCAAATCAAGCGAAGATGTCTCTCTCAGCGATACCGTACCAAAGGTTACCGGTATTCGGGGAGCGTAAAAAGAGATCAGATAGTAAAGACAACCTCAAAGGGACATCACAAAAAGTTAAGGTTACTCAATTTGATGGCAGAATGATCCTAATGTTTTCTTCCGGGACAGTTAGTTGCTATTGAGAATATTTCACCGGGTATGAAATGATCGATAGTGAACGTCTCTAGCTTTTGCTAAACAATTGTTCAATTCAAATAAGATGTAATCGATAAAACGGTGTTGTAAGCACATGCTTTGTCCTGGGTGACCCATCACCCACCCGTCATACATGAAAGAAGTTGCAAGAAAAGCATTCCTTCATCATATGGGTTATTGTAATTGTTTTCCACCATGATTAATCTAAAAACAAATTACCTTAGTGTAGAATATTCCCGCCAAATTCGAGGAAGCTAAGAGTACTTAGGTGTAGTGAGTTCCATGTCGAGGACTAATTTCATTGCCTCCGTGACTTCGCTGCTAACGGTCTTAGGTGCGACATTCAAAGAATGGTTAGATCAAAGATGCCCACAATAATCAGAGAGTGATTTATACTAAAAAGCCTTGTGGTCGAGAGTTTAATAAACCCTCCTTGCACACACACAGTCATCCAAGTCACAATCCATGTCATCTGAGTTATGGTAAAACTATGCCTACAACATTAGGAGCAAAGAGTCTAGCTCGCGTAACACTCTTCCTATCTTTCTCTCCTATCAGCCCAAGGCCAGTAATTCATCGATTGTCCTGTCATAAGTGTCATCATGGCACTGTATTCAGATCTTGTCATTCCCCAACGCATTGACATTAGATGTTGAACGTAGGCTTTGAGAATGAGGCATCAAATTATTGATCCTTTAGATTATTCTCGTGATGAAGATGATCTTCACGAAGATTGTGATAAAGACGCTGCAGTTGATGTGATTCGACGTAAAGTATCCAACTCGTATTAATGATCATTGAAGCTATCGGGCATTTTCTACTACTCATACAGAGTGGAGATAAGAAATGTGTTAGCATCGATGGGGTAGTTCAATGAATGTGGTTTCTAAGGATGCCGTTAAATTGTTAAACTAAAGTGTGACCACATCCAAATCCATTTGGGAGTAGCTTAGTGAATGACCATACTTTGGCCCGTCACCCAAAGTTGCGTCCCGTTCTATTCAAATGGGGATTATAAGGATGAAATCTATTGTGAGGTACCCATGGATGTCGCCTATGTTCTTTTAGGGCCGCCTGACTACAGATCTTAATGTTACCAATTTTGGTAAAGGATAATATTTATTCCTTTTAATTGTTAAGCAAGAACATTATTTCGGTAACTCATAAGCCAAAGATTGCAATGGTAAACGGATATTCTAAACTTCCGAAAGGAATTTGTATATTTTAAATGCAAGAATTTTTGAAGAGAGAGGGACGGGGACCGCTCAGGTTAGCATTAAAGGCAAAAGAAGTTCCTTTGATTCTTCGATCACGATGTTCCTTCGAAGTGAAGAATTTGCGATGATTTTGCTTGGACAGTCCGATGAGCGTCAAGAACTACCACCTTTAAGAGACATCCAACATGCTATAGATTTAGTTCCGTGTTTTCAAACTACCTAACCTTCCACATTATGACGAATCCTAAAGAGAGAGAGGAGCCGACAGTAAGTGTAAGGATCTTGGGGAAGATAGATCACAGCATACTTTATCCTTGCGGCAAGTGCCAAATTTTTTGTCGACACTCCAGAAAGATGGATTCGAGAATGTGTGGATAGTAGAGCCATCAATAAGATCATGTCAAATATAGATTTCCATCCTCGCCTCGAGGATACGCTGGACCTATTAGCCGGTTCTAGTACTCTCTAAGATAGATTTGCGAGGCTATCATCAAATTCGTAGCAGCCAGGAGATGAGTGGAAACGTATTTAAAACACAAGATGGTTTGTTTGAGGTTAGTCATGCCTTTGGTTTCATCTAATGCTCCTAGTACTTTCACAGAGCACCCAGTGTCCCTGCAAATTTCACTGTAAATTGTGGTCTACTTGATGAGAAATGATCTATAGTCAATCCAAAGAAGAGCGAAAGACCCAACACAGTTTTTCTCACTTTCACAGCCAAGTTTATGTTAACCTTTAAGAAGTGTTCTTTTATGCAAACTACATGTTCTTTTCTTAGGCTTTATCAGGTCCAACACGTATATTTCACCGATCCCGAAAAGGTTAGAAGTTGGTTATGAGTTGGTCCGAACCACACCACACCTGAGATCCAAACAGCTTTCATGGTCAATTCTTTATATAGGGACATCTTATGGCTGCACATCCAGCACTGCCATGTCCCCATCACTTCTAGTTTGGTTAAAATAAGAGTTTAATGTCCAATGCCTAGCTGCATTTAGAGAAATCAAGGCCGAATGACTGGTGCACCATGGAGATATCTCGATTTTACTAAAGTTTTTGAGGCTAAGCTGTGATGCATCATGGTAGGTATCGTGGTGTCTCTGAGTCAAGAAGGCCACCCATAGCTTTCTTTAGTAAAATCAATGATGCTAAAAGACGATATTCATATATGATAAAGAGCTGTATGCTATAGTGCGTAGCCCGTTGGAGGTTTTATTTGTTGCCTACTGAATTTGTGTTGTTTTCTAACCACCAAGCTTTAAGATATTTAAACTCACAAAAGAAATTAATCGCTCTACATGCTAAGTGGGCTGAATTTTTGAATGTTATTTTTCGATTTTCAATCACTGCTTCCGCCAAATTGAAAACAAAGCCGCCACGCACTTAGTCGATTAACTGCTACGCTTCATCGTATGAGTGTCATGTCATTGGGCTTTTGATAGATTGAAAATGAGTATTTTGCATGTCCTCGACTGGGTATTATTTATAATGAGGTTAGTAATGGTAACCGCCAGGAGTATATGGACTTCCTTGTCGAAAATGGTTATTTGTTTAAAGTGACTAAATCAGGCGTGACTTACATCATTTAGGATTTATTAATTTGGGAGATGCATATATATTTAGCCGACATTTTGAGTGGAGTTAAAACTATTGTAATGGGTTGAAGATAGTTTTATCAGCCTTCTAAAAAGGGATGTTGCTAGATAGTCAGACAATGCGCAATACGTCTAATAGGTAAGGCCAAGAAACAAAACATCGGCTTATATAATTTTTACTTGTCCTTCATGAACCTTGAAGATGTTAGTAATGGACTTTGTTCTCGGGATTGTTTGTGAACGGCTAGAGGACATGATTCTATTTTGGTTATTGTTGATAGATTTTCTAAGATGCACATTTTATTCCATGTAACAACCAATGATGTTTCACATGTTGCTAAATTGCTTTTGTTGTTAATCGTGACTTGCTCGCCTCCATCATCAGATCCGGAGCAAAGATGTGAAATTTGTTAGCTATTTTTGGAAACCTTTGGAAATTAATATACTTTACCTGCATTTTCATTCGCTTTCATCCTCGGGACCGATAAAAACTGAGGTTGCTTAATCGTAGTCCGGGTAATATGCTTAGGTGTTTAGTCAGGGGTAAAACAAGGTGTCTGGGATTTAATTTTGTCAACAACTCGGTCTTGTTTATAACAATTATGAAGCACCGCTCAACCTGCAAAGTCTTTTCAAATTGTTAATGTATTACCACCCCGCACACCTATTGATCTCTGCTCCTACCACCTCACATGCGTGTATCCGAACCCTCGCGAAAACTTTGCAAAATACATCCATGACTTACATGTCGAGATTAGGCTAAAATTTAAGTAATGAGGAGTATAAATCGGTCACGATGTGCATCAGATCTAAAGAATTTACGTTGGTGACTATGTTATGGTTCGCATCATTCCGGGAAGAATTCCAAAATGTTTTCAAAAATTTTTATGCAGTTATTTACACTTATTCTATCATTCAGAAATGGGATCTAGTTCTGATATCTTCTTGATTTGCCTAATGACATGGATGTTAGCCTTATTTTCAATGTAGAGGACCCCCTCTGTTACCTTACCGAGGCACTTTGAGCCTTACTCTTGCCTTCTAGTGTGCCTACAAGTGAAGTAGCAAAGGTGCAAATCTAATTATGCCTGCTACAATTTTATAAGGAGAAGGTGGATATTATCCTTGATGATGAGTTCGTGACTTCTAGAAATGGTGGGTTTCGTCGTTTCCTTGTCAAATGGCATGGTCGTCCTGATTCTGATGCTACTTGGATATAGGAGGATGATCTTCATCATTATTGGATTGCTACCTTTCCTTTCACTCTTCGTAGTCAGTTCTCTTTTTCTAAACCCGAGGGAATGATGGGGTGATGGAGCAGCCCCATGGGCCTAACCAGATAGGAAACCTAAGTCCATTGATGAATTTTATTACTATTAATTATTTATTTAATCGTATTTTAGATTTATCCGTTGTATTTTTGATTTATCTGGCTAGGAATTTTTGGATTTTATCTATTAAGATTTTGGATTTATCCGTTATGATTTTTGGGATTATCCATTAGAATTTTTGTTTGTGCTTATAAATAGCACCTATGTTATTGTTTTGGTAGACTTGATTAATATTGAAAACTCTCGAGAATTTATCTGATTTATTTTATCTGCTTTCTTTAATTTTATTATTCGTAGTCAGCTACACAGTTCCATGGGCCCGGCTTGCTACTATATTACGAGAAATCCACATGTACAAGGGTGGAGTCGGTTTCAACTCTTTCAACAAGGTGTCGAGTGTAAGACCCGAGAAAATTTTAAATTTTCTAAAAACGGCACAATCGTACTCTCGGTAAAATCTAGAATTTTTATAGATCTCTGATGACAAACGGATTTCACCGTTGAATGCCTGCCAAATCTGGGGCCACACGACTTCACACTCGAGACAAAGTTTAATTACACGTTTTTCAGCGCCGAGTATCGTGTCAGAAAATTTACATGTGTGATGTGACAAAGTCACCTATAACATGTACCTACGACACATGTCACAAGATAGAGCAGAGGATGAAATGGATGGCCTAGATAAGGCATGTGTCAAAAATCCAAGATTTGAGAACATGAAAGGCATTAATAGAATTGTTAATGATAATAGGGACAAAAATGAATAAGATTGGCTCTCTTCAATTAGAGGCAAAAGAGGGCAAAACTAAGAAGTGGTGTGCTAGGGCCGGAGATGCAAAAACTGGAATTTTGATTTTTCTAGAGAGAGAGAGAGCTCATTCTCTCTAAATTTCCTATTAATCGACCGTCTGCTTTTCGACAAGGAAAGAAGGCTGAAAGCTGCTCTAATGCTGGCTAAGAATGCACAAGATTCCGCTTCTGAGTTTTGACAAACCCGTGAGGTAGGGTTTATTTACTTGTTTTAATTCCTGCTTAAGTGTTATGTAATGCTTGAGTTGATTGGAGGCCGTGAGGATCAAGCTTTTCTTTTGATCGGTCCCAAAACTTGGGATCGAATTGTTGGAATTTTTAGAGCTCATCTGACAGCCTACCTGACCGCCAATGCCAAGTCATGGATTTGCGACAAATCATGTTTTGGTGTGTAGGAGACCGGAAATGGGCATGAAATTCCACATCACAAAGTGGAACCGATGTCAGATATGAGGTCGCCCATGGACAACCCACTATTCCCCGTTGTGACTAAATAGTCCTGCTCAGGAATTAATTAAACGCCCATGTATTGTGTGCTTGAAATCGCTTGAATTGAATGCCTGTGTCAGGTGGAATTAATAGGTTGATGCATGAACCTAATGTAAAGAGTAAGAAACCATAATTATATAAAACATACTATGTGTAGGCCGAAATGTAATAGTGATTAGCCTGCGAGCAAAATTGGGGAGTTTGTTGATTACTACAATTATATAGAATATAATTTGTAAGTGCAGCCATTGAATGGAATAAGGATTAGCCTGGTTGAGCAAATTGAGTTGGTTGATCAAATTGAATAACATGTGGTGTGACCGCAAATTTGATAATATATGTATATTTGACATATTGGTCGGATTGTGTTGAAATGACATAATGCATTTTTCATATGCATCGTGCAACCTAGAAATTAGGTGTGAGTGCATGACACGAAGCCTCGAAAACGAACATGGTTGCGTAAAGGAATTTCAATAGATGATTTTCTCCCGAGAATGGGGTTGGGAGACGGTCCAACAGATCATTTCGTATGAGGACCATGACCAGCATGGGAAGTTTCCAACACATTCGCCTGAGTAGTCCTATGTTTTACCGATTATCTTAGCCGTATTTTCAAGAACAACAGGTTTTGTTTTGAAAATGATTATTTTTCTCATACATGGCTTAGGCAAGTGTGAGGGAGTCGGTGAGGACTCGAGACATGAGAATGAGCATGTGGACATTCAAGCAGGATCACGTATTTACTTGAGTGTGTGTTTATATTGGAACATTGCATATGCACTTAGCGGAGTAACCTATTTAGGTAATTCCACTATCGGGTGATAGCTCACCCCGTCGAGGGAATATTTTTTCGTGCACAAGACGTTTTGAGAAGATGACTCCATTTTAGATGCCGATTGAAGAAAGCCGGGTTGTGGCTTTGATGTTTTTTGGATAATATGTATTAGAATCAGAGATTTTAATATGTATTTGTATTAAGAATAATGAAATAACTCTCGACTAATGGAATATACGTATATTGTTTCATATACTGTGTATGGGCTCAAGTGACCATTTTTACTATTGGTCTCGCACACGAGACGATAGATTTTCCGCAGTTGACTGGTAATGTCAACGGACACCCCGGCTCGGGGCGTCAACTTAGTATTAGAGCATAGGTTTATAAATAATTTGTTTTTAGTGTCGAGTAAGTTAGGTATAATGGACATTTCAGACTTACGGGAGAATGTTAGGAACACACATTCTCTTTTGTGCACTTTGGTGATTGATATGTTTTATGTGTGATCATGTGATTGTTTGATAAATTGTTGTGTATGTATGTGTATGGTGTGCATAACAAGGATTGTTATGTGTTGTGTGTATGATTTGTATGTTTGGTGAGTAGCATAGGAAATGTGTTGAACACTAGGGTTAGTGTGAGAACAAGTTGGTTGAGAAAAATTTTGGCAAATTAGTCCAGGTTTTGTACAAGAAAAAGAGTTTGTAATTAAACTCTTGAAAATTTTGAAGTGTAGAATTGCAAAGGTTCAAGCTAACACATGTACGGGAGTAGCAAGGAGGCTACCTGAAAATGAAAACAAAAAAATTTCAGATGAGAATAGGTTTTCTAAAGTTTTACAAAGGTGTAAACTCGAAGAAAAATGTTGATAAAATAGGATTTTTATAAATTTATTCGGGGTGTACTGAGAATGAGAAAAAAAAAAAAAAAAATAAAAAACAAAAAAAAAAATATATATATATATATATATATATATATATATATATATATATATATATATATATATATATATATATATATATATATATATATATATATATATATATATATATATATAATGTATGTATGTATATTTTGGGTAGTTTGTTTTCCAAAGAGCATGAATGAAAAAAAGAAAGGGAAAAGGTCGGCTGAGCTGAACGGGTTACCGCCCATTTAAATTTGAGTCACAATACAAAGAGGGGTCAGGACATAAGACATAAGGCCGAAGCAGCACACAAAGAGGCTCTACATTGCGGGCACATAAAAGGTCGAAAGGCACATAGTAGCCCTACATTGCGGCACATAGAAGGTCGAGCAGCACACAAGAGCCGAGCAGCACATATGTACCGAAAGGTGCACACACAAGAAACAGCAGCACAATGTGCCAGACTGGAAAGCAGCACACACAGCCAGCCTCGAGCAGCACGCAAGCTCTCGGGCGCGCAAACAGTCGTGGTGCACCTAGTGCATCTAACTCAGCCTCACAAAGGTAATCGCTTTCGCTATCGTTTGGAACACTGTTCATGAACACTGTTCACGAGTTTTTTTTTCAAAAAAATCAAATCAAATCAAATGAAATAAAATCTTTTAAAAAGAAAATTTTCTAAAATAAAATTTTTGTTGTAAAAATGATTTAATATATATTGGAATTGTTCAAGTAATTCCTATGAATGCAAGGACATTGTGTATGAAAATGTTTTCGTGTGTGAATAAGGTCTCTGGGTCAGGTTTACGCCTCGTAGATACCGCATTAGAATTTAACTTGCCATTCGCATGTGTAGATAATTAGTCACTGGGAGAGGACGTAGAGGTCGCCCATTTAGGTACCGGGTCGCAATCACGGCCACCGCCAGGCTCGCTAAGACCGTAGGGATTGTACATCGTTATCGCACAAGCATGCAATATGAGCTGCATGGGTCAATAAACGACCTACAACGCTGGGCACATCATCCTCCAATAGGCAAGGAGGGAGAGGTAAATGACATACGAGGCATCCAAGATATGGGTGTTGGTACTAAGAGGAAGGAAGATCCATCTTCTTCCAACCCGGGAAAGAAGCATAAGACTTTTGTTTCGCAAGGATATCCAGGACGGGGCCGAGGTCATCAGGACCAAGGCCAGGATGGGACATTTAGTTGAAGTGTGCGTTGATGTGTTATTTCACTACAAAACTCGACACTTTCACTGATTGTCCACTATGTGAATCCCAAGATTACTGGGACACCTCACCCCAATCATCTGAGATGAGTTGGGGTTGCTAGTCGACGGGCAAGATAGTGTGCTACCATTGCAGCAAATGACATATGAGGAGGATCATTTCAAAGACAGGATCCTGTGGAGCCAGACGCAGCCCCATCGCTGGTGTGACAGAGGACACGCTTGTTCCTCCACCCTAGTACGGGTCGGGAACCAGATCGCCTCCAGTGGTGCCGTGACGCACTCACTAGTACTTCGCAGCATTTGGCCCCACATAGGCTAGAGTCAGAGCGCAGGTCGAGGTCGACCACAGGATTCGGCAGCCGAGAGCCCGGTCGTCATGCATGACGTGTTACCACGTCGCCACTCGGGCATATGAGGCGAGATTGTCCTAGAGGCAAAGGTCTCATAGTACGTAGACCGAGCGCTCGTATTAGCTAGATATACATGGTATTACTTTCACCCTTGCACTTGTCGAATAGAGTGAAGCTGCTGAATCGGGATTTGATCATGTTCATTCATTAATGCATCTCACGTGATAGATTCGGGGCTTGGGGAGGTCGAGGCCTTAGAGAGATGATGGGAAATTCCTTCCTGGGATGTGTGGTGAGAGTCGGGTTAGGATGCTCAGACTGTGGAGTCGTGGTCTCGCTGATTCGCTTTCATGGTGGACCCTAGGCAGTAGACATACTGGTGTTGATGGATGAGTCGATGTGCCTACGTCATTACCGGGGACCTTAGTCGTCATTTACACCATTAACGGTTCTTCGAGTCAGGAGGCTACATATGCACGTGGTTGGATGCGTATGTGCATGGAATTTCGGGACGAAATTCTTTTTAGGGAGGGGAGAATGTAAGACCCGAGAAAATTCAAATTTTCTAAAATAGCAAAATCGTACTTCTAAAAACTGCACTTTTCTAGATCTCTGATGACGAACGGATTTCAATTTGAATCGTCTTCTAAATCTAGCTACCATCGCCGACTACCGAATTCGAGATGTTTTAATTTACATGTTTTTCGAGGCACGACATTCAAAAGCCGAAACAACATGTGATGTGCATAAAAGTCACTATAACATGTACTGTGACACATGTTACAAGATGTAGAGGATGAAATGGATGGCCTAGATAAGGCTATGTGTCAAAATCCAAGATTCGAGGACATAAGGCATTAAGAATTGAGCATGATAATGTGACAAAAATGAATAGTGTTGTCTCTTCAATTAGAGGCAAAACTGGGCAAAGCAGGTCAAATGAGATGAAACTGAATTTTGATTTTTCTAGAGAGAGAGCTCATTCTCTCTAGATTTCTCGTCAATCTGACTCGCTGGCCACTTCAAGTGAAAGAAGGAAAGTCGTTTCTCCGTGGCGAGGGCAATGCGGCACCGCTGAGTTTCAAAAACCCTGAGGTAGGGTTTTATCCTACTTGCTTTTACCCTTTGTTTAAGTGTTATGTAATGTTTCAGCTGATCGAGGCCGTGGAGTGGTCGCTTCGACGTCCCAAAACTGGGACCAAACTATGAATTCGAGCTCATCTGGACAGCTCACTTGACCTGTTTGGGTCGCTTCGTGCTGTGATTTATGCATTAAATCATGTTTTGGGTGTGTAGACACCGAATGGGCATGGAATCTACATCACAAAGTGGAACCGGGAGTGTCGTGAGCTGGCCAGCTTCATGGATAGCCCATCAAGCTGCTGGGACTGCCAAAATACCCGTTTGTGGGTCTGACCAAAACGTCTATGTATTGTGTGCTTGAAATTGTTTGAATTGAATGGCTTGTGTTGTGTGGAAATTAATAGATTAATGCATGAACCTAATGTGTTAGCAAGAAACCATAATTATATAAAACATAATTATGTGTGTAGGCCATTGGAAATGTAATAGTGATTAGCTCAAGTGAGCAAATTTGGGAGTTGGTTGATTGATGCCATAATTATATAGAATATAATCAGGTGTAGGCCATTGAAATGGAATAAAGGATTAGCTCAAGGAGCAAATTGAGTTATTGATCAAATTTGAATAACATGTGGTGTGATTGCAAATTTGATAATATATGTATATTTGATATATTGGTTGGATTGTGTTGAAATGGCATAATGCATTTTCAAATGCACCGGGTAACCTAGAAATTAGGTGTTAGTGCATGACACGAATTTTCTGAAAAACGAACATGGTTGCAAAAGGAATTTCACAGGATGATTTTCTGGAGAATGGGGTTGGGAGACGGTCCAACAGATCATTTCGGATGAGGACCATGACTGTTGGAAGTTCTCCAACACATTCGCTGAGGGTAGGTCCTATATTTTACCATATCGATAGTGTATTTTCAAGAACAACGGTTTTGTTTGAAATGATTATTTTTCCTCATACATGGCTTAGGCAAGTGTGAGGAGTCTGTGAGGGACTCAGACATGGGAACGGGCATGTGTATTATTCAAGCAAGATCACACTATTTACTTGAGTGTGTTTATATTGGAACATCAGATACGCGATTTCAGCGAAAGAATCATTTAGGTAATTCCAATTACTGGCAATAGCTCACCCCTGGCCGAGGGAATATTTTTCGTGCACAGGAGTGTTCGAGAAGACACGATTTTATGTCACTTGAAGAAAGCTCCGTTGTGGCTTTGATGTTTCGATAATATATGAATTGTAGATTTTAATATGTATTTATTAAGAGTAATGAAATAACTTGACTATTGGAATATAGTTGGGCATATTGCTGATGAGATATGTATGGGCCCAAGTGGCCATTTTTACTGTATGAGTCTCAGAATACGCACGATAGACTTTCCATGTGTCGACCGTAGCCAACCGACACCTCCTGCTCAGTATCGCATTGAGGTAGTGGGGACCACCCCACATAGCTCATCCTGTAGATTTTTTGTCCTCCATGCATGATCATCTGGGTAGAGGTAGTTGCCCTCACTTCTTTATTTAATGAATTGCGATCTTGGTTTCTAGGGAGATTTCGGATCCATTGAGAGTGCACTCATTTCTCCATTTCTAGACAACCAAAGATATATATATATATATATATATATATATATATATATATATATATATATATATAGCAAAGAAGACCTTCCATTCCCCTATATGCTCATTCAGTCTCCTGTGAAAACCATTCCACATGAAGGTCGTTTTAAGGATAAGTTGTCCTCTCCATGTCACCAATTTTCTTCCGTAGGGTTGTCGCTCTTTCGTGCACTAACACATGATCAAGGTCTTCGATGAGGCAGTGGTAGGCTTGGATAGTAGGAGTTAGCTACGAACCCTCTCTTGGCTCTTCTTTCTAAACTATAATCTTCCACGATGATGGATCGCCGTAGGGAAGGTCCGAATTTTCTGGGAACCCGGTTGCCGATTCTTTTCCATTCAACAAAAGGATGGGAGCAAGCCAAGGCTGAGTTAGCTGTGCACGCTAATTTTACTTTTAAACCAACCGTCACGGGTGAATCCCCAACAAATATTATCCCTCTCCTCGATCCCGTCTTAGCTAGCCGCAAATACGGCGAGGTCTTCAATCCGGCGGCATGCCAAAACTTGTTGACCAATTTTCCAACACGGTTATCAAAGACTAACTAAAGTCCCTGGCAACAGCGCCAAAAACTTGTTGACCAATTTTTTTTATATAGACCAAATTTGCCAAGTAATTAGCACTCATGCCAAAGACTAAATAAAGTCTTCGGTAATGTCACCAAAAACTTGTTAATTGTCTCATTTATCCTTAAAATATGTGTTTATCCTTTTTGTAAACTGGATTCATTAAAAATTGTATTTGGTCTAAATCACTACAAGTGCACATGTCATATAAGTAATAAAAGTAGAATTTTTTAAGTCCAAATACGCTCCCGTAATCCCCTTTCCTCGTATCCAATCCGATCACATCCAAACTCGATCCGAGGTGCTCTATTACTAATTACTATAAACTTAGAACTTAAGCTTTTTCTCATTACTATATAATGTTAAATATTTAACTTGTATTATATTCCTCGTGAACAAAGCAGATACAAAATATATACAAGTCTATATCTGTATGTTCAACATTTACAATATTTACATTGTTTTACAAAATAAACAAAATTACATATACAAATAGACCAAAAGGTCTTCCTAGCTAGTTCCAGTAGATGCGTGGCCTGACCGATGTGGATTGTCCTACCGGTTTCCTTTGTACCTACACGGATGAAAACACTCGTACTAAGCTTTATGCTTAGTGGGAATTACTACATGGACGAATTCTTCAAGGGTCACCATACTTCTATACAAATGCATATACTTATAACACATATAACATTTATATATATTTATCATTTCTCATATATATGCTTTTTCATAACAAGTTTCATTTCTTATCATATTTCATATACTTTTCATGTCATCTCAGACTTTACTTCTTGTTCTTGTAATCGATAATTATCATCGCGATAGCGCGTTATGTTTCTATATCATGTCATATATTCTATACATTTCATTTGCATATAATTTGTCATTTTCTTGCTCTATATCTCGCATAAACCTTAGAAGTCGATACGAGAAATAAATCGTATGTACCTAAAGGTGCTCATCACCGTACGAGACAATGATCTCTATCTCGCGACCTAAACGGTCGCTATAATGATCCAAATCCGATCTATGTCATCGACTCAAACTGGCCTCGATATCCGTAAATTGTAATGGGTCGCAGCAACTATATCCCTATGCGCACGCCTATCTATCTCTACCGTGTTCTAAGCAAAGATAATCCATATGTATTTTACGTTTCAATACATCACATATTTTCTAATAATTATTGTCATTCGATAATTATATGTGATATTTACAATTATTTATTCATATATTTGCATTTTTTTCATATTCCTATTATATGTATAAATAAATATGATTACCATATATGCTTATGAGCTATTTACTATCATTCAAGTCTCATCAAGCTATATATATATATATATATATATATATATATATATATATATATATATATATATATATGGATTCTAGACTCAAAGGGATTTCCATAGAGTCCAAAAACACCCGAAAATAGTTCTGAAAATTATGTCCGGACTATCTAAAAACAATCTCGAAATTTCAACCCGAACTGTCCAAAACAATCCCGAAATTCAACCCAGATTATCCGAAAATAGTCCCGAAAATTCCTAAACTCGGTCTGTACCTTGGGATTGATTTACGGCCTTTCACGGCCTCTAAGTAAATCACAAGCCATTAAATGACCTTTAGGATAGAAATAACCCAAGTAAAATTCCATACCTCTTAGAGTTTGACGAAATGCTAAGATTTTGGTGCCCACGCGTAGCTCTCTATGTGTGGATAAACTTTGTCCCTTGCTCCGACAAAATCCTCCGATCCGATTTCCGTAGATCTTAAAAAGAAGCGAGAGAAGAAAAAAATCAAAATCTCACTCTCTCTCTACCCGGTCTCTCTCACCCGAGCCTCCCCTTTTCCTTTTGTTATTTTCGCTATCCTTTTATTTTATTATTATTACATACATATTATTTTGGATACATGGTTCATATTACTTCATTCAAAGTTCAAGTTTCTATCTCGAAACAATTTATTCATTTTCGCTCACTTTATTTTAAATGAACTAGCCCAAGTTATTTCTCGCTTCAGATTTTCGTAAAAATTCCATCCCGGTTACCGATTTGACTTATCACCTGAAAATCTGCAAAATATTCGACTATCTCGTAATTGACTTAAACTTTTCGCAGGTCACTAGGATTGTAAGACTCCAATTTAATCTCACAGAAATTAAGCCACCATCCCGAGATCTAGGAGAATTTCTAGTTTCCCGAACCACTATAACCATTTATTATTATTATTCTTAACTATTTAAAGGTTCCATGATTTGCACACCCTCCACTTTCCTTACACTGCAAAAAGTGTCATCATTATTTGAAAACTTTACAATTTCCTACTTTGGCATACAATCTTTATTCTTATGTCACTGGGTCCCACTGGCAATTTACCAATTTAATTCTCTTAACTTTTGTATTAATCTGGTTTTGTTTATTTTATTTTTAGCATTATTTTATTCCTAAAAAAATATATATTATTTACTTTTATTATACCCAAACATGTTATAAACCGTTGCAGATAATTCGTGGCCATATAAATTCTTACGAGATTGATGATAAATTGCTGCTGACTAACTACCCCAACTACTCAAGATCCTTATTATTTAAACTCAAGTATTAAGATGGTTAGAGAACAAATAAAATAATACTAAAATAATTTCACTAATATACATAAAAAAATATTAATAAGAATGGAATTGAGAGTTCACTGAGTGAGACAACACTGGGAAATAGACCAATGAATAATTGTCAATTTTTGCATCATTTTGAATCATAACTAAGCCATAAGTTGGAAAGCTAAATTTGTCAAAGATGCATTGTGGTATAGTTTGAATTTCTCCCTTAATTAACCATATCTTTCACTAATTAAAGATTCATGTTCATTTCTAACTCATGGATCTAATTAGTTACTTGTAAGATATAATCATCTTTCTAAGATTTTGTATTTTTCATTTTCGCATTTCACACCCAAATCTTAGGATCAAGAATTTCATTTCATAGACGTAGATATTGCAAGCCTTCTCAGATTTAGATGGCACCTCATCCTTCAATATTGATGAAATTCTCCATCTTCTTGATAAAATCTTTGCTAACACGGGAGCATAATACTTTCATCAGAAAGAGGAGAAACCTTTGAGCGATTAAACCGATACTTCATCAAACTATCCTTAAACCATGAGTATGTTAGTGATTATCTAAGTAATCTTTCTGAGTTCATTAGTTCCAAAGTATTAGTGTAACACCCCAAATTATACCATAACGGTTTTATAACATGTTTTGGGTATAATAAAAGTAAATGTATATTTTTTCGAAATAAAATAATGCTAAAAAAATAAAATAAGAAAAAATCCAGAATTAATACAAGGGTCAAGGGTAACTTAGTAATTTACCAATTTCGGATCCAAGGGTCATAATACAAGAAGATAATATGCCAAAGTAGGATTTTGATATGTTAAATTGAGAATAAAATGAAATGAAGGACTAAAATGCAAAAAACGAAAATTAGGTACTTGATAAATGCACATGACTGCAAGATGAATTCATTTTTTTGCTTTTGTTAGGGCAAATCGGTTGAGAGAAAAGAGAAGAGAAGAGGAGGAGAGAAGAAGAGAAGAGAAGAAGAGAAGAAGAAGAAGAAGAAGAAGAAGAGAAGAGAAGAAGAAGAAATCAAGGTATGGATATGTAAGGAATTTTGCATGGATTTTTGTATGGATATGCATAGTATTACTTGTTTAGAGAGAGGTTTGAATAATTTCTTTTGTGTAGAACTTGTTTAGAAATGGTTGTTTGGCCTGGTCGTGGTCCTTAATGGAGGAAAAAAAATTTGTATAGAGAAAAGGATGAGTTTTAAGGAGATGTCGTCCGCTTTTGTTAAACCCATGTTTTTGTTTTGGTCATAAACTTGACCATAACTCATCTAAATTGAGTGATTCAAATTTATGTGCAAACTATACTTCTAGGAGAACAAATATTCTGAAATAGTTACACTGAGTCTTATGGTACCCATAAAATTGGCCAAAGTGAGGCTCTATTTTCTGTCACCAGATACGCTGGTTTCTAATAGTTTTGGGTTTCGGGAATAGTTTGGGTATTTAGTCATAACTTCAGCTCAATCATCCAAATTGAGTGATTCAAAATTTTGGGTGAACGGACTCTAGAAAACAAATCTCCATGAAATAAATATATCCAAATTCCGACCCCATTGGACGAAATTGGCCAAAGTAAGGGAACAATTCGTCCCCAAATTTGTCTCATCGCCTCGAATTGGAGTACTCTGGTTGTTTAAATCATAACTGAAGCTATACTCATCCAAACGAGATTATTCAAATTTTATAAACTAGACATTTGGTATAATAATTTTCATGAAGAAATTATGATCAAATTATGTCTCTAACATTCCCAAAAATTTTAATGTAGACACAATCCCATTATGTTCTAGAAATTGTTCGTAGAGCAGTTCTGGAAATGTTTAGACCATATCTCCTGCAAATTAAAAGTCTAAATGACATGATGTCTCGAATCAGGCAAACTTAAGACATAGGAGTATATTGAGTTAGAAGATCACTTTATCTAACAACTCATTTATATCAAAATTATAATGAAAAATGGACTTGGAACCACCTCGAATTGTTCAGAGAATTGTTGCGGAAATTGAAATTGTATAAAGGCTATATAAATGTATTGTTATATGAAATAATGCATCATAGTGTTGGATCATGATAACATGTGTTATGAAAGTTAAAGATAATATATATATCATTTTTATATGAAAAGTACGCTAAATGTTTATAAGGACATTTGATAATTAACATTCATAAGATACGATAATGTGAATAGCACCATGAGCATGTAGATATCTTTTCTGATACTCTAAAATATTGCTAAGAAAACCATAATAAACCGACGTCACATGACCGCAGAGTTGGATAGGCAGGCATGCCTATAGATACAAATTTGTTTAAGATAATTTGTAGATATCGAGACCTTCGTTTGGATCGATGACATGCATCCCGGTTGATCATTATAGCGATCCCATTTTGGGTTACACAAGATAGAGATCATTGTCTCGCATGTTGATATTACTCTTCTCGTACATACACAAATTTTCCGTATCCACTCTAAAGTTTATGCGCATATGAAACAGAAAAGCAATGACAAGTATACACAAATGAGATACAAGTATGATATATGACATGATATGAGAAGTATAACACTGCTATGTGATGATATTATACGGTTACAAAGGAAAGAAGGAAGGGCACATTTATTATGAAAAGTATATGAAATATACGCAAATGAAACATGTTATGAAAAAGTGGATATGAGAAATGAATAAGTATATGTAAATGTTATATTTGTCATAAGTATATACATGTATCTAAAGTGAGATGATCCTTATTAAGGGTCAACCACAAGTATTATTCCCACTAAGCTATAAGTTTAACACAGGTGTTTCATCCGTATAGGTACAAAAGAGGAAATCAGAAGACAAGACAATCCGTATAAGCAATCAAAGTCAACATCGAATCTACTGAAGACCATTGGTCTCATGTATATGTATTTTTGTTTCTTTGTAAGCAATGTAAATATTGTAATGTCAACACTTCTATATGGAGCTTATATGTATTGCATCCGCCGCTATGTATCATAATACAAGTTAAATGTTTAACATTATATGAATGAACAAGCGCTTAAAGTTTATGTTTATAAGAACAGAAAATGACACCTCGTTTAATAATCGTGCCGAGTCACGCTACAATTAGTCTATCATACCCACAAAGAATTGCTCTATACCCTCGGGATTCTCCATCTCTGTGTCACGCAGAGGGCCTCTTGGAAATCAAAGCAAGATACAATACTTTGTTTGGCCACGATACTAGTACTTGGAACAATCGAGTTCAATAATAATATCAATCAAATAAATTCAAGAATTCCCACTATACGTTCTTTCACTTTGTGTAGAAAAATAACAATCATCATCGACTCCATTCTGCAAAGGAGCTCAACCTTTTCAAAACCTGTTCACTCATATCGCTGATCAATCGATTAGGAAAATTCACTGAAATTGTAAACGAACTAAAATAAATGAACTCCAAAATTTTTTCTAAACTTCATTTTATTCAAAACAGTAATGAAAGAGAAAATTTTACAAGAAATTCTAGCTCGGTCGCACATCAATTTTACCAACTCCGCAAAAATCAAAAGAAAACTAACTAAACTACGCGGAAACTAAATCTTACTAAAAGGAATAAAAGAAAATAATATACAAAGAGACTTCAACTACCCAAAAGTCCTGGAATTGTCAAGCCCCCGCACATCGCCTTCTAGATGCGCTTCATTTATAAGACTTTATAGTGTCGGGTCGCACTTCAAAACCTGCTGCTAGATCCCCATATATTCTCTTAGCCCAATTATCGCTTGTCGCGACATAGAAAATTATGTCACGACAAAGTTTTTAGTCTTTGTTACGACCGATTCTTTGAGCTTTTTCGATTCGCCGCTGGATGTACTTTGACAATGTCGCGACATAGTTTTGATGCAAAGAATTTGTTCTTGTCGCATGGTCGTTTTGTGTCGCGAGATGTAAATTTGGCGCAACTAAATTTCTTTAATGCTTTTTCGTCGTTGAATCGTCACGACATGAATTTCTTTGTTGCAACAAGCATTTTCATCTTCAGCACCTCTACTTTGTCGCAATAGAGTTTTCTATGTCGAGACATTCTTTTTGTTGTTCTTAAGTAACTTTGTTCTGGGATGTAGTTTCTTTTGTCATGCATGTAACTTCTTTGGTTACTCAACAATCTCTCGGCCGTGATGCACTTTTCTTCAATAGTCTTTGTCGCTTAGCCGAACTATTTACTGAGACATAGAAATCTTGCTGTGGGAGAGACTTGACTTTGGCTAATCTCAATTCTCTTTTAATTTCAAGTGTGATCGGTGGATGCGCCGCTACTAGTTAAATCCAGAATACTCATTTAACAATTTTTTTTTTTTTTTTACTATAAACTCGTTTCATTCATATACTGTTAAACATTTGACTTGAAATATACATGTAGCAATGATTACAAAATATATTCAAACTCCATAAATCGTTGTCAACATATACAAACTTTACATTGTTTATAAAAAAATAAAAATATACATATACAAAATAAAATTGGCGAGGTCTTCGCAAGCACCTAGTATTGTGTCGACCTTGGTTGTCGACGCAGCATTGTCCACAAGGTTGTTAAAACCTATCAGTCCCACAAATTCAACCGAAAAACCGGGACCTGTAGCCGGGACCTAGCCCTGGTCGAATCGAAAACCCCGTGGTTTCCAAAATCGGTGGATAAAACCGGCCACTCCGCCGGCCGAACTCAGACCCTGGGATGGACCTTAAGGCCGGTTAGCCGATTCTCGTTTTTTCCCTCCTCCTTGATCATGTGGGTCTGCTTCTCGAAAATCATTACGCTTTTAACTTTTTATTTTATTACTATTTTTAATTAAAATAACAAATAAAAATGAAAATTGGAAAAACTGCCGAGTATAAAGAATTGGCCAGCAAAGACCATTCTATTCTTTTTTTTTCCTCCATTGTCGAGCACAGCAGCAAAGACCCACGCCCTAACCCTAACTCCATCACGCCACCGTCCACCATCACCGCCAATCGCGCCACCGTCCACCATCACCTCCAATCGCGCCACCGTCCACCATTACCTCCAATCGCGCCACCGCCTCCATAGATTTTCCAGTTTTCCTATTTTCCATTTCCTCTCCATCTTGCCACAAAGTCACAGTGCCTCCAATCTCTCCTCCAAGCCACCGCCACAGCTCTCCTTTGTGCCACCGCCGCACCTCTCCTTCGTGCCACCCCTCCGGGCCTCCCTCTCCCCTCTACGCCTCCTCCTGCTTTCCATTACCTCGTGTTGTGATAGTTATCAATTTTGAACATAATTTTCAACTTGAATCCGAATTGAACAAGGAGACTACTTGTGATTAATTAATTGCCTCTAATTAATAAGATTATTTCCTCTGATTAATAAGATTAAGTTTAGTGTTGACAAATTCTAATCAATTCCCAATAATTAATTGATCATGTAGATTCAGCAATGAGTAAAATTGTTGTATGGGTTTGTTGGGTTTGTTGATTTGTTCTTCCAATAAGCTGCAGGCCGCTTTATTTTTTTAAAATAATTGTTACATACTACGAAAACCTTTTCATACTCCCGTTACAACTACACCACATAGCTAATTCATCGCATGTAATCACTAAAATTACTTTGCTTTGTCAACCTATTTATTTCTTTGGAAGTTCCATTTTCCTTTTGCTTTGTTTTGTTTATGTAATTTTTTGTTAAGATAGTTTTATTGCCCTAATTTAATTCTAATTTTATAGTTTTTATTCGGGTCCCCACTCGACATTATGGCTTTGTGTGTTGTTATAGGAATGGCCAATATGAATTCCAAATCTTCCGAGATATTGTCTACAGCTTCTACACCAAACATTCGTGGCAAGAGTGATCCAATGTGGGATCACTTCTCTGAGACTCGAGGTCCAGATAGAAAGATTACCTATACTTGCATGTATCAGGCAAAACTTTGAAGGCAGAGGGATCAATAATGAAATATCATCCGGCTTGCATTCCCGCAAATATCATCCTCAGAAGTGTTCCAAATGAGGTGTGGATTGAAATTTGATTATCTTAAACATGAGAATTGAAAAGTAAGGCCCTTATGAGGCACTTAATGATGATCTGATGATATTGAAGAGGAGGAAGTGCAAATACAAGAGCAAGAGACATCTGAAGATGAAGAAGAGACATCTGAGCAACGGAGTCAAAAGAGGGCAAGAGAACAAGATAAAGAAAAAGAAAAAGAAAAAGAGAAGGAAAAGGAGAAGGAGAAGGGGAAAGAGAAAGAGAAGACGAAAGAAAGTACCACTTCTCAACCATCCATCAAGTCTGCATTTTCTAGTAAGAGTGCAAAGCATAGAGCTAATATAGCTCTTGCTAAATGGTTTTCAGGATGCATGCATTCCTTTAATGCCATTAATTCTCAGCTCTTAAACCTAATGTAAAGCAATCATCGGTATTGGTAATGATTGGAGGACCATCATATCATGATATGAGGGTCAATTTGTTAGAAGAATGCAAAAAGAATCGATTTTCTTATAAATAGTTATCTGAGTAATTGAGGGATAATGGATGCACAATTATGGCGTATTTGTTTGACTGTCAAAGACAACTGACATTAATTTTCTATGCATCGTTTCCAGTCGGGTTTGGTATTTGTAAAATTTGTTGATGCTTCGATACTGCGGAAAGATGCGTATACTTTATTTCAGATACTTCAAGTGGTTGAATGGTCAGCCATCTAATGTGGTGCATGGTTATCGACAATGCAAACAAGTATAAATTACCCGAAGTAAGCTACTTGTATATAGTAATATTTATCGGGTCTCCTAGTGCCGCCATTATTTGAATTTAATTTGAAGGATATCCGTAGTATGTCATGTGAGTCTACTATTTCTAGAGCTTCTCGCGTAACCAAGTTTGTGTACAATCATGGTGTCATATTATCATGGTCGAGGAAGTCCGACCGGTGGAAGGAGATTGCGGCGCCCATAACTCGCTTTCACACCACTTTTATTACTCCCGTTGTGAGTCTATGTGAACATAGATATAATCCGACATCACTAGTGAGTAGCAAGTTTTTATGAGTACAAATTATCCGAAACTACACAAGGGAGACTTGCTTCTACAATTGTTTTAGATCGCAAGTTTTTGGGATGAGTGTCACGATAATAAGGTTGTTACTTCCAATCAGGGGAAGTTCTCGCGTATCACTCCGATGAAAACCTTCACATGCGATGAAGGTATTATTTATTTTATTATAAATAGTTAAATACTTGATTAATTTTTAGTTTGAGTTAATTTGCTATTAATTTATTACTAATGTTCATTATCAATTTCTTATCTTTTTATTATGTTTATATTTTACAAGGTATGCTTCTGACAAGGTCAAGTTATACAAGAGACCTTCATGAATAAGAAGGATCTTTATCAACCATACATTAAAAATTATTGATGATTGACGGATAAGCATTACTACAATCTCCAAGTACCGCTATTTTCTCAATCCAAAGATTTATGTGGATAATTTTGAAATGACACAACTTAAGCTACGACTAGCCTACTTGATTCGCTTGGACACGTAAAAGTATTTGTAGTGATAGCTTCCAAGCAATGAAAGAAGTTAGTATATATCGAGAGCTAAGGAGTTTTCACTGACGACAAGATTAATCATTAAAACACTTCAACCTGGTAATTTTTATGCTTATATTACTAATTAATTTAGATTTGATTTTATATGACAATTGTAATCATTTATGGGAATTATTTTACTTGTAGATGAATGGCGAAGATTATTTGGCATCGATGTCAGATTTACAAAAGTCAGGCTATACTCATTTAGCCAAATAGCTTCATCATTTGATGAAAGAAACGGCGCTTTATTTGATCGCATCCACACAAAGAGAAGGAATGTTTCGGAAGCACAAGATCTAAATGATCTTGTTTATGTCAATTATAACTCATGACCTGGCGAGCAGGTAAATTAAAACTCTATGCTTAAATGACACTTGTTGATTTCTTGTTTTATAAATTTAAATATGTTTTTATATTTTTACTTTTTATTTTGAAGGACTCACTACCAAAACAAGAGTTATGATCCTATGGATATTGATTGCACATACTACCTACTTTTTGACGATCGACGAATAAATTTCGAGCTGTAGATGAAGAAGTGAATAATATTATTAATCCGATAATCCAGCTCCTAGCGCTTACCGAGACTTTCAATATCGTTGAGCCTAAGGTAATTTTTTAAAATTTGTGTGTTATTTTATTTTGTTATATGTATTTATTTATTTTGGTTAAATGGGTTATTTTTTTAAAAAATTTATGACAAATCGATTTAGAGTGATATTCTATTAGTGATATTCTATAAAGGATGTTCAAGAATCCGCCTTGCTTCGAGATGGAGACATGAGGTTTTAACGAATGTAACTTGCTGAATCGTCTAATTTTATTATTAGTATGAAGTATAAACTTGATTATGTATTTGATGTGGTCTCTTTAATATGTATTGATGTATCTCTTTAATTTTATTGCTCAATGAAAATTAAGTTTTATATATAAGAAAATATATTTTTTATTTTGTATATGATCGGGTCTATCCTCGGTTGAACCCCGCCCCGATCCGCTGAACCCCAACCCTTTCGACCTATCCCTCCCCCGGTCAATACCCCATTCGGTCCCGAAACCTTGATCGGTCTGGCTTCTAGTTCCTTTTCACCTACACCCGATGAAACACCCGTGTTGCTTATAGCCTTAAAGGAATAATACTCGCCGGATCTAATTCTAATAAGGATCACACGCTAGGACACATGCATATACATATTTCAAACACATGATTTACATGCTTCTACATATCTCATACTTACTCATCATATCATGTTTCATTTCTTATCATCGCTCATATACATTTCGTGATCATTTTACACTTGCTTCTTGTCTTCACATAAGATACTTATCATCACATAAAGAAGCAGTTATGCTTCTCTATATCATATCATTTATCATATTTAGGCACATTTGCATAGCTCTTATTATTTGTTTTTAAGTATTTCATGCCCAGATATATACCTTAAGTGGATACAGAAACTATAATGGCTCGGCTGGGCGCTATTATCATTGTACGAGACAATAACCTCTATAAGGGCCCGAAGGCGCTGTCATCATTGTACAAGACAAGTCTATAAGGGTCTAAAAGCGTTGTTATCATTATACAAGACAATGACCTCTATAAGGGCCCGAAGACACTGTAATGACCCAAACGAGACCAACTGATCAGTGTACTGCAGACTTTTATCCCTAATAGGCATGCCCATCTATCCCTTTACCAGGTTCTAAGCAGACAATCCATTTATATTTCATTTTCAATACATATCTCATATCCCCGAATAACTATTGTTATCCGGTAATTTTATGCGATATTTACGATAATTTACTCTTATCTTTGCATTTTCATGTATTTCCGTATACTATCAACTATTTCTTACAAACATAGCTCTCTTTTAGACAAATTTTCTAAGTCCAATGGGATCCAAATTTGAAGACACCTATTTCAAGGATATTTGTTCTCCTAGAAGTATAGTTTACTTAGAATTTTGAATCACTCAATTTGGATGAGTGAAACTCAACTTATGGCCTAAACAACTAGGACTACTCTAATGTCAAAACAGAACCAGCGTGTAATGCAACCTAGCTCCCATTTGACGAATTTTTGGGTGTACTGGGGTCTAAATTTGCATACACTTATTTCAAAGAGATTTGTTTTCCTAGAAGTCTAGTTTACCCAAAATTTTGAATCACTCAGTTTGGATGAGTAATGGGCAAGTTATGGCCAAAACAAAAATATGGGTTTAAAAAAATAACGTCTCCCTTAAAACCCAACATTTTCTCTATACAAAATTTTCCTCCATTGAGAACCACAACCAAACCAAACAAATTTGTAAGTTAAGGTTTTCCTAACCTACATATAGACAAAGAAAGAGGTTGGAAAATTCCTAACCGCACATGAATTCCATACAAATCCATACACATATTCCATACAATTCCTTAACTAGCATCCATACCTTAAAAGATTCTTCTTCTCTCATTCCTTTCTTCATTCTTCTTCTTCTCTTCTTCTCTTCTTCTCCTCTCTCTTTATCTTCTTCTCCTCTTCTTTTCTCTCTACGTAAAAGCCCTAATTCTAAGTCAAAATGGGATATGTTTAAGACCATGTCATCTTATCCATCTTTGCTAATTGATCCTCCTCTTTCTATTATTTTGTAAATCAACTTATTCCATATTCGTATTTCTTAGCATATAATCTTTTCATCTTATGACCTTTAAGTCCTGGATTGGTAAATTACTAATTTACACTTGACCCTTAGATTAATTTCAAGTTTTGCTTATTTTATTTTTAGCATTATTTTATTCCAGAAAAAAATACATTTACTTTTATTATACTCTAAACATGTTATAAAACTGTCAGAGTATAATTTGGGGTATTACAATGACATAATTCTATCACTTTGCGTACCTTTATCGTCACTTACGTAAAACTTCTGTCGCGATAGAGATTCTGCCTTCTTTTTTTTCATTATGTTGCAACATAAAATTTTTGTCGCGAACAAATATTTTCTTATATCGCTTCTCAAACTATTGTCATGGCTGTGATTTCTTTTACGCACTGCAGTTCACCTCAATCTCATGTTTCCTGCTTTGTCGCGAAAAATCGCTCTTTGTCGCCATGCCCAGTTGCCCTTTATTGTGAACTTCAACTTTATGTCACGACAAAGTTTTTCTCTCGTCGAGATAGAAATCCTTTCGAAATGGTCCCATGTCGAAAACTTTGTCGCAACATAAAACACTTGTTGCAACCGACTTATGTTTATAATTCCGCCATTTTCTATCTTGATAGTTGCCATTTGTCGCTAATGTAGTCTATCCGCTAATCTTCATTCTTTTATGTTGCAACAGAGTAAGGATTGTCACGACAAAGTTCCTCTGCCATTTGCCTTGATCAGTGTCGCGACAGATTTCTTCACACTCTTCCTCAGCAATGTCGCGGCAGAAAAACTCTTTGTAGCAACAAAGTTCTATTTCCTCCTTGATTTCAACTTGGACTTTGTTGTGACATAAAGCTGCTGGTTGTGACATATTTCTACTATTCTCCTTGAAATTCTGTAGCGACACACAAAAACTACATCGCGACAGAGAATCCTGCATTTGCCACTTTTTTTCTTATTTTCTTGTTGGAATTATCTCGTTTTCAATAAAAATTTGCAAAACACAAATTTGGTGAATATTCTACAATTTAGCATTAAAAATATATCTCAACTGCTAAAAATATGCCACAAAAATGGATTAAAAATAGATGAGTTTAGGACTTATCAAATTCCCTCAAACTTAAAGTTTTATTTGTCCCAAGCAAAGAAAAGAAAATTTTATTTATCCTCAAACAATTTAGTTTTTATTTTTAAGGACATTTTTCTGTTGAATCCTCAATTGGGCAGGAAACATAAGTCAGTTGTAAAATTATTTCTAAACATGTTTCCATCTAGAATCAGGAAGATTTTTAATTAAGTTCACTAAACAGCCAAATAATTCATATAGTGTCAACAATTCAATCACTCAACCCTGATTTGTGAGTGTGTTATGGTCATCTCTCTTTTTCCTTGGCAGATTAGTTAATCTCCTGGGATAATACTCAGTTAGCACACTTCTCCTTCATTCTTACAAATTTCATGCTTGTTCGTCATATTAATCTCCACTAATGTACATATTATCACCACCTTCAGGATCAAATAGATTTTTAGGCTTGTAATGTGGTTTAGGTAATTCGCAGATAATAAGATATCTAGGGCTTAATTTACCCGCATCATTGACAACTTCTAGTACTATTGCCTTAATGTGGTATCCCTTGGATTTCTTTTTATTTCAAGTTTCTAACCTTCCCATCGTATTTCAGTAATCTTCGCATATTCTCCATCAGGGTATCTTTTCTTTTTTCATCGACTCACACTCGTAATATAACTTCTTCCTTATCTTAGAAGCTTTTTCACTCTTTTCATCCCTCACCAAGGTTTATGGAATGGTGCAATGTTGCCTTTTAAGCTTTCTTACCTCCTCCCTTAACGAACTCAGGGTCAAGAACTCCCATACCAATTGGCATTAGGATACTAGGGTGTCAACATCCCTAAGAACTTAATTGTTCATGGGAGGAAGGCTACAAGACTAAACTCATTCTTCCTTGATGTTTCTTTCACAAATTCTTCTTAATTCTCTTCATATCTTCTCATGTCAATGAACTTTTTCTTTCTAAAACCCTTTTATCCTTCTCTACAACTTAAAATAATATTCTAAAACTTGTCATTTTTTTGTCATTGATGTATTTTGTCTTGTAACTGGCAAATAAGAGTTCTTATCGTAGGATTATGTTTAAGGAAGGAATCGACTTCTATTTATCGTTGATGATGAGATTGGCTATCGCTCAAATAAGGAACTAGTGTATGCTTATACATATCATAGGGTAGGCTTGGAAGGCTCAAACTCTAAGGATGACCTTTATAATTTCCCGTTAGTGGTATTCCCTAGGATTTCGCTTCGACTAATAATCTAATGTTCTGTAATATTGAGAGATTAATGGATGGATCCCGTGAAGATGTCCTCCTAATCTGCACACTTGCTCTCAGAAAGTTACATTTGACCATGTGCAAGGCATATCGAATTTTTACAAACTAAACCATTTACAAAAAAACATAATTATAGGTTTTATCTTCGTTCCATCAATTTGTTGCACCTTCCTATTCTCAAGTTCAACATATTTATTAATATTCTTACAACTTTCCTTTTTCAAATTTTCTCATCCTACCCCAATGCATCTATCAAATTGCTTATTTGGTTCCAGGATATGTTTATGTGTTGTTTAACAAGTCAAAAAGTTCATTTAAATCAGACATTCAGTTCAGAGAAATTTAACACAACCACAATTTCATCCCTTCAACACAAATGACATTATGCAATATAGTCCTTCCACTCATTTCATACTTGTAAAAACACATATAATCATCAAACAATCTCTATTCAAATACGAACAACAAATCTCATTCTTCACCCACTATCATTCATCAAGATATTCAAAATGCATCCAAACAATGAGCAAAATGAAGCTATTTACAATTTTTTGCTTCAAAACAAACTTCAACTGTGCATTATCATTAAAGAACAAGTTAGGGACAAAGAAGAACTCCCCCTTGTAATACTTCTGCATAGTGATTTTTGAGAAATAATGCTTCCAATTAAAATTTATCTCTAATATAGCTTCATTGTTCTGAAAAATAAAAAAAATTACAAAATAAAATCTCTAGAAAAATTAAAACTAGTACTTCAAACACTCAAAATTTAACAAAATTAATATAACTATAAAAATTAAAATTATGCTTAGGTCAAGCCCCAAGAAGCTGTACTTCCGCTTAATGTTTTTACTTAGACATTTGTCTGCACATCTCAATTTCAACAAAATTCTCTTCTAAACTGATCTCAACTTCATCTAAGTTCCTCTAATTCACCGCTACTCTTCCGATCACAACCATTCAATCCTTCGGATTCTTTCATCAGGTCACTAGAATGCATCCTTAGTCGATTTTGCATGACTAGAGCCGCCCACTCTACCGAGTCCCATATTTTTCAAAGAGGCGTTGGTATCGGGCCTGGAAACACAACTTGTGTTTGCTCGAATGCCGCTAGCTCAAGAACCTTGCTCATGTATGTTCAACAGCCTCTTATTTTCCCCCATGAAAGCAAGCATCTAGTCCTCAAATGAATTAGATCTCCTTAGCCCTTGATTTTCTGCTCTCTGTCCTGCTAGCTGTTTTTGTTGTTGTTGTTATTGGAACCTAGGTGAGGCATGGTATTGCTGCAGATTTTGTCCAGGTCTTTGACCTTGTTGTGCTCCTCCACCATATGAGAAGTTCTCATGGTTCTTGAAAAGGTGTGTAAGTGAGTGGGTAAGTCGAGGTTAGCTAAAAGTGTGGGCCCTATTCATCGAGGCATTATGCCTCTCAACTCGTAGGACCTCATGGGTTAGTCCCTCATCAACACTCTTTCTTTTCTCCTTCATCTATTATCCCACTAAGCAAGCAGCATTCTTCTCTCATTATTTCCAAGCCTGCTCATTAATGCATCCAACTCGCTTTCTCTACGGCAACATTCGATTAAGCCCACTACACCACTCCCCTCAGTCCGTCGCTCCCTGAAGATTCAAATGCAGCTTGTAGTTACATTTCAAGTGTTGTCTTCAACGCCTACCTTACCCCTCAAAGACTTCTTCTTTGAAAGCCCCAATACAGTCGCATCAATTATACCCTATATTAACTCATGGAATGGCAGAAAATATCCATAAGGAGTGGCTTCAAATCTATTCCATGCATAAAAATTTTTGAGTAGTCTCTTGTATCTCTCCCATGCATTGTGGAGAGATTTCATCCTCCCGTTTCAAGACGACTATACTTCTCATTTTCTTCGTAAGTCAAGGTCAGGGAAAATCGCCCATACAGCCTCCACCAATTCTTCCAAATTTGTCACTGATCCAACAAGCAGTGACTAAAACCAAGTTGTTGCCACATCTCTCAATGAAAAGGGAAAGAGCTGCAGCCTGATCACTTATGGTCTAACCCCATTTAACTTGACTGTATTGGCCATCCTCATGAATCTTCCCATATGCTCATTGGGGTCTTTAGAAGGATGACTAGTAAACTAGTGCTGCTGTACCATAGTGATCAAAGCTGGCTTCAATTCAAAAAATTGTCAGTTTCTATGGAAGGTCGTTTCACGTACAGAATATTCATCTCGAATAACATGCCTCCAAAATTCTTCCATAGCTTATTTACCTTGACGTATTTCTTCTCATTTCTTCTAATAGGCTGCGCCTTTATCTTTGATTTGCCATACTTTTAGATTCAGCACTTCAGACTTTCCTTAAATTCTCAGTTGTTCTCAATTTTGTATCCAAAGGCAAAGAATCGCTTTTTGGTTTTCAGGCATTTACTATCTTCCTGAAATGGAAACACATTGAGATCAAATGAAATCTGTGGGAAACAACTATGATAGTTTTGGCTCATAAAATATTTTTAGTAGCTTATTAAGCTACTGCAGTTAAAAACTAATTTTGTGTTTTTCATTTATTTATGATAAAATAAAGAAAATTTCCAAATTAGACTCCTTCGTTAGAATATTGATCTTTAAATTCATCAATCCATCCTCAAGAATCCAAGCTTAAAAACTTGTCGACCAATTTTCGACACACTACCAACGACTAACTAAAGTCCACTCAAGAATCCGCGCTCAAAACTTGTTGACCAAATTTTCCGACACGGCTACTAAAGACTAACTAAAGTCCCAGATAACGGTGCCAAAAACTTGTTGACCGATTTTTTTGTATAGACCAAATTTTCCAAGTAATTAGCACTCATGCAAAAGACTAAATAAAGTCTTTGGCAATGTCACCAAAAACTTGTTAATTGTCTAATTTATCCTTAAAATATGTGTTTATCCTTTTTGTAAACTAGATTCATTAAAAATTGTGTTTGGTCTAAATCATTGCAAGTGCACATGTCCTACAAGTAATAAAAGTGGAATTTTTTAAGTCAAGATATCGTTCCCACGAGGATTGATGATAAATCACAAGACTAACTACCCTAACTACTCAAGATCCTTACTATTTGAACTCCAATATTAAGATGATTAGAGAACAAATAAAATAATACTAAAATAATTTCTTTAGTATACATAAAAAACTATCAATAAGAATGGAAATTGAGAGTTCATCGAGTGAGACAACATCGAAAATAGATCAATGAATAATTGTCAATTTCAGATTATTTTAAATCATCATAGTTACTACAAGCTGGAAAGCCTAATTTGTCAAAGATGCATCAGGGTTTAGTTTGATTTCCTCCTTAACCATACCTTTCACTAATTAGAGATTCATGTTCATTTCTAACCATGGATCTAATCAGTTACCAGAAGATATAATCCACTTTCTAAGATTTGTATTTTTCCTTTTCAATACTTCACACCTAAATCTTAAGACTGAAGAATTCTTGCCCCCATAGACAGGATATTGTAAGCCTTCTCCAATTTAGATGTCACCTCATCCTTCAATACCGATGAAACTCTCCATCTCCTTGATCAGATCTTTGGTAACACCGGATCATAATACTTTCATTAGAAAAAGGAGAAACCTCTGAGCGATTAAACTGATACTTCATCAAACTATCCTCAAACCATGAGTAAGTTAGTGATCTATCTGAGTAATCCTTCAGAGTTCATTAGTTCCATAGTATTAGTCTACCATACCCACAAAGAACTGCTCTATACCCTCAGGATTCTCAACTGCGGTCACGCAGAGGGCCTCCCTGAAATCGTATAAAGATATTAATACTTTGCTCGGGGTACACGCATCAGTACTTGGAACAATTAAGTTAAAAAATAATGGCTCAATCAAATAAATTCAAGAATTTAACCACATGCCTTCCACTTGTGTAGAAAAATAACAATCATCATCTACCAATTCCCAGAGGGAGCTCAACCTTTCAAAACTGGTTCACTCATATCAGTGACTAACTAATCAGGAAAATTCACTGAAATTGTAAACGAACTAAAATAAATGAACTCCAGAAAATTTTCCAAACTCCATTTTATTCAAAATAGTAATGAAAGAGAAAATTTTACAATAAATTCTAGCTCGAAGCTGCACATCAGTTCATTACTCAACTCTAGAAAATCAAAAGAAAACTAACTAAAAACTACGCTGAAACTAAATCTACTAAAAAGGAAATAAAAGAAAAAAATAAAAGAAAAATAATATACAAAGAGACTTCAACTACCCAGAAGTCCTAGAATTACTAAAGCCCCGCACAATGCCCTAGATAGTCTATTTACGACTTTCCGTCAGTCGCACTTCAAAAACTGCGGTCATGATCCCCGTACATATTCGCACAAATTGGTCGCTTTGTCTTTACATAGAAAATTATGTCACGACAGAGTTTTTAGTTCACTGGCTTCGCTCACAGAGTCTCACAATTTCTTCTCACGCGGGAACCTACTGAGCTTTTTCTCGTCTGGTCGCGACGCACTTTAACAATGTCATGACATAGTTTTGATGCAGTAGTTTTGTTCTTGTCGCGACAAGGTTGTCTTGTGTCGCGACATAAAATTTGTTTTAACATGCCTTTTCATGCTTTTCTGCTTCTGGAAACTATCACGACATGAATTTCTTTGTCGCGACAAGCATTTTCACCTTCAACACCTTTACTTTGTCGCAATATAGTTTTCTATGTAGCGACATTCTTTCTGTTGTTCTTACAACTTCGTCAGATCGAAGTTTTCTTATGTCGCGATAAAACTTCTTTGGTTACTTAACAATCTCCTCGTCAGAATAAGGTTTTCTTCATTCACGATGTACTTTCTTCCTGGCCCCGTCATCGAATTAAGCCATAGACATAGAAATCTTCACGAGACATACTAATTTCGCTAATCTCGCCTTCTTTCAATTTCCATCGCAGCCGAATTTTCTTCTATCGTAATAGAATTCCTATCACTCGCAGCCTTTTTTATCATTGCGGACAAAAATCCTTTTTCATGACATAGATTCTGCCTTCGCCATTATGTTGCAACATAAAAATTCTTTATCGCAATAGTCTTCTTATATCGTTTCTCAACCCTCATTACCTACAGATTTCTTTGTTGGGCGCATGTGAAGTTCACCTTAACCTCATGTTTTGTTTGTCGCGACAAAAACCGTCTTTGTCGCCATAAAGTCTTGTTGCCCTTTATTGTGAACTCTGAATTTTATGTCGCGACAGACTTTTTCTTGTCAATGCATACAAATCCTTCATCGAGTCGTCCCATGCCGAAAACTTCGCTGCGAACATAAAAACACTCTGGCCGCACCAATCAGGTTTATACCACATTTTCATCGCTGACAGAGTGTCTTTTGTCGCGACAGAGTTCATCTGATAATATTTATTCTTTTATGTTGCGACAGAGTAAGGATTGTCGCGACAAAGTTCTTCTGCTATTTGCCTTGATCAATGTTGCGATAGAGTAAAAAGTGTCGCGACAAACTTCTTCACACTCTTCTCAAGAATGTCACGATTAAAACTCTTTGTCAGGACAAAGTTCTATTTCCTCCTCGACTTAACTGACTTTGTCAAGATAAAGCTTACCGGATGCGACATATTTATGTCGTTTCCTCCTTGAAATTCAATCGCGACACAAAAACTATGTCACACAGAATTCGTGATTTACCACTTTTTTTTTTTTTGCTTACTGAAATTATCTATTTTTCAATAAAAACCTGCAAAACACAAATTAGGTGAATATTCCATAATTTAGCATTAAAAATATATATCAACTATTAAAAATATGCCAAAAAAAGGATTAAAAATAGATAAATTTAGGACTTATCAGAAGGAGCCTTGCAAGAGACGACCAGTTCCACCCCTATATCAGACTCAAGAAGGTAGACACATTTGTGGTAGGAATCCGCCATGTGCATAAATACGGCCAAGTTAAGTAAGGGAATCCTCCTACCTGTTGCCCGATTAGTACCCAAATAAGGCTATTTTGGAAATTACTTATCAAGAGTTTTAAAGACTTTTTTCAGATACTAATCAACTTAAATAACCTAATTGATAATATCGAGGTCCCTGGCCATATCGATCACATTTTGTAGCTATTTTTGTAGTTTTGTAGGCCAAATACCTCATTATCTTCAATCCGATTCAAACACGATGAACCCGAGCCGAATTCGAAGATGCATGATCGAACCAGAGGAGATTTGGAGCAAAAATGCAGAAGAGAAGGAAGGCACAGTGGAAATTTAGGTTGCGAAATTTCGCAACCTGCGAAATTTCGCAACACCGCCTCCCACCGACCGCTGACCCGCTTTGTTCGCTTGCACAACCCGTCTCTTTAAGTACTTTTGCCCTTATACATTTTTGTAATTTCCTTGGTACAGAGCACCTATATAGCTCAGTCAACCTTGTAACATCAATCAATCTTTCAATCCATCAATAAACTTTGGCGCCAAGTTTCCCCTCCTCCCGCTGCCTGGATTTTCTCTCCTTTTTCCTTCACTTTCTTCCATTTTCTCACAAGCCAAACACCCCTTGATGATGAGAAATCAAGGGATGTTCGGCTAAAACCCCCTCATCCTTGAAGGGGAAGGCCACTGGGTGCCAGTTTTAAGGTAAACTAATTGTTCTGCGCTTCATGTGAGCATTTATGGGTGTTTATGTTCCTACTTCTTTTCACAATAGGTTTAAATCTTCTCAAACATGCCCCGACTAACCTCGTATTCGCAGCTGAGTTCAATGGATACTTATCACTAGATCCACTGATATCCAGTTAGTTGTCTTCTATTAGTTACTGTAGGGCAGGTTCAGGAGATGTGTCCTCACCGTCTAGGAACATTTATGCTCATTAAATGCCATTTTTCAAAAGGAAAACTTTTAAGGTCTAGCTTTTATGGCCAAACATAGATCCGATTCGGGAAATGACTATAGGTTATCCTCCCCAACGCGAGGAAAAGGACCCGAGGACATTACAGTTGCCTTAGGACCCTAAGCCCAGTGGCCCGAGACTTCAAGGAGTTCTTTTTCTAATTTTTATTTTAATTTATTTTTCGCTCAACCATTCACCCACACCGTTCTTTTTTTACACAAATCCCAAATCCAAAGAGGGAAACACAATTTTCAATCCACCGCAACTCTTCTCTCACGAAGAAAACTAACTCTCGTGTTTCACCTCAGATCACTATAACGCAAAGAGCTCTCGCTTACTGCAAAGAGGGAACCCCAAGATACAAATTCTTGTTGATTCGGCACACCTACTTGCATTACTCGAATCAAATGGCGCCACAAATTGAGGATGGTACCTCAGTGAGAAAGAGAGCTATGAACTTGTGATCCACATCACAAGTATCGTGAATTTCATTTCTTTATTTTACCATTTTTCCCATTCGCAGCTCACCGCAGGGGAATTTCGGGAGTTTTGCAACGCTCATAAAGATTTTTCCTTGCTTTTATTTTAACTAACATTAACCTTCGTAGTCTCGTTGTTGGTTTCTCGCTTGCTCAGGTGTTCATAGCCTACGCATGGGACAAACAATGCAGCACTTCTGGGAAAGGCTTAGTGCTTCGCTTGAACAGTGGGTGTGAAATCGCTTGCACAATAACTGACTGAGCCCCACCGAAGAGCAAGAGAGCCAACAGGGGTTCAAAGGAGCCCAATGCCTACAGTCAATGAGGGATCACATACACCCACCATGGGTGAGTTCACCTCACGCATTATACCCCCACACGAGGATATGGCGCGGAGGCCTTATCTGGTGCCCTTGCTCCCAACTTTTCATGAAAATCCATACACACACATTCGGGATTTTGAGGAAGTTTGCACAACTTTCAAAGAGGGTGCAACCGATATGGAGCTGCTGAAGTTGAAAGCTTTCCCTTTGACCTCAAAGACAAAGCCAAAATTCGCTTAATTCACTAAGGCCAAGGACCATCGTGAACCGGGCGCAGCCAAGCAGGTGCGCACTTCAAGAAGTTCTTCAATGCCCACAAGACCAACAATTTGAAGAGGCAAATCTCCACCTTTGTAGCTCATAACAGTGAAAAATTTTATCAGTGCTGGGAAAGGTATATGAAGACCATCAGTGCCTGCCCTCACCATGGCTTTGATACCTGGATGCTGGTAAATCACTTTTATGATGGGATGTCCCCTGTTATGAAGCAATTGTTAGAAACCATGTGGGGACTTCAGCAAGAATCCGTGATGGTCACAGATTTCAACTATGTGGTCAAACCTCCAAGGGATGGGATGAAATAACCCAAGGGAGTAGAGAACAAGACACAACAAACCAAAGGGAGGCATATACCACCGCTGAGGATGTGAACTAAAGGTTAAGTCATTCACCCCACTGCATGATGAAGAACTTGAAGGAGAAATCGCCAGGAGGTACTCGGCAATGGATCAAATTACTGCGGTTCCCTCCAACCATGCTTCACTTGCCAATCCACTGGTCACCAAGGAGAGCATCATTCAATTTCTCCTCGCGAAGGGGATTCATGGTCGAACATACAAATGTCGTGGCCAAAATAAGCCACCCTGGCGCCCAAAGATGGGCAACACCTACAACTCCAACCTGGAAGAAATCCACTCCCAACCTTCCTCGAAGCCTAAACCTCCAAAAGATTCCCCTGTGTGCACAAAGAAGAAGAATAAAAGATGTGGGTCCAATTCTCGAAGAAGAAGCAGCCACTCACTTTTATCAATTACATAAAGCTATCATGAATTGAGCAAGGTGGTGGAATTTTGGTAGAGGGAGCATAAAACTATTAATGCTCATTGAACCCAAAGAATAGAAAATGTATAAAGCTCCATGAACAAAAGAATTGATAGTCCTACAATAGCCTCAACAAAAAATCGATAATTCGGCAGCCATCCATCACAAGTCTCGACCCAATCAAAGAAGAGGAAGGAGCAAGGGACATTCCTCCCAAACACCTAACTCATGGAGTGCATGAATTAAGTTATACGAGTGAGCCTGCACCAAAAATGGATGAAGTTAAGGCCATTATCACCTTTGAGGAGTGGTAAGGAAACCGGCAGCCATGCCTCAAACCTGCTGGAGAGACCAGAGAAGAAGAGGAAGTAGAGCCAGAACACATATTCATTAAAGAAGATTCGATGAAGAAAAGCATGCCTCCTCCATTTCCCCAAGCACTAAGAGGCAAAAAGAAGGCCTCCAAGCAAGAAGGCATCCTGGAAGTGCTAAGGCAGGTAAAGGTGAACATCCCACTGCTTGACATGATCAAACAGTTCCATCCTATAAGCAATTTCTAAAGGACTCAGTACGCCAAGAAAGGGTCGGGTATCGACAAGAAGGCCTTCCCGATCAACAAGTCGGCCCACCATCCAAAGGCAAAACCTTGGTGAAATACAAAGATCCAGGATCCCACCATCTCAGTCAACATTGGAGGGATTTCCAGATAGATAAGGCATTGCCGGATTTAGAGCCACGTCAACTCCACCGCCATACTCAGCTACATGCGCTTAGGCTCGAGCTGAAGCCTACCAACATCACCCTATCCTTGAATGATCATCAAGAAAAATCCAAAGTGAATAGGAGGATGTTTCGTGAAGGTGGATAAGTTTTATTATCCGGGTAGACTTCGTGGTTCCCCCGATACGAGCCTGTAGCAGAGGGCTATAACCAAGTGCCCATCATACTTGGGAGGCCATTCTTGGCCACATCTAATGCCATAATCAACTGCCGTAATGGAGTCATGCAGCTCTTCTTTGGCAATATGACCCTGGAGCTCAACATTTTTCACCTGAGCAACAAGCTTAAGTCATCAGAGGGTGAGGAACAGAATTCAGATGAAGTATGCCTGAGTGGTACAAGTGTGGGAAAACACAGTGCACAAGAACTGCAGGAAGAACTGATGAAGAACAATGAAGAAGTTAATGAAAAACCAACCATACCTTGGGCCACTCCTCTGCAACAAAGGATCCACAACCACCACCGTAGAGTTGTGATGCTTAACACAGCTGGAGCGTGTTTGATTCAACTACAAAGACACTCACTACAAGCATGGAGGAGCTTCTCCTCCCTAATTTCATGAAACCTCAAGGCTACACAAGAGGGAGTGGCTTCTCGCAAGATCCCGTGTCACCGGATTTCTTTTTGTTAGAATTCTATTTACTCGCTTTAAGTTAGTTTTAAGTTCTCGTTGTCGATACTTTTGTGTTCGGGTTGTTTCGCTTGTTTTTCTTTTCAAAATTTTTCTTTTGCAAGTTTAATTTCTCACAAATTTCGTTTTCAGGTCACAGGGTCAGTAGCTGAGCTGAAGAGCAAGTTTTTGGGCCTGGAAATTTCCAGGTTACAAATTTTCGCAACCTGTGGGATTTCGCACCATGCGAAATTTCGCAGGGTGCACTATTCATCATCCCTGCTGCAATCCTTCGTTTCTCGCGCCTGTCATGAATTCCCCCTAATTTTTTTAGCTATCCCATTAATGGAAATTTATAACCATTAATGGGAAAGACCTTTCACCTACCCCCTCCCCCTATATATAAACCCCTTTTAATTCCTTCCTATTCATTCCACTCAAGCTCAGCTTCGAAACTCCTCCTCTCAACTCGACCTCCCTCCAAATTTCAAAGAACGGCGAAGACTGGGCTCATTCTTACGTCGCGGCACGCCGACACTCCTCCCTCGTCGTCCGCCCCACCCAGAGCACTCACAAGAGTCCCAAAGACTCCCGCTGCTGGTCGAGCCTCCGACGCCCGGCCCCTCGCGAGCCGCCGCTCCCCGCAGCCGCCGCCGCCACTTCCCCGCCCTCGCCGGCCACGCAAGGCGCGCTACTGGGCTGCTGGCCGGAAGTGGCTCTTCCTCCGGCCCCCGCCGAGGAGATTACACCGGTTCACCCATTCCGCCCGCCCATCGCGATCCCCGGCCGCCCGGAGGGCCCCACCGCCCCAAGAAGTGCCTGGGACTTCGTGCACCTCGCGAGACCCCAGTGCCACCCTCACAGATCGGGGCATCACTGAGCCCTGACCTATCCCCGCATCCATTATCGCGCCTTACTTCCATTGCAGCCGTCCCGGAATGTCGACCGCAGTGTGAGAGATCTCGCACGGGAGAGGCTTACACATCTCCCTGCATTCGCCGAGGACCCTGAGCTCCGAGAGACCTCTATGCTCCTCATGCGTAGATACACTGTAGCCGCTCACGACGCGCCGTCGATATTTTTGTCTCTAGTCATCGTAGTTTTATCACACAATGATCGCTGAAGCAGAGGCCAACCCGACCGGCTCCCGTATTTTTTCATCGACTACCGGGCCAGTGATACTTCGGCCTCCGACATCACAACTCCGCTCTCCATCCGCAGCGGTCCTCGCCATCCAGCACTATGGGACGCATTCCATCCTCGACTAGGAGATGGTCCGCCTTCTCCATGGACACTACCGGCTGGACTATATTGTTCAGAGGCAGCTCCCCTGCAACAAGATGCTATTGATAGACCATATATTGCGTTTAACTGGTTCGCCCAACACATCGTTTGTGAGGAGATGAGCCATTTCTGAGGCTTCAGATCATAGCTTCAGGGATTTCGTTCACCCTATGGAGATTGATCATGACGTCCTTGTTCCACTGAGGACAGTGGTTCACCGTCTGAGTCTCGCCCCGAAGCCGAGTCCACGCCTCCTATTTCCGCGACTTATGCAGTGCCGGAGCACACTCCGCTCCCGATCGAGCCCCCCGATCGGGAGTGTCATCATGCACAGGAGGCCACTCCATCGTTGATCGGCAGTAGCCATGCCTCGCTTCATCTTCCGCCGACTGGGCCGAGGACCAGCCTTCACGTTGATATTCCACCGAGGACCCGCCCTCAGGTGTAAAGACACCGAGAGCCTCCTACCCAGCCTTCTTCTGGCCTTCCGCATCAGTTCCTCCGGGAACACCCACTACGCCTCAAAGACTTTCGCTCCTGGGTGTTCCCCATCCCTTTAGAGCCCCAGCCCCCATGCCCACTCCGCCTATCTGCCAGATATAGCCGGGGCCGAGCACCAAGACCGCCCTCAACAATACATTACCATCTCCACCAGGGACTTTCTGACTATCATGGAGGCAGTCCGCACGTTCTCCACCACTTCGGCTTCATTTGCAGCTGCCCATGCCACCCTCGCAGATAGGATGACTCGCACTGAGGCTAGCATGGCTCAGACCAGCGCCATTCTAGCACAGAATCAGGCCATCCTCATGCAGATCCAGAGTCACCTGGGCCTCCCTGTAGTCTCTCCTTATGTCCCCGCCAGCCTCCGCTACCCCCTCCCCGCCAGATCAACTCCCTCCACCACCAAATTTCGCAGATCTCCGGATGTACCGCACCGCAGCTAAGATCAACCACTCCATCAGTAACACCTCACCGTCTAAAATGAGGATGATTCTTCATCGCCCGGCTAATCGAGGGTAGCACTTCCTCCACTAACTTTCCAATCTACACCCCATCGCGATAATGGCATACTCGGGTCAGGGGAGAGTTAGTGTCGAAGTGATGTTCATACCGCGATTTCAGCTTCTTTTGTACCACCGCCAAGAAAGCCCATTAGACAGCACGGCTTCGTTGTATACTTCATTTTGAAAAAGCTGAAAATTTTTGGTGAAAATACACTCGCTATATATTTCATACAGCTCCATGTTTCTACTCTTTTGCAACCAATTTTTTGCCCCTATTTTTTTTGTATGGTTTGCCTCTCCTGTGAATTGAAAAACTGAAATACTGCATAATACTATCAATGCTAGACTAGTTCCATACATGATCGAAGCCGCTGTCGAGTCAAGACCCTGGTGTTCAACCTTGTCTTCCACCATTAGCTAACCAAACACACAAGGCACTTCGCTTTTCTTCATTAGGGCCGAGAAGCCGTGACACCCCTTACTTTCAAAACCCCAACTTCGCTGGACGACTTTAATAGGTTAAGGACCCCATGAGTTAAGGCCAACGTGTCTCTAAAAAGAAAAAGAAAAGAAAAGAAAAAGAAAAACAAAACAAAAAGAAAAGAGAATAGTGCCGCGCGCTTGTCTTGAAACCCGAAAGGTCCTGAGGGGTCTACTGGCGAAGCCTTAAAGCCCGGTGCCCTAAACTAATCGGGTTGGAGCCACCGACTCTACAAGGTTTCGCTACGGGTGGACGTGGGTGAAGCTTAGCGAGTTGTGCTGGAATTCTTGAAATCATCTGAGTCCGGTGAAACTCGTAGGATAGTGGTCGAAAGATCCACTGACGCCCTAAACCTTACTGTCGGGTCATCTATGATCCGCTACAACGGACTCGGGTGAAGTCGAAGTTCTCGCATTGCATCCTACAATACAGGCAGAAGAAATAAGAGTGGAACCGATCTATTTAGGTTATCACAGTCAAGGCATAGGCAGAAACTTGTCAGGGAGAGCAGCCTAATAGCCTTATCGTAAAAACCGATCACCCAAACACTTAGATTTGCAGTCTCGTGCTGGATTTCCTCGAATGAACGCCGCTTCGAAACTGCTCTGTATGGCATTTATTCTCCCAAGTCGGTTTTTGCGTAGTCCTAATTTTCATACCGAGGGTAGGGCATTACTTACACACACACTTTAAACAGACAAATCTTTCGATACACATACCGCATGATCTTCTTTCTTATCATCGCTAAGGGACTAGCAATGTCTATTTCGGGGAGTGATTACATCAAATAAGGTTATTGAGTTCCCGTTTATTGTAGGTTTTAAGCATTTTTGTATAATTAATCAACTTAAATAACCCAATTGATACATCGAGGTCCCTACTTGCTACCGATCACATTTTGTAGCTATTTTTATAGTTTTCAGAAGTTAAATAATTTACATTATCTTCAATTCGATTCAAACACGATGAACCCAGCCGAATTCAAGACGCATGATCGAATGATTTGTGCCACAAAGAGGTGTTCCGAATCAACAAAATTTATATCCTGGGTCCTCCTACCGGCCGTAGTAAAGCTACTCGGCAAAGATAATGCCTCTGTGGTCGAACTCAGGGATGGGTTTTCTTCATACAAATGACTCACAGTTGATTGAAATCAGAATTTCAGCTGGATTGGGGGTGTTGTTAAAAACAAAGGGTGTACGGTGGTTTGCAGGCCGAAAAATAAAATGGGAAGAGGTAAGAAAAAGAACTCCTCAAGCACTGGGCTACCGGCTCGAGGTCCTAAGGCGACCGAGAGGTCCTCAGTTCATTTCCCTCGCATTGGGAGGACGACCTATAGTCATTTCGAACCTGGATCTTTCATTTAGCTTTAAAACTAAACCCTAAAATTTTTCCTTTTGAAAAATAGCATTTGCTTATCATTCATGGTCCCCAAGAAAGAAAAATATTTCCTCGATCTACCCTACAACGACCATAAAGACAACTAACCGAATATCGTTGGATCTATAATAAGCATCCACTGAACTCCAAAAGATTGCCAACACTGGTCAATCAGTAAGTAACATACATGATTTTAAACCTAGTGTGAGAGATAGAAACGTAAATGACAACAAATGCATGTGTTAAAAACAGAGGACCAGCTTATCTAAATCCAAAACCCAAGAGTCCCTCTTCAAGGATGAAGGTTTTAGTTAACCATCCCTGAGTTGTCATCCCTCAAGGGTGCCTGGGCAAAACAGAAAGGGAGAGAAACGAGAGAAAATGGAGAGAAGAAGAAAACTGTAGTCTCTCACTTTTATTAATCGACCAAACACTTAACAAGATCTAGTCTTCGGGGGGCTTTATACCAAACCTCTTACCAAATTACAAAAAACATCCCAAAATCTATTACAATCTAGCAAAGTGGAAGAAACCATAAGAGTCAAAAAGCAAAGACGGCAAGATGAAGGAACAAAGTATCGGGAGGGGATTTGAACAAGAGCGCAGGGAAAAGCATTCCCCAAGAAAGGCTCCATTTTTCTTCACTTTTTGCTCTTCTTTCCTTCTGGGATTTGATCTACAACAATGAGTTCAACTCGGGTTCTTCGTGTTTGAATTGACTCGATAATTTTGGCCTGATTATCTTGAAAAAACTACAAAATTAGACACAAAATGCGATCAGTAGAATAGTAGGGACCTTAATGTGCAAATCGGGTTAATTACGCTGATTAGTACACAACAAGTGCTCAAAACCTTAAATAAACAAGGTTCAAAATAGCACTTTTTGAGCACTAATCATTGAACCAAAGGAGATTTGGAGCAAAAATGCAGAAGAGAAGGAAGGCATAGTGGAAATTTGGCAGGGTTGCGAAAATTCGCAACCTGCAAATTTTGTAGGTTGCGAAATTTCGCAACACCGCTTCCCCCGGGCCACCGCTGACCGCTTTTGTTCGCTCGTACAAATTTCCGCTTTATGTAATTTTGGTTCCTTTATACATTTTTGTAATTTCCTTGGTACTGAGCACCTATATAGCTCGGTCAAGCTTGTAACATCAATCAATCTTTCAGTCCATCAATAAAATTTGGCGCCAAGTTTCCCCTCCTCCCGCTACCTGGATTTTCTCTCATTTTTCCTTCACTTTCTTGCATTTTCTTACCAGCCAAACACTCGATGATGAAATCAAGGATTTCGCTTAAAACCCCTCATCTCAAGTGGGAAGGCCACTGGTGCCATTTTTTTTGAGGTAACCACCGCTTCTCTAGCGCTTCATGAGCATTTATAGGTGTTTACATTCGTTTCACAATAGGTTTAAAACTTCAAAACATGTCCCGACTAACTCAGATTCGCAAGTTTTTGGTTCCAAGTGGATACTTATCACTAGATCCACTGACATCCTCAAGAAGGTCTCCTATTAGTTATTGTATGTGCTCGTGAGATGTGTCCTCACAAAGCCGGGGAAAATGATATATGCTCATTAAATGCCATTTTTTGAAAGGAAAACTTTTAAGGTCCAGCTTTTATGGCCAAACATAGATCTGGTTCGGGAAATGACTATAGGTTATCCTCCCTAACGCGAGGAAAAGGACCCGAGGACATTACAGTTGCCTTAGGACCCAAAGCCTAGTGGCCCGAGACTTCAAGGAGTTCTTTTTCTAATTTTTATTTCAATTTATTTTCCGTTTTCAACCAGTCACCCACACTGTTTTTTTTACACAAATCCTTAACTCTAAAGAGGAAACACCATTTTCAATCCATTGCAACTCTTCTATCATGAAGAAAACCCATCCCCGTGTTCCTAATCTCTAGACCACCATACTGCGCAGGCTCCGCTACTGCAGTAGGAACCCCACGCCAAATTTTGTTGATTCCCAGACACCTACTTTGCATGCGACCGGCTGTCCCCCAAAAGAGGGTGTCCCTTCCATCACAATCTCTTCATAGTCTTTACTTCCATTTTTAGTATTCCGAAAGTCGGGACCAGCCTTTCCAAAGGTTTGAGGATGAAGGCTCAGCTACTAGTTGAATTCAGATTCTCCACGATGTACTTCCCAAATTTCCATACCTATGCCCATTGGCTTTGATTTTCGTAAAATCGGGCCACACTTAACTCGCCATGAAGGCAAGATTCATCCGATGTGTTTTCTTGATTCGAGACCACCATGTGTCATCGGGCTTTGATTGTCTCCCACCACTAAACCCTTTTCGTCAGACTGCTGCTTCTGAGCTCTCAGTCTCTGGGATCGCTGTAAGATAACTCCGACAAGCAGCAACCTCGCAAACAAACAAATTTCACAAAAGGAAACCAACAAGCCACTGAACATAAAAAAAGAAAGGGCTTTCAAAATAAGAATAAAACATAAATAAATGCCACCGCAAAGAGGTCGTTACTGACGGCCATCGCTATATTCTTATATTCCTCCACAGGGCCAAGCCTCCCTTATGGAGGAAGTATGCTCCAGGCTCGGGCGTGCCTAAGAAATTATCAATCGATGGGAGCCATTCAACCGGGGCGAATCCCCGGCTGCCCATTTGGAACAACTATACCCGGCAATGCTTTGGATGCCAGTAGAGGTACGGCCGAGGGGAAGGGTGAAAAATATGTCATTTCGATCCCTGCCTACGCCAGAAGAAGATCTCATGCAAAGGCTGAAGACTCGCATGACACAAGAACCGCAACTTCTATCCGCCTAAGGAGTTGGTATGTTCACAACTGTTATGCACCATTCTAGTATCATTATCGAGTCATTGCTTTATTCTAAGGTGTTCTTTTGCAGGCTGTTACGGCTATCCGAAACATGACCTACCAACATCAAGAGTTCTAGACTTGACTGAGGGATGTGAAGAGGTTGCGACTCTATGCCTAATCAGTTGTTTCTGACCACAGGGCGCTAAGTGCTTCCCTAGCTGAGGTGGAATCAAGCTCCAGGCGCTGGGAGAATGAGGCCAAAGAAAGCGTTGAAAAGATGGCCCGAGTTGAGGCAGAGAGAGATGCTGCTCTCCATGATGCCTCGATTACCCGTACGGATGCCGATGCGCTAAGGAATGCTAGGGCGAAGGTGGAGTCCGAGACGGCTCTGCCCAAAACACCTCAAGGGCCAGCAGAGGAAGCTAGGGTCAAGGCTAACACGAGGCCAGCCGCCCTGGTCGACCGAATGAGCCCTCTCGCTACTAGAACCGACTTGTAAGGATGAAGTGTTCGCTATCCAGGGGCAGAGGCCCTTAAAGAGAAAAGGGCTATGGAGAAGGCTTCTGAGGATGGCTTCGACGTAATCTTCAACTATGGGTATGGCTGCTGTGTTATTGCACATAACATTTGCGAAGTCAACCTCGAGGTCTTCTGACGGATGCCGGACACGTCTAAGTCAAGCATTCCGCAGCCCTTTATTAACCTCATGCCCCCCGAAAGTGTCGGGTCTCCCATCGGCTACCATCAATGTTCATCCTAGTGAAATGACGACTACACCGTGAGAGCGGAGACCCTACCGCAGCTTCGAGATGGATCATAGCACGGCAGCGAAAGATCTCTCCGCCGAGTTTGGTCGGAAAGTAAAGAGCCCGATTTTCTCCGCCTGAAGTACCTGTGAGAAGCGAGGAGCATGATGTTTCTAGGTCAGATTGTGTCAGCTCATCGAGCCTCGCTCCTCGTGCATACGTTTTCACGCCCGGTTCTAATTGTTTTGAAACCAAGCTCAATAAAAATGCATGTGTTGTGAATATTAATAAAGCATGTGTTGTTTATCGACGACGCTGGTAAGCTTTACTTTATTGAATCACATAATTAAGCTTAATTTAGCCGTAAGAAAAAGATGTACTGAAAAGTAGGATATGACGCCTCCGATGAACACTTCTGAAGGTTCATTGGTTCCTCTTCATCAGCTCTCTTACCCGCCTATGATGTAATCACCAGGCCTAGCATCAATCCCACCCTGACTGCTATGAACTAGCATCAACCATACTCAGCCAAGAGGATTAACCCAATCTCGACTTTCAGAATGAACCAGTCAAGATCAACCAGCGGCCGATAGACATCAACCTTACCCGGGATTTCGTAATGAACCAATCGGTATCAAACTATACCGCCTGGTGACATCAACCTTACCCGACTTTGTTATGAAACTACCGGGCAAAGAACTATATCGGGCCAAGACATCAACCTTACGCGAACTTTGTTATGAACCAGCTAGGCATTAACCATACTGGGCCTGTAGGACATCAACCTTACCCGAACTTTGTAATGAACCAGCTGGACATCAATCATACTGGGCTAGTAGGACATCAACCATACTGGGCTGATAGGACATCAACCTTACCCGGACTTAGTAATGAACCAACTGGGCATCAACCATACTGGGCCGGTAGGACATCAACCTTACTCGGACTTAGTAATGAAAAATTGAGACCGAACAGTTAGAAATTTCTTATTGATAAGTATCTTGAGGTGCATAACATTCAACATTCTAGGTACAAACCTGCCTAATTTATCTAATGCATATGATTCGACTATCGTCTCAGGTTATGCAGATACCTGGTCCCTCCCGGGCCATCGAACTTTCCGACCAGCTGATCGGGCCGTGCCTTCCAAAACTTTCTGGTAGAATAGGTCTCCGGCTTAAACATACTGGTTTCACTGCGGTCTGTCAGATAGCTCGCTTAGCCCCGTGGGTATGATGTTATTCGCACACCGGCCGCTTCAGAATATCAGCCTACCATGTCTAGGTCTTTAATCTTATATTCAATATTCGACTACTCGGGTTTATCAGTTCGGAGCGTGGGCATACAAATTTCTGTTGGGACTATAGCCTCCATCCCATAAGTGAGCACGGAGGGAGATATACCAGTTGGCCTACGGGCTGTCATTTTGTAGGCCCAAAGTACCCTCAGAGTTCATCCACCTAATTTTGCCTTTAGTCAATCTTAACCCGAATCTTTAAGGCTAAGCACGAGGTCTTATTTGAAGCTTCTCCAGCTATCATTTCGCTTGGATACTCACGGGTGGAATATAGATTCTTTATTTTCACTCTCGCGTAGTCTCGTGAATCGAGGTTTGTTATCTAATACAATTGATCGGGGTATACCGAACCGACAGAGGATATTCTTCCAGATGAACTGAGTGACATCCTTATCTTTGATTGACGCTGGAAATCCCTACTTCATCCACTTGTCGAACTAATCGTCACTAGCCAGTAATTTTTCGAGCCGCTGCAAGGAAGCTGGCCAGACCGTGTTAATTCCCACCGAAATAAAGCGCCAAGGGCCTGATGGAAATTAAATCTCGAGAGGGGGACTCGAGACAAAATAGTCACGGGCATCGATCACACTCAGCACATAGCTCCGCAAATGGCCGATCTCATGGTCGGGCCAATAATACCCTCGAGTACGGGCCTGCGGCGCCCAACAACGTTCTACCCGCTGGATGATTACCATATCCTTCATGCTCTACCAATACATATCGTCCTGTTCCCAGAGGTTACACTTTGGCACGCACTGGTTTAGACCGCTTACACAACCGCTCTCGCAACCAAAGAGAACCCGGACGATCGATCTGGATCTGCGGGAGCTTTGCTCGTCGTCAGAGTTCTCCGTGTCGGATATATCAGCACTATGGGTCCATCTGTGAGGCGGGGAGACTGGCCCACCCGACTTACTCCTGGGTAGTGACACCGACGTAATCCGACCGATAATACGGGCAGAACACTATTTCGTTATCTTAAGAGACGCTTAATACGCCAAGGCATCCGCTTCTTATCAGCCTCCTGATGCTCAGCCTGCCAAAAGCTGCCCAAGTGTCATTTAAACCAAGGATACATACTTTGCCATTCGGGAGTCTCCGCGACTCAGACTTTCGCTCACTCGCCTACCACAAACTTAATCACTTCAATCGACCATTTACCGCCGATGAGAGGCAAAACTCATTGAATTTTTAGTCCATTTTTCTAATTTTATTTACTATGTAATTGCTTGTTTTTATGCAGAAATATGTACTTTTACCAAATTTTAAATTTTGTAGAAATTTAAAGCAGAAATGAAAATTCTAGCAAGAATCAAAAGTGAAAACAGATCAATGGCCCAGGTGAGGTCGTGACAGAGAATCGAGGTCGTGACCAGAAGTCATACTATACTGAATGGAAAACTGTTGCGACAAAAAAGAAGTTGTTGAGACAGAAAAAGGGCTTCAAGGAAGAATTCTATGTCACGATTAATTCATCTCTAAGGTCACACACCAAAGAAGACAATTATGGTCAGAATACACTCGAGGTCGCGACAAGTAATTCAGTAGCACAACAGTTTCAAAGTCACGACAAAGAATTTAGGTCACGCCTAGAAGTAATAACAAACCCAACAAAAGCTGTTGCAACAATGAAAACTTGCTGAGACCAAGACAAAAGGAACTTCAAGGAAGATCATGTCGCGACATTGTTTTGAGGTCGCAACACGAAAAGAAGACATTCTTGGTCGCAACAGATAATGGATGTCGTGACCAGGAAGGAATGCTAAATGGACTTGTAAGGTCTCTACCATGAAATTTCCGGTGTCGCGATTAAAAATATAAGTCGAGGACACTCAATCGAGGTCGCGATCAGAATTCATGTCGCGACATAAAACTAAGCCAACATTTAAAACATGTTCTGACTAAGTTTGAGCCATCATGACAAAAACAAGGTAAAGGACCACGGCCTTCAAGCCGCTACAAACTTTTAAGTCGACCTGGAAAGAAGTTTAGACCAGTGGATCAAAATTTCTAACAACAGAAAGGGTGTCGCGACATAAAAATGAGGTCGCGACACAGAAATGCAACCATTCAATCGCGACACACTTTTTAAGTCACGACTAATGAAAGAAGCTGAATTGAGAAGAAACGATTGTGACTAAGAAATGAGGTTGCGACAGGATGAGGAGAAATGAGGTCGCGACATGCTTTTGAGGTCGCGACATAAATTTCAGCAAGGATAAGAAACTATTTTAGAGCGACCTAAATTCCATGTCGCGACAAGACAATGAAAAGACAAATAATTTTAAGTCACAACATGAAAAAGTGAGTTGTGACCAAGAATCAGTTGTTGACAAAAGAAATGAGGTTGCGACATCGAATTGAGGTAGCGACACAGAATGCAATGGATGGCAACATAGCCAGGTAGCGACATGGAACTGAGGTCGCGACATAGAATTTATTAAAGGGTCAGAAAAGCGCATTGCACAAAGATCAATATAATAAGTAACATAAATGATGTCGCGATACGGAATTTGAGAGGTCGACATATATTTCAAAGAAAAGGAAGAACAACGTCGCGGACATACTTCGAGACGATTTGACTTTGACGAATTACGCCGTGACAAGAAAATAAGTAGACCAAAGAAGTTGAAGGCCATACCGCGAAAGGCTCAAGATTAATCGAATGACGTCACAACATGAAAAGAGTAGTGACCAAGAAGCAAAGAAGCTGACAATAGAAATGACGTCGCGACATAGAATCGAGGTCGCGACATAGAAATGTAGTAAAGGCAGAGAGAGTGAGGTCGCGACACCAATTCCTGGAAACAAGAAAAATGAAGTCGCAACCAGAGTTCTCACTGCTAACAACTAACATAGTCACGACAAAGAATTCATGTTGCGACCACTAATCAAATACAACTGAAGAAACAAGTCGCAACAGAAAACATTAGGTCGCAACTCAACAATTGCAAGTACAAAGTGAAAGAAGTCGCGACCAGTTTCCTGAGGTCACGACTGACCTGACAAACCAAACCAGGATTTTACGTCACAACAAGTTTCTGAGGTCGCGACCTAAAACAAATGAGTTTCGGGCCATCAATTTAGGAAAATCCAAGCCTCGAATCAGCCCAATTTCCTCGAAGGTTATAAATAGGCGTATACGCTTTTAGTAAAACACTCGCTTTTCTCGAAACCCATTGTCTGGGGAGGAGGAGGAGGAAGACCATCGTATATTTTAGAAAATATTTTTTTTCTTTCTTTTCTTCCTTTTTCTCGACTCAACCAAGAACTGCTAGGAATGTAAAAGATATATTTTATTTTATACTCTTTTCTAATTACGACCTGGAATCAATGAAGTTCAGACAATTTTTGGAATTTGTTTCTTCCAGGGAATTATAATTATAGTGGATGTTCTTGATCAACACCTATCAGAGATCGGTGGATTCTCACTAAGCAGCGACAACTCACTAGATCGATTTCATTGTCGCACAACTTTTTCTCGTATAAATTAGAAAAGAGAATTACCGATTGGAATTATTCGTCAGATGTGTTATTGAATGGATATGTTCTCAATAGTAGTATCGAATACCTTCCAAAGTATGTATCCTCGCTTCGATTTTCAGAGAGCCTGAGGACACGTAGATGGAGATTCCCGAGAGTCGGGAACATTCAATCGGGTGGGTATGTTAGATTACCACAAGAACTATTGAGCTCGAGAGAGTTCACTTAGATAAACTTCCGCCACCTATAATTGATGTCGAGGAATATTTATCAATTTAAATAATCAGATTTCATCTTAATATGTTGGAAAGCTTTAACCCGTAAAGTAATGAGATCTAATCAAGGGAATGGAAATATCCACTAGATTTAATCTGACAGTCATCAATCAAGTTGTAGAAATTTTGCAAACAACCTTTACTGGGGAAGCAAGAAATTTGGTAAATCTCAAGAAATGGGTATGAAGTATCGAGAAAGTATAAATACTGCATCTTGTTAAGATTGTAAAGCATAAGTAACTCAAGTCAGGACCTCTTGTCTTCGAGAGGAAGCTGTGGACTCTAATGCTGAATTATGGAGAAATCCAACAACATCGTTAGGCATCTCGACAATTCCAAATCCAAAGACAAAAACGAAAGTAACACCCATATGGTGCGTGAATCGTCAAGCTTTACAATACTTCGATAGTTGTTCATTTCTCACAGAATTGATTCATTCCAGTATATTTTGTTTTATTATTTGTTCTATTATCATAAATTCAACTTTCCTTTACTTGCCGAGAACCGGTTACATAGAGATCCGTATAGTATGGATCTGAAGTAGTCAGTAGTTGATTTCGAGAATCCAAGTCAATCTCTGTGGAAATGATATCCGACTTACATCCAATTTTTACTACTAGAGGACCTATGCACTTGCAAAGTACATACTAAACCTATCTACAATTTAGAACATTAAATCACTTTTATTCACCCTTAAGAAAACTCAAGTCCAATTTGGATACGGCTAAAGGCAAATTGTAAGGTTCCTATATAGGTGTTAAGTCGAGTGGTTCGGTCTATCTTCAGATCTAACTCAGCTTGCCATGGTGGCTACTAGTTCAATTCCGGCTAAGATGGCCTCGTATTCGGATTCGTTGTTAGAAGCGTTGAAGCCTAAACAGATAGCTTACTTAATTTTCTCCCTGGTCGGAGATTCAAGTTGTAGGCCGATGCCGGCTCTAGTTTACCGAGATGACCCGTCTACATTAAGGGTCCACCAATTTAAGCTGCTCAGGCTCATTCCGGATTGGGGGATTTTTGCTATAAAATTTGCCAGAACTTGTCCTTTCATAGCCAATCTTGGCTTGTACTAAATACCGAATTCAAGCCAATTGACACGCTCATCGCGCCATCCTTCACGCGTCGTGCTCAGGAATGGTGCTCCAAAGAGGAAGGTCAGTTAGCACAACAATGGGGTGTGCTTGGAAGTATGGACGGAGCTTCTTCGTTGCTACCCGGAGGGCTAATGCTGCTTGCTCGAGGTGGCTGTATTGAATTTCTGCGTCGGCTAAGGACTCCCATCAGACAAAAATATCGCCTCTCGCTTTATTCTCATATTCGGAACAGGCAAAAGACTCATCGAGACATCAAACCGCCAGTACACGAAGAGTGTTTCGCCAGCTTTAGGGTTAGCAAGGACTGGAGGTTCTTCAAGATAATGCTTAATAGTTTCGGTGGGCTTCATCACATTCTCATCCCATTCCGCCTGGCCGGCCCCTCGAGGGTAGTAAACAATCGGCGAATCTCGCCTATAAACGAAGAGATGAACCGCCCAGTAAGAATCAATCGTTGTACTCCCTGTGAGGCTGAGCCTGGCACTCCGTAATAGCTTTAAGTTTAGCGAGGTTGGCTTCTATACCCCTTTAAGTCACCATGAAACCTAAGACCAAGCTCACACGACCAAGGCGCATTGAGGATTGCTTCATACCGTATGCCCTTAGGAGTTTGAAAGCCTCTTGCAAGTGTCTAGCATGGTTCGAGCGTTCTTTGGACTTTACAAGCATGTCATCAATGTAAACCTCCATGGTTTTTCCAAGTAGCGGCTTGAACATCTTGATCACTAACCTTTGATAAGTTGCCTCGGCATTTTTTAAGCTAAACGACATCACATTATAGCATAACAATCCGTAAGTGTGGTGATGAAGGTCGCTTTTCCGTGTCCGGTGGATGCAATGGGTATTTGATGACATCCCGAAAGGCATCCAGAATGACAACATCCCATGCTCCCATTGATGCATCAAAGATTTAGTCTATCCCGGTGTAGGAAGCCGCTCTTCGCATGCTCGCTGAGATCTGTGTAATCCACGCAAACTCTCTATTTTCCGCCTTTTTTGGGACTACCACTACATTATCCAGCTATTTCGGGTATTTTATCTCTCTGATGAATCCCTTTTCCAAGAGATTATCCACTTATGTCCGAATAACCCGACATCTAGCCCGGTGGAAATGCCTCACTGGCCTAACCACCGTCGAAGAGATGACATTCAAGCCAGGAGAGGCCCGCATGGGATTAATGCCTACTATGTTAGTGTGGGTCCAAGCGAATACATCCATATCATGAGAACTCGTCAGATTGCTCCTCTCCTGCACTGTGACATAGAGGGAACTCACATCGTGGATTTATCTCTACAATGAAGGACATCGATTCCAAGGGTCGACGTACCAATCGCTTCCCTGCCTTCCATCCGCCGTCTCACATGATCCGTAGTTGCCATTCTAAGGTCCGGCCCCATGGTCAATTGGCGGGAGCTGCTTTTTCATGCTCAGACCGTATTAATCGGGTAGCACCGATGGTCATAATACCGCCAGAGATCAACTTCCGCCTAGACCAGTCGATACCGAACATTCACATGGCAGTGGATGGCACGACTTCATTGCACGCACACGCCAACCAACAAATACCGTCATCACGTAGCTTCTCCCAGCCTTCACAACCGAAACAAAACTTGTCAACCACCGCCCGCCTACGTGAGAGTAATGTCACCTTATCACACCGTGGTCGCTTCGCGAAGCCGGACAGACTTCTACCAACCAACTCAACTCGCCCAAGGAGATGTTCATCCGCCAGTCGAATGGCGAATGTATCAACCGCCAGTTTCCAAGTGTCAACTTCGCGATTGGTGGCACATCAAAATCATTGATACATAAAGTAAGTACAAGTGCATCACGGTGTGAAAGAATGAACCCTGTGGATTCGCATCAGGGGAATGGATATGTGGTCGCCGACGGATGGACTCACGCTGTCCGGGGGCGGATGGTGTTTATCCAGGTTCCCGACGGCGGGTCGCGCAATGCACCCTTCTTCTAGAGCTTAGACCAATAATCGATCACAACCCGGTCACCAATATAGTTTGCGGCGGTCGAGGTCTGCCAGAGCCTCCAGGCCTATCGCTATTATTCGACCGCAGGAAGGTCACCACACGACCACTCCTGGACATACCTCCCGAGGTGGCCACCCGATTAACTTTTCCACCATAAACTCAGCTTCTAAGATCATTGTCTTCGGAGGCTCTGTGGGTTCAGGGTAATCACACTCAAAGACTGGTCAGACTGCCGCGGGATCCGACCGAACGGAAGTGGCCACTTAAAGTCGTGGTGATCCCGGGATGAGCCAGCTGGTTCACATATGAGATGTCCGTAGGGGTAAACTCGCGAGGGCCTCCCTTTCTCTCCCCGGATCGGTCTCGGAGCGTTTCCGGTTCATATTCGCTCCCATTTTGTCAGGCCGACTCCTTAGCAAGGGCCTGGCCACGCTGGCCGTGGATCATGACAGCCGAGGTCAGCCTCTGACATATCCTCTAGTGTTGAATTCTTTATTCGCCTCGTCAGATAATTCTTCCATCACGAGGCGCATTCAGGATACGAGTGAATAATGGCGTGGTCTACCCAAAACTCCTTCCTGAAATTCTAGAGGACCGCATCCATACCATACATCAATCAGCTTGACAAATTTCCTCCGAATCTTTTCGTGAAATTGTTTGATGGACTCATCCTCCTTCAAGATGGTTTCCAGAAGAATCGATGTTTCCGTCGAACTTAGCACAAGTAATCGGGAACAAATCTACCACAACTCAATAACGAGCGGATAGATCTTCGCTGAGTTCGTGGAACCGCATTTCGGCAGCCTTTCTAAGTCGGCTGAACACTTTGCATAGCAAAGCGATCATCTCGTACTGAAAATATCGCTTGATGAAGGCAAAGATGTGGTCATATGGTTGCAGGAGCCATCATATACACAATGATACACAGATAAGCCACGTGGGCAGCTCAGAGCTTAGGAGGCGCTGGGCCCATCAGGAGGACGCTGCCTTCGTCCTAAAAGTGGTGGTGCATGTACTGGCTGGTGTGTACTCCCAAAGGTAGGATATACGAATGGCGGTTAAAAGTATGCCCCTATGCCACATGGGCACATTTTCGTGGCTTTCGTTTACCGCCGCTTCTAATAATTCTTCAGATTGTGAGGTATACATGATAACGACCGAACTACAAGAGGGCCTCTTTCTTTTCGATTCAAATTCTCCAGATTGTTCTTGGGGTGGCAGACGCTGCAGAGCTACTGTGAGGATAACTCTGGCCGTCTATTGGTCAAAGGTCATCACAGCTGGCCACAGCTCCTTCCGCCTTGTCTCTGCTTCACCTGGGTGGTACTGCAACCACGTTACTCTGCCTCGACTCGAGCTCCTGGCCGAAAAGCTCTGGCCAGCTCGCCACCAGAGCTAAACCAGCCGAGCTTGAGCCCTTAATTTAGTCTTGATAAACTTCTGGCTCTGGCCGCTCTGGCCGCCGCCAGACCCATCCGTTGTCGAACGAGGCTTCCGCCACGATCTTTCTACGGCAGGATCCGTCTTCACCAACATGATCCCGACCAGCATCACGGAGTGAAATGCCCAGTCATGTGTCCCTGATATCGATACGGATCCTCAAGCTCTAGATCCAATCGACATGGACGGCAACGCGTGAATCCTCACGGCCGCATGAGGCGCCGACGACGAAGACAATGAGCTCAGCGAACCCACGCCGTCTGGCCGGGATCAGACGATCTCCGGGATTCAGCTTCAGAATGGAAATGGCACCCAGCATAGCGCCGAAGGTGTTCTGGGCGACGGTATGTTCCAAAGGTGGATAGCGCGAAGAAGGTGCCAACCAAAGGACGCCTGTGGAAGGACATGGATGTCAGGTACGACTAATTTGCACGACGGCCGATCCCGTGTACAAGAACTCATTACAAATATGAGGGTATCAGTCTTATGGAAACTATAGGCCGGTGGCCATGAGCTTAGACAAGGTTTGCCGATCTTGAGTAGCATCGAGGCAACTCGCACTGACCTAATCGACATCATCAATTTAAATTTCGGAGAACCAGATCCAATCCCAACCTAGGGTATCGGGGCCCTTCGATACCGGTGGATCGGACTTAACCCAAGGCATCTAGGCTGTACGGTAAAGGCATCAAGGGTGATCGTGGGGTGGGCTCTACAGGAAACAAGGAGCCGGCATCCGACTCCGCTGCACCGCATTTGTAACGCCGTGAGTGCCAACCAAGAATACGGGTATGAAAATTCCGCCTATCTAGCTCGACATGGTGGGCGTGATTCTCGGATCTCCAAATCAAGCAGCTGGTGAAGGCTTGCTGGTCTTGAAATTAATCATACAAGAATTCTGTAGTCAAAGAGGGTGGTAATAACTTAACCATGTGCACAAGATATTGCCAAATAGTTTATGTTGTTACTAATGAGTTTAAGCTAGTGCATCTCGTTGATATATTATTTCTTATTTAGATAATTGATTAAAACCAATCATGTTTTTATTCAATGATTTCGTATATCTTATTTCTTCACTGCAATTCTCACTTGTTTTAATTTATTTCATAATTTTTCAGCTTGCAAATGCTTTCAGCATTGGAATTCTCAGAATCCAAAGGGAAACAAATGTCAAGGAGGTGGCTTTAACAAATTTTAGTATCAATTGCAATCCACCATAGTAAACAAATCCCATGAAAATTATTTCCTTAATCGATGTATTTGTTATCCGATTGATTACAAAGTTAAAAGTATATGGACTGAAATTTCGAGGATTGATTACAATACAAACTTGTATAGGCTCTGGATCGGGCTTGAGCCTCGAGGTTGCTTCCTAAGCCTGCCTCATATGGAAAAACGAGCTCACGATTCAAGCCAAGCTTTTTTTTTTTAAATCAAGCCAGCTCGAGCCCGATTTAGCTCGTCTGTGCTCATTCGGCCTCGAGCTCGCTTCATAAATTAACAAGCCTAGCTCGAATGTTCAAAGCTCTACGCCGCTTGTTACCACTTAATCTGGTCTGTGGTGGTCGCTTCCTCATGCCAACTCGATCTTCTTCCAAACGAGCCCACAGCATATCATTTTCTTATCGCATGGTCGCAAGACGGCTGCAATTCGTACCCATCTGTCTGCATGTTCTTCCCGCTTCGTTTCATATCCCGGCTTTTCGGCGAACCGGTCTTCGCGGATACATTTGCCGGGTCGCTAGCCATACCGTAATGCGGATCCGACGAAACCATGAATGAGCGGTGAACCACCGACCTTCGGGTGGGATCACATTCGGGTCTTTTCCCACGTATGACATTAATCATTGCCTCTGACTTTAGTCTTCTGAAATAGTCGGGCATTAACCGCGCAGCAACCTACAAAACAAATAAGGCACCTATGGGCGGTGTGCCTACTTACTGATGCCAAGCTGTGAGTATATAGACTTTATAGAAAGATAAAATGTTGTCTCAGGTGTACAATTTCACATACCTTTACGTCATTAATGCTTTCCTTTATATATGAAGGATAATTTACGATCCATTTTACTGAATGACGACGGCTTCAAACTAGCGAGGCAAACGCGATCAAGGCTGCCTATCAAGCTCCTTTATGGGATAATTGGTCAGTCCGACTTTTCCACCACAAAGATCGTTTGATCATCTTCAGTACGGGTTACTGCATTTATATTGCGTATGACATGCTCTCGTACTGAAGTGATCACAGTAAATCATCATCAATCGATCTTCTTGGGGATACGATGTGTTCTATTGTAAGAAGGCGCCCGCAATAAACCTCGCGCCTTTATCGACTGATGATCACCAAACCGACTTCTCAGTCGTGGATCGATCCGTGTTCATGTGGGATACTTAGGCCTCATGAGCCTTTCTGAACCGTCTGTGACCTTCCTCAGCCGGATATTTATACTTGGACTAAAAGCCATGGTACCCATAGGTACCCCCTCAAATGAATTGTCATATTGTTTTGTCAAGCCTAGTGGAGAAGGCTTTTGGTAGCATATCCATCTGATTGGAGCGCATAGAGTGGAATGGCGG